>CM019167.2:45688589-45815141 GCA_009739505.2 Apolygus lucorum | reverse complement strand
GAGAATTAGTGGTTCAAGTTGTTGCTTGTCAGTAGCCACGGATGACGGAATGATGAATTAGGTTAACCAAACGGTTATGAGCGCTAGAAACTCGAAACGAAAAATAGGCCTGGCAAATTTCATTGCAACTTCCTTCAGCAGGTACCGTTGTCACTACTGTTATATTGTTAGTTGTAAACCGTCAATTCATACAGTTACTACAGACGTGAAGTAGCAATTTTTTAGCTGTTATGCGTTTGTCGTACCCATCCCACACGCTCGTCTGGAACAATCACCAATGCATTCTGGTGAGAAGTTCCTTCACAACTTAACCTAATAAAAACATGTAGACGAACTCAACACATTGCATAACCTGGATTATAACTAGGGACAATGAACTGGTAATAGCTTTTTCACATTAATAAATATTATCTGTTTTTCACACTGTTTGCAGTGCTTGACACTCTAGGTTGTGAAAAATTATAAAAAATAAATCTCCATGACTCCGGTCTTATCGATACTTGGAGCTATCTCTTATAATCATTATTCACATGACTTACGATGAACACTACAATATGAAATGCAGCACCTTGAATTTTTCAATAATTAAAAATACTTTTATTTACATTTGATCTACCATCCAAGAGCTTTTTCCACAATCGAACTGTTCATGGAATTAATCATGTGAATACTAATACTTTTCTTGATGTTACACACGTTGAATGGTATTCGTTTATTGATAAATTCATTTATATGAATTCGTTTAACATTAATTGATTGAGCAAACAATCCCAGTAGTGAATACGTCTTCCAATTTTAAATACGTTGTTTTTAAGGCATTCGTGTACATATCGTGAACTATATCACCAGTAAAAGGTATGCTGGTCCTGTTGTGTAAAGTCTGGGAAAACAGAATGAGAAAAACTGCTTAGGGGAGACAAAATATTCGATTTCCTATTTCTAATGGGTTTCCATTTTTTTGCGAGGCGTCCAAAAATCGTTCTTTCGTGTTTCTGATGTTTGTCGATGATGAAACCCACACATTTAGTGAAATTAATGAACATGTCATCGTCTGTTTTCAAAATATAGTGAGCTTGGAACAATAATTATCAATCCATTCAAGATATGATATAGTTTTTAGAGTAAGATTATCATAAGAATCTATAAAGTTTACCCCTGATGATATCTCCATACACATTGATTCTTCCGTGGTAATGTCATTCATGGAAGCAATTTTCGACATACCCACGATGATCCCAGTACGACATCTTTACGCAACGCATAGTGCCCCCAAGTCTGACGAATGGCCATACGAGCTTCTTGGGACTTGGTGCCGACATTATTCCAACTACCACTTTCAGCTTGGCCCCTAAACCTGGGCATAAGTCCACATTGGGAATATCATAACCGGATTGGTACAGATGTCAGTTGGTATCCCTTGCACAGTCTTATCTAGTGTAACATTGTCATTGTTTGTCTTCAAAGGTATAGTTGTATAACTGATGATTCGGGAGAGATAGGTCGATTCGTTTCCTTTAGTTTCGCACTCACAGGTACATCTTTGGTGGTATTCACAGTGATGTTTTCTGGAGCAAAAAGACAACACCCATTCATCACTTTCCGGCGAATAATAATTAACTGCCAATCAATAACCTGAATGTCCAACAGTGTTGTAAAATTTCAGTTCAAATATCATGATAATCAAGGAACGAGAGGTAAGCGAACAGATAAAACGAAACCAATAAGTGCCAAAAATAGGTGAACAAAACTAGGGGACATCCTGAAAGTGCGTCCTACTCATTAATTGACAAAGTGAAATTTCCTCCTATTGATAGCTGAAAGCAGAAATTAGGCACCGACTCTTAACTGTACCGAGTTTTCTCTTATGATTTTAGGGCATCAGTTCTAGCAGGGACTGTTTCAAAGAGTCGCTATATTAAATTCTTTGAGACCAATTTTCTATCGATTGTCTAGAATTTTGAGGGGTCAGTTTCTAAAGAAATCAAAAATAGTAGTGATGATATGAAAAAATAAATTAGCTTGACAATAAATTTGTCCCGTATTTGTTATTGACCAGCCCTCACTTCCTGCGTATCCGCACTATAGTTCACAAGATCAGTTATATTGAGCGACATTTGATTGGTCAAATTCACCCAGAAATACCTAATCGTATTTACATTGAAGATAATATTCTGGCACAACCTTTCTCTTGTTGAATGCGAGAATTTTCGAGTTGCAAAACCTAGGTAAGGTTTTGAAGTAGGAATGGGGTATTTCAGTGGGTCAGAAATTCAGGTTTTTGACCTCAAAATTGGATTTAGCACCCTTGAAAACCAATGTACTCCAACTTTAAGCCCAATGATACTATAACATGTGGTAGAAAAATTAATTAAAGAGATCACACGTTTGAAAAAAAAGGCGGGCCTCCATGAACGCACACACACTACGCCACGCGCGTGTGTGAATAGATTTTGTAGTATCCAAGAGGTCCTCCAAGGGTTTCATCTCTTCTCTGTGCATGGATACTTTTTCAAAGACAGTTGGCTAGCTACGTCACACCATTCAATCTTCAACTTTCCTTAGCTTCTCTGATTTTTTAAAAACATTTTCTCGACGAACAGACCCCGACTTACCGTTATTCCTGAGCCCTACACTTTTGAAAAAATTTTTTTTTTTTATTAACTGACTGAAATACCCCATTCTTCTTATGATGAATACTTTTTTATTTCAACACTAACCCACCACTTACGAAGCTCATCATGGCAACTAGCTACAAATTGGTCCACAAAAAGGAAACATTTAAATTCTGTTAATTAAAGAGACGATAAGAGTGTATGTAGAGGAAACACGAAGTATTGTACAGGGGGCTTTTATACAAAGGGATTGGAAAGCTTGAGCAAAACCAACAACAACCTTCACAGTCAAGAGGAAATTGGCGGCTTCCAGTTCCTTGGCTCTTCAAGGCTTACTTGGAAAAGGATCCACAATACCAGCAAGCAACAAGCTCTGTGAGCTCTAATCAGTTGGGATGGTCCTACCAGAAGTTAGAAGCGATGCAGGAGACTAAATAGGCTTATGAAACGTATATATATTTGTTTACAAAATAAATTAACAAAACAGAATATCAAATATATGAAATCAAAACTATATACAGGTGAGAATATGTTGAGTATGGTTAAAAGGAAAGGTGACAGCATGCAGTCTTGACTAAAGACTCAGGAAAATGCAATGCAAGCTCCAGTGCGTCTTCATCCTCCTTAGTACACATTCCTGTAACCAAAGAGTGGCAAGTAGTGCTTAGGTTTAACAAGTAGGTCATACAACGGTACTCAGGCATTACATCTTCCATGTTACCCCCCATCACAGGTTACAAACACGCTCTTTCAAGAGCCTTGAAAGATGAAAAGAAACAGGAAGTTGTCGAATGATACGAGAATTCCTGATCTGAGCAAGATAAAGAAGGGTAAATTAGGATCTTCCTAATATTGAAAACACCACTCAGCAGCAGAATGTTGATGGACAAATTCCGTAGGCTATGAATTTTCCTTTTAGCAAAATGCTATTCAATACCTACAATTAAGACAGGTAGAATAGATGTGATTATGTGGGAAAGTCCTAGTCACGAAACAAGATTGAAATCTGAATATCTGATTGAGAGATCAGGACAATTAACTCAAATTCTGTTATACTAGTGAGGTTGTTAACACGTTGGACGCGGATCGCGTCTACGTCACGCAAATCCCGGGGTCCCTGTGGCTGGCCGCGTCTATGTCACGCAAACACCTCTTGCAAACAGGTTCAAGAATATCTGCTCCTGTTCTTTCGTTCTCAGTTTCCACTATTTTCTAGCTTTTTTTCGTGATAGATGAACATATTATGAGTCGAACGATTCAATCCAGAGCTGAATCGGTCGAGTTGAAGGTAATTGAGCAGTTATCAAAGTGACACTTTATCTTTGTGCGCTCCTCCGGTAATTTCGTTGTTTTAACATTTTTCATTCATTTTTACGGAATGATTCACTCTTTTTAAGGTTGATCGACATTGTTTAATTGTTGGTTGAGTCAATAATCAGCTCAATCCTCTCATTAAGTTTCATACTTTCAGTTCGTTATCATAAAAAAAGATCCAGTGGTTCGACTTCCAATTTTTTTTTTGTGTTTGACTCAGTTTTTCTGTTTTGAATCTTTGCCAGACAACTCTACAAAACTCCCAAAAAAAGAGAAGACTCGTTCTCTTTCCAGGTATGGAATAACTAGGTATTATATTGTCGTACATGATTGATTCCTACCTATTTCTATGCACCATCAACCTATCTCCCTGCCAAGGCCGCCAGAATTCGGGTCCAGTGGACGGGCGGCCTAAGCCAACCCACTCACATAGGGGTTGATTTTCCATTCAAACTGGAGCAACTTTACACTGCCGCTGGCCGCGTAACATTGACGCCGAGAATAAATTTTCAGAATTCTCAACTTTTTTTTTCAAGTCAAAATTTTTGAAAAAATATACTTTTTAATATAGTAAGTATATTAATAAAGTATATTTTTTCAAAAATTTTGACTACATATTATGACTAAAACATAATTTTATTTTAAATTTTGACTACAACATATTATGTTGCTGCTATAGCGTTTTAGCGAAAAGAATTCTCCACCACAGGGGACCAACGCGTTTTTTTTTCCGCGTTCAACGTGTCAATTTCACGAAAGAGAAAAATGTGTAAATTTGAAAACATTTTATAGATAATTAGTAAATTTTACATTCTATGTTTTGAAGAAGAAAGTCTTGTCAGTAATGATATATGAGGTTGGCAAACATTGAAAAGCCAGGTCAGGAACTTGAATGGTCCCCTTGGACCAACAGCCAACCAATATCAACTCACCAGACATTTATAATACGTTTTTGTTTTTAAATCACTTAAATTAAAAACGTAATCTTGTTTTTGAAACAAGGCTCAAAATTTGACATATTACAAAAGTTCTGAGTAGTTTTTTGAACTAGAAAAAAAGGATCTATATTATTCAGATTGTGTTTAGGCTTTAGTGATTAATGGGGGGTGCCTGATTTTTAAAATAAATATTTAATCGGAAGTAGACCTCATTTTGAGAATTTTGACACCTTTCTCTTTTCGGATGAGTAGATCTTTTTCTACTGATTTTTCAAAGTTTCGAATGTTATGACGTCACACGACCCTCCCCCCCCCCAGGCCACGTGCCGTCATAAACATTCGAAACTTTGAAAAATCGTAGAAGAAAAGGTCTTCTCACGCTAGAAGGTCGCGGTTGGTGTCAAAATTCTCAGAATGTAGGTCTAGTTTAGATCAAAAATAACAATAAAAAGTTTTTCCGACCCATGCGTACACCCATTGATAATAGGAAAATACAAATAGCTAAATGAGATTCAAGTACACACGGAATGAGACAATATATTCGTAGACACAAATTTCAGGGAAAATTGAGGCGTTAGCTGGAAAAGATGTTTTCTTCGAGGGATCACGTTTTGAGGAAACGTGGTGTAATATTAAAGATTTTTAACAATACACAAACAAGTGCTGTTAATGTACTTAGGATGCTGTAGTGGCATGGCAAATGAGCGACAACTAATGAACACATTCGACCGTAGATAAAAATCTTCCCCCTTCTTCGACCGAGCTCTTGTTGGTTGTTCTTACAAGTACAGGTACAGGAGTACCCAGGGCCCCTCAACAGCATCCAATACTGACTTGGGTAAAATATATTTTGCTTTCTGGATAACTTTCGTTCTATGACTAACTGCCCAATACGAAGTAATGTCTTTTTATTAAATTATATCTAAAGTTGAAGGATGGTAGAAAAATTTAAAATGTCAATCATCTTGAAAGAATGGTAGAGATCGTCGAACCTTTGGAATCGACCAAGAAAAAATTTACCCCCCCCCCCCCCCTCAAAATTTATTGGTTCACTTTTCAAGGTACGTAGAATCCGAAAATCCGATGAAAATTTTGCCGTCCGTCCGCGGCACTGTTCTTAGTTACCATGGACCGATTTTATGAAATTTGGTATATGGGCTCTATTTTGGGTTCTAGTTGTGTTCCGAAGCTTTCGGTTGATGTCAGTCACTTCTAAGAGTTAAAAAATAAGGGTTGAAATTTTGAAAACGCCGTAGCTCAAAAAATTTTAATATAAAGGTATTGTTCTTTATCCAATTTGAAATGGTATTGCATTTTTTAGAGACCACCCGGACAATCCGTTCGCTCCCTTCGAGTACTTAAGGGTTGGACTTACAATAAATCAGAATCGCTAGTGTGAATCATCCAAGAGAATGTGAATCACCGTTGAAATTTTAGCTAACCAAAATGCGATCGCTATTCGTTTCTTCGAGTTGTATTCAGTTTTTCGTCCTTAGCAACCAGTATTCAAATTTCCATATGAAGGAACCCCAACTCCCTATTTCTTTGAATCGAGCGTGAAGCGTTTATTTCTTCCAAATAAACTTGATTGTGAAGGTTGCATGTAGTAGAATGGTAAAATGAAGCCAATTTTCATTCTGTTTCTGATAGCTATGGTAGGTAAAAAATAGTGACAATGGCAAAGCTGTGGTTTTTTGGAGACGAGTGATCTATACAGAAAATATTGAACCTTTGTTAAACAATTTGCAGCGTTTTAGGTATCGTTGTTGAATGGGGTACCATGCAATGTGGTTTCCATGAGCTGTGCTCCTGATGTCGATGATTCTATCCCTTCAGGCAGTCAATTTGATCAATCAATACTGCCTGAATGGTGATAACTAACACAGAATCTAGATAGTCAAGAACCGACTAGATGACTGAGTAGCAACGACGTGGATACTCAGCTATAGGTACAAAGGGAACAGTCAGCGAACTTTCACTTATAGATCGGGAAACATTTGGTTACAGTTAGCACCTTGCCCAAGTAAGCAATTTTGCAGAACCCTGACCAACATCGAGGTCTGTCAACTAACTGGTAGAAGAATCCCCAGGTTCAAGTTCTCCGAATCAGTACGGTGACCCAAGAAGGCAGAATCTTACTGCTGTTGATTGACTAAGACGAATTTAATATGAGGGATTCTCCAACAAATTTATCTGCCATTCTTTTTTACAGTAAAATAGATAATACGATCATAACTCCATACAATAACATGAGCTCCTTGGCCCAAGCAAAAATAAGTAAACAATCAGACGAAGGAACGAATAAAGAGGAAAGAAAAATGAAGGATTATTAGAAGAAGAAAGGATGCAATTGAACAATGAAAGTTACTTACCATTTTGGTTGGTTTCGATATGATAAACCAGAACAGGTCCATTAAAAAATGATGAATAAAATATCACAATTATTCCAACAATACCCAAAATAACTATGTGGAATATCTTTGCTCGAAATGCCATTATCTGTAAAAGAGAGAAGAAATCCGAGTAAGAGCCACTGAGAGGAGCAGACAATATCCATAGGAGTGCAATTCACAATATTGACCCAGAGTCCAAATAATTTCCCTAAACCTGCGTTATGGCACGGTTAAGAAAGAATATTTATATGATGGAGGTGGGATAACTCTTATTCCATTCTCCGGTATTTCCTCTTCTTCCAGTTGGTTGTCAGGATCATAAATCACTCGCGTATGAAGAAACAACTGTATTCTACAATAACTTGGTTTCAAAACGGATTATAAAATCGATTACATAGCTCTAGACCGCCGAAACTCCCCTTAGTGGTCAGTTCACTGGCTCGTCCTGAACCCGACTGACGATTTAAGAAGTATCTAGGGAGAACCCAGGGTCCTCACCACTCTTCTTCCAGGGTGCTTGGCATGGAGATCCCTACTCAGGATAGCGTCTAGACTATCTGGGGGGCGGCTACATACATATCTGCAAATTCGTATGCGAACTATTTATAGATCATCCTTCATTTCAGATATTTCCACTCACTAATTTCGTTACTTAGATTGAATGCTTAAAAGCCAATATATCCTACGGCGACCACAATATATCCTACGGCGATAAAATTTATGCAACCATCTGTGGGCTACTAAAATAAAACATGAAAATTTCGTCTAGTACCTTTTATGACTAGCAGTATAAGTGCGCATTGAGGGTTAGAATAACTCAACTTTAGTCTGCAACTCTCAACGTGTATGGTTAGGACGTGTAGGGTATCGACAAAAAATAATCGATTAATGGAAAGGACAATTATTTCATCCGGACTATTCGATTCATCAGTGAGTTAGTTAGGGTGTGCTACGCTACATTATTGAATTATTTCACATATCAAAGTAGACTGTACCTACCAGGCTTCATGTGGAGATGAATAGCATGATCTTCAAACACAGAGGCACTGCTACGTGGAAAACAACGAATAATGGATCACACTTCTGTCCTCTAGCTGGTAGTCGAACTAAAAAAAAGGAAGAAAAAGCAAGCTAAATTTTCGGAACTCATACATAAATCAATTTATATTTATATTCTCTACATTAAAAACATCCTACCTAACACAATTTTTCCCCCCCATTAAACTCTCCTCAAAGGCGAGTGGGGGACACCATAAAATACGAGTAAATGAACTAATAATGGGGAGCACGCCCAGGACTCACCCTAGAGATAATGGCAGATGAGGAAGATGGGGGTGGAAGAGAAGGATGGAAGGGAGTGCCTTTATAGAACGACGATTAGACTAGGTATGAGCCAAGTAGAACGAGAGTGGTGATCTCGCAGTACATGTGCCTAGATGCCCAACTCGAGTAACTTCGTCACAGTTTTTTCCGCGCCTTGACCCTGATGTTGTTGGGTACTACTCCTTTTAGCTCCGACACTGCTTGCAGTAAATCAACTCTATCATACTTTCTTGCATAAAATGGGAAAGGTATCTGCCCCAACATGTTTACATTGCCAGAACAAAGAGGATGATGATGTGCTCCACACCTTCTTCAAATGCACCAAATGGGCAACTGAAAGAAATCAACTGATGGCAGACCTGGAGATAGCTCCCCAGAGCTCAACACCAGAGGCTGTTGTCAGCAGGATGCTGGAAAATGAAAGGAGCTGGACTGCTGTGGCAGAATACACAGAGAGCATCCTGACAAGGAAGATGCTATTAGAACGAGAAAGAGAGAGGAGGGAGCATCTGGTCGCCCCCCTCACCCAGAACTGATTAAATGCCCCAGGACTCAGCCCGAAGTAATGTGCTAAACGGTTCCGTGCTGAGCTCCAACATGGGGGGAAAAAAGGAGGTGTTTTTTTAGTGTTTTGAATCCCACATAACCTGGAGGATGCGGACCCTTCCAGGTATCTTACGAGATCCAACTCCACCTATGGATCTTAAAGATTTTCTCACCTGCCTGGCGAAAAAAAAAATCATACTTTCTTATATTCGCCTGCCAAGTCTGCGCCATGTTCAAGCTACCCTTGACAACTTGGATATCTAGGATATAAAAGACCTTCTTGCCCCGGTCACTTCTCGATAAAAAGTGAGGATTTACGAGAGTGGATCAAATAATAAACGGGACTTTGATCTCTGAGCGCCAACGGTTGATGGGAACCTGTCACTTCTCATGAGAAAGTCCAGTAGAGATTCGTCTCGTGGTTTAAGACTATCCATTAGTAGCTTCGCGATGTCTGAGAAACAGGTGCCTACTTCTTGCGCAACGCATCATCTTCGAATTTCTTACCTGTGAAGGAGCCAAACCTTCGGAAATTTTGCAAAGGTTGACTGTCCACTTCGGAGACGAAACCCCCTCAAGCAACCGAGTGATTGTCTGGCACAAACATTTCAGGAGGCAAGAGAACTAGCAGAGAATGAAGAACAAGATCGTTGTCCCCGGAGCAGCATTACAGAAGAGAACATTCGTGCGGTTTGTGACATTTTTGAAGACGATCGTCGTGTGAGTGTCTTGGAAATGGCAGCACTCATCTTGTGACTGCGGATCAGAAGTTGAGCGTTTGGAGGACTGCCAGGGGCTTTTTGAAAAGTTCGAAGAAGAAGGGGAAGCATTTTTGGCTCGAATCGTCACCTGCGACGAAACTTGGGTCCATCATTACACACTCGAATCGAAGCAAACCAGTATGGAGTGGTGGAGGAATGGGAAGACATCCGCAGAGCAAGCCAAAACTCGACTGTCAGTTGGCAAAGTCCTCTCCACTGTTTTTTTTTTTTTTTTTTACTATCGAGGCGTTTTGCTCATTTATTTTTTTCATGAGCGAAGACAGTCAATGTTGCCTACAATGGGGTATTTCAGTCAATTTTTTTATTATTATTTTTTTTTTTTCAAAAGAGTAAGGCTCAGGAATAACGGTAATCGGGTCTGTTCGTCGAGAAAATGTTTTAAAAAATTCAGAGAAGCTAAGGAAAGTTGAAGATTTGAATGGTGTGACGTAGCTAGCCAATCGTGACGTAGCTAGCCAACTGTCTTTGAAAAAGTATCCATGCACAGAAACCCTTGAAGGACCTCTTGGATACTACAAAATACTACTCACACACGCGCGCGGCGTAGTCCTTGCCTAGTGTGTGTGCATTTATAGCGGCCCGCCTTTTTCAAACGTGTGATCTCTTTAATTAATTTTTCTACCACATGTTGTAGTATCATTGGGCTTAAAGTTGTAGTATACAGGTTTTCAAGGGTGCTGAATCCAAATTTGAGGTCAAAAACCTGAATTTCCGACCCACCAAAATACCCCATTGTGGGCTGCTGACTTAGGCGAGGGGCAGCATATCGCAACAAAAGGCGGAACCAACCAATTCGTGGCGTCATCCTCCTCCATGACAACGCGAGGCCCCACACTGCAGCTCTAACTGATCAAAAATTGGAAGAAATGAATTGGACTCCACTTGAACATCCTCCCTACAGCCCTGACCTATCGCCTGCTATTTTCACTTGTTAGGGCCTCTTAAAGAAGCGCTAGGAGGCCCAAGATTTGATGAGGATGATGGGGTTGAGGGGTTCGTGCGCAATGGGGTGGTGTGCGCCTGATTGTTTTTTAAATTTTTAATCGAAAGTAGACCTCATCCTGAGAATAATGACACCAGCCGTTCTCTTTTTGGATGAGTAGATCTTTTTCTATGATTTTTTCAAAATTTCGAATGTTTATGACATCACGCTCCCCCCCCCCCCCCCAGCCAACTGTGACGTCATAAACATTCGAAACTTTGAAAAATCATAGAAAAAGGTTTTCTCACGCTAGAAGGTCGCGGTTGGTGTCAAAATTCTCAGAATGAGGTCAAGTAACAATAAACAGTTTCTCGGACCCATGCGCACACCCCATTGGCTTCAGGTGCAGCCTTCTTCCTTTTACAATGACGGAATTAAGAAACTCTCTATTCTCTGGGAAAAATGGATTTCGAGAGCAGGAGGACTATATCGATGGCATCATATGATAACCTCGTATCTCAATTTTTGGCCAAACTGGTTCTTTTTGGATTCTCTGAATGAAAACCTCGTATTCCACCCACCTGTAATTCAATTTTTAGCGGGAATTGCATTTTCTGCTCTCTAACGCCCTAAATGATAACATCGGTTTTGATCAAGAGGGCTGAGTGTCACTGATAACCATGGTTTCTTATCGCTAAAAATTGAATTACAGGTGGGTGGAATACGAGGTTATCATGTGATGCCATCGATATAGAAAAATAAGGTATGATTTTGTTTCCCCTACGAATGCAAAATGTCCCGTTTATATATGCTCCACCCTCGTATTACCCTACGTATTTTCGTTGCAAGTAGTTTGTTGATGAGTGGTGCGACATTCACTAATAAAAAGCTTTGGCGTTTCAAACTATCAAGAAATTGTCGACGCTAATAACATTCGGAGCCGCTTGTGCCAGTTTTAGTGATGGCGCTAAATAGGAAAACCTCAACAAACTCTATAAGAAACAACTGCTATGCTATCTCATTTTTTTCAAATGTAGTAAAGAACCACTCTGCATCTCAGTAGTTCTTCAATCACTCACGAGAGGCTTTATTTACATTAGTTTTCAAAAGACCTCGCAAGTGCCGAAGTATTACCACAAATAATCTATTCACTCTTCACGCGACAGAATGTCAATTACTTGCAGTCCAACAAAGGAGCTTTTTAGCAGCTAAGGAACATTAGTTGAGAGACCTTGCTCTATATTCAGAGTTCTTTTCAAATCACGTTCTCGACTTGGGAAACATGCTAATGATGCCAGGATAACTACTTATTTTTCTTAATTATATTCATATCCTTAATTATATATATTATATTATTTATATCCTTGGGTCTTATATCAGCTTTGAAACACCCAAAATGGGCATTTTTGGGTTGTCATCAAGAGAAATTTATGAATAGCTTCTCTTCTTCCACTGGGCTTCTTTGGTATGAGCAGGGGAACACGGTCCTAACTAGGTAGCCATGATAATGCGATGGATGCATGATATCCTCGCTATTGCAGGCTTGACTTCGAATAGGGACAAATGACAATTTTCTGCTGACAAGCTGCCGTTTTAGGGCGAAGAATTCTGCTAGGGGCTCCTCTAAGCTGATCCAATTAAATATATATGCCACACAGCGGTACGGTGTTCAAGGGGGTAGTCGTGGGATGACAGATACCCTTTGCTGTGCCTGTCGGAGTGGAAATGAACACCTGTATCATGTAGTGCAGCAGTGTCCACGAACTCATGGGGGCCGCATCCTACGTCATGATGCGGTCGCCAAGCAGATAGCAGGTGCCTTGTCATCCAGCGGCTGGGATGTTGAGAGGGAGAGTTTATACCACATGCCAAGTGACCAGGGCAAGAAGCCTCATCATCAGCCTCTCATTATCCTGGATGTCCAGGTTGTTAATAGCAGCATGGACATGGAGCAGACCTGGCGGGCTAAGATTCTTATCTTAGCCCGCAGTATGATAGAGATGATTTACGGCCAGTAGTAGAGCTAAAAGGAGTTGAACCCAACAACATCAGGGTGATGGTTGCGACCTTGTCGTGGCGCGGAGTGTGGTGCGGGAAAACTGCCACGGAGTTGCGCGAGTTGGTCATCTCAGTGGGCGTACTCCGTGGTATCACCACCAGCATCCTGCTCGGCTCATATCTGAACTGGTGGTCGTTTTATAGAGGCACTTCCCTTAATCCCTCTCTCCCACCCCCACCTTCCTCATCTTCCCTCATCCCTAGGGCCGGTGTTGGGTGAGTCCTGGGCGTTCTCTCCATTATATTTGATTTATTTATTTATTTTGTTTTATGGCATGCCCCCTCCGTCAGAGAGACCTTTAGTCTTTGAGGGGAGATTATTATTATTTTTTAATTAAAAAGCATTGCACTGCCTCAATGAGGAATTCAACTGAATTCTGTTTGCATTTTTACTGAATAGTTAATGGTGTGGGATAGATGAAAATCGGGTTGGTTTCGGAAAATAACTCTCCTGTTATTTTTGGGGGACATTCAAAATTCATGATTTCAAAAATAACCAGGAAAACGGATCTTTTAAACGTGAAGCGGAAATGCTCGCTGATTGGCTGTACGGATCGCCGTCCCCTCCCACTGTTGCCCGATGGAACGACGAAATCGTGTTATCTAATTATCTAAGAGGAAAGTTATCAAACAAGAACAGGGGACACCTCATTTTATCCATCTTGCTTTTTATATTTTTTCTCTTCAGTTCTTCAATCTTTACTGGTTTTGTGAAAAGTTACCTCTGATGACTATACAAAGTGAGATTTCACGATCTCAGTGCTTCAAGCAGCCGCACACGAACTATTTCTGGTTGACGTCTTCCTCCCGGTTTTTAAAACGTTCATATTTTCTACACCGTTTTGTTTATTCGTAAATTAGGAAGTACGGGCTGAAAGTTTGTCGTAGGGGGTTTTTCGAGGTGCTGAATCCGATTTTGGGGTAAAAAATAGGAAATTCCGACATGGTGAAATTCCTCATTTGTGCTCCCTCAAGATGAAGTTCATAGCTTCCTTTGTTCATTGGTTAATTGTGGTATGATGGTTCTTGTCTTCCTGTCCTTTCTTCAATAAAGAAACCAACCTACCTTCTGAGTTGTCATTATTGATTATAACAGTCCATTGCTTTGCTACTTTTGCCGTTGCTCGACGTTCCTGCATAAAAAAAAAACCACCCCAGACTCAAAGTACGAATGTATGACTTTTATATCGTCATCGCCGATGTGCGGCCAACAGTCTACCCTGATCATCAATCTAAAGCGTCAGTTCCCAGGTCAAACTGTACCACAGATGAGGCACCTCCTACGTGCGTTTATCCCGCGAGACACGTGCTGAACACACCAGGGTTAAATTCGCTTGAATACCAGTATAGAATGGATGATACACCCTGCAACTATACAAGCACATCTCATGTGCACAAGTGATACACGAGGTCTACACCAAACAGTTGCTAGGTCCCCATACTGAAACAAGGATGAGACAATTTTTGCCATGCCCTCCTCTGACTCGCAGAGGGGTCCTATTCAAGCTATGAAGTAGCTTCAATCATCCTTTAAATCGAAAACATGGAAACAAAATTCAAAATGAAAAAAAGTGGCGTTTTGAGCAGGGTAAATAAAAACGTGTTATGAGGAAAAGTTGTAGCACGTAGAATCGATCCCTGAAGTACTGTTTGCAGATGGAAAGAATGCGGCTGGCTTGGTGAGGTGTCCATGTACATTAGTCCCAAAAACATAGTCCTTCTCCTACCTGCCACTCAAGCTAAGAAAAATGAGATTGAGGGTTGTTGACTACCAACCGATGATGAAGTGAAAGGATTGATTTATTACAAGCAAAACAAAACAAATACAGAACACTAATTTAAAAAAATTCCTTACCCTTGGGAAAGTCTTATTAATTAAGAGAATGTACATTCAAAAATAAAATCACGCTTCCAGTAAAGGATGATGCATCTTTCAAAATTTTAAGGCGACTGAAGGGTAAACAGAAGGGCAAGTGAACTCAAATTCGAGATAAAAATCCTTCCTAACAATTGGTAGAGTGGGGGGGGGGGGGGCTCTCTACTTTATTATGACTCGAGTAGCTCGATACCTGGATTACGATTACTGAGGCTCTACTCTTTCCCCAGCCTGACTCAACAGGCTACCTAAGATTTTGGAACAGGTAGTCGTCTATGTTAGCAGGTATACCCTTCGGGAAATTGGCCAGCCGCATTCTTTCTATCTGCGAACAGTAGGTATTGTTGATTGGTTGGAACCCTGTATATTTCATTCTATAATGAATGGACAAATCCAACACCAGACTACAACTAATGTGGCCTGGTTCGATCTTCTTTCTTATTGGAATTAATTCTGATGATCAGGGTTAACACAGCTAATCTGAAAATTTCAACGAAATGCATTATTCCGTTAAACCACATATTCTAGAAATACCACCAATAAAAACCAATTTCGTTAAGAAGTATGTATTACAAGCAGAGACCTTTACTCTAAATTGAGGGTTATACAAGCATATCTGGGGCTCGAAATTTCATGACGTGGACATCATTGAAAGATTTTCAACCACATCAAAACCTAATCATGGTGAGAACGTAGGTTTTGAACCTTCCATGCATTTAACTTGAATTGGAATAGCCTTCCACATTTTTCTCCTTGAGGATCCTAGTGAAGTCCGGGGGGCCCAATCTCATACCTACAGCATTCATGGTATTTTGCTAAATGGAGAAGGATGAGACAGACGTGCATACAAACTGAAATTGCTATAGCAAGTACACTTATTGTTAATAAGGGCAAGTGTTATCAGAACCCAGTTCAAAACTGTCCGTCAAAAACAAATCTAACTTTGAGAAAAGTTTTGTGTTTACTCCAATCCAACTGAGAAATGAGTGTACTTAGTAGGTAAGAATTGGCTTTGTAAAGAAAAAGAGATGGGAATGGAGCCTGAAAAAGAGAATGGAATGATACTGATCACGATAGTCGCAGGATGCATCGCAGGTACTTTGGTATTACTAAAGTTCCCAGATGTAGTGCCTTTCAATACCGAACATACCCAACTGAATGTGTAGTTACAGTTTTCTGATCAGGATGTGAGGACAGCTAAAAGGGACAATGGGGTGAATCACTGCGAGTAATCACCATCAATAGGTTTGTGTTACGATAAAAATACAGCTTACCTTGACGCTCATTGCTATTAGAAGAGAATCATTGCGAACCACCATAGGAATAACAAGTGTCCTACAAGTATAACAAGTGAACATACAAGGCTCACACGACGGAAGCATGCCCCGAAATTCTACCCGGTCGGCGATGCCACGAAACCCGCACATTCAAAGATCATCACACTGTCACTTGAAAAAGCTTTTCGATTGAGATTCTCGCATCTGATTCGAGTTGACGTTTGAAACCGTCCTTTTCTGCGTTGCAAAACAAAGGTAAGCACTAGGAGGTTGTAAGTTTGAAATGAGGCAGATGCAGATAAACGAAATGAGAGATGAGCGGCTCGCTAATCCCCTCCCCCCCCAGTTGTACTCAGCTTCCCCACGGGTATAACTTCATCTTGACTTCATCACATCATCATCATAACACAACACGCCAACACTCCAATGTACTGAAGCGATTTTAACCTTCCACGAGCTTGACCTTCTCGTTTCGCAAGGGCCTCGCGGATGACGACTTGTCGAGCTGATGATGACGTCATCCTAGACCGGCACGGCGCGATGTGTCAGAGGTCCTTCTATTTACTTTCGTGCGAGAGGTCGTCCACTGCTGACTTTGACCCACTTTGAACTCGAATTGATGAAATGTAGTGAGGCATGTTGTACCTTCCTTATCCATCCTTTTCTGCTCAACCTCGTCTTACACAATTGGAAAAAATCCTTCTTTAGGTACCTACCAGGTAAGCGCCAACTTAAGACACTTGAAAGCTAGGAACGCTGGAATAACATACTTACACTGAAAAATTGCTTCTGAGTCTACCAGGGTTGAAATACCATTGTAAATAATTTATGTAAATTGCGAAGCATTGCACATTTTTTCTTTAAAACTTATATCTATCTAAATTAAGGGGGTCTCAGTCGGTCACCTTCGTTCCTCGTTCTGGGTTAGTATTTTTCTCAAAAACCGCCGCTCAAAGTTTAAAAATTGTGGCTAAATTTGAAATTTTAATCGATTTTTTAAATTCAGCTGTACTACTACATATGGAATTGAAAAACTAAAAGATTGCCGCTGGAATCTTCAAAATCGAACAATAATTGCGGCGGAATGTGGGAAAAACGTTAGTGAATAAACGGTTATACTTTGAGCGCCGGATCTTGAGAAAAATACTAACCCGGAACGAGGACGACGAACGGCGAACGCATTCATACTTGTATAAGTTTATTATTATTGTATAAGGTTACCTATTATTATTAAATCCTAGTATCCGATTTCAATAAAATCTGCTGAGAATGTGTGGGGATCTTAGTCGGTCGCCGTTCGTTCCGGTTTAGTGTTTCCCTAAACTGTAGAGGCAAAAACTTGAAAAGTTGTACCTAAATTTGAAATATTCAAGGCTTTTAGAAATTTATTAGTGCATGGGGTGTAGTTCGTTATCCGCCCCCATTTTGTTCTCTCTTTTGCAAGCACACCCGACCACCTTTTTCATTTTTTGAGGAGTGTTCCGTAAACTAGATTTCATCTTCTTGAGCACAATCGTGACGAATTATAATTTTTGATTGGTTAAGATTGGGAAATTAGGTGTTGAAAAAAGTGGGGGCGAATACCGAACTATTTCTCTAGTGAAAAAGTTCGGTATGCGCCCCCACATAGTTAATAATGGAAAACAACATTTTTGGTTTAAATAATTCATTTATTAATATGATTATTACTTCTGACACATATTGTGGTGTTGTATTATTCTATGGTTGGGTCATACAAATTCTTGATGCAGTCCAAAAAATGCTCAAATGGATCTATGCCCATTGACTTCACACATCTCCTCCACAAAAATTCGCACAAGTGTGAATGAAGACTGGTGATGTTTCCTCCAGCATTGATATTAGCATCGCATCTCAACCTCTTAACTTTCGATCAAAGTTATTCTCTGCCTCACCAGTTATCTCTCCCAAGAAAACGTCCCAGGCCGAATCAATGCAATTCGGTCGTGGGGGCGGTTATCGAACTTTTTCTCTAGGGAAATAGTTCGGTATACGCTCCCCACTTTTTTCAATGTCTAGTTTCATTGCTTAGAGTATTTGAAAACATAAGTGCGGTATATTATTCATACAGTACATGAAATCTAGTTTACGGAACACTCCTCAAAAATTGAAAAAGGAGGTCGGGTGTGCTTGCAAAAGAGAGAACAAAATGGGGGCGGATAATGAACTACACCCGTGCATGGCCCTAGGGAATTGAAAAACTGAAAGATTGCCAGAAAAAATGGGAAAACCTGTTTATTCAGTTGTTATGCTTTTCCCAAATGGCTCTAATGGTTCCCTGTCAAATTCACTGTAGGTTTGTCCGAAGAAGCCGTCCCTAACCGATCGGAATCGTACCAGAACCAACAAATCGCATCCAAAACAAAGCTTCTATGCATACGTAAACTTTGATTTTTTTTTTAAACAACAATAACTTCTACAGTTTTTATCCGAATTGAATAAAATTTCCATGGATTGTATGATTGAGTCTCTAGATTGTTTTTCATGAAATCCGTCACGATCAGATCATTTGTAGCCGCTGCTCATGCGCAAACTATACCTTCATAAAGTTTTAAGCATTAGAAGGAATTCATTACTGATAGACAGACACGAAAGCAAAATTGTTCAGGAAGGTTTACAACGTAAAACGAAAGTGGATATTTTGATTTTGACGGAAAATTTTTCACCTTGAATATTGAAAACAATACTTTCACTTCGTTGGTTGACTCGGAAGCAAAATTATATTCATGGTACCTACCAGAAGTCCTTGGAAGTTGAAGGGAACAACGTAGAAAAATAGCTGACAAGCCAGTAAAGTGCCAGTAAAATATGTGACATTTTTAAAATATAATTTTTGTCCGATTTATTAAAAATCCTTACTTTACTTAAGTATCCGTAAGATACTTTTGGGAGTATCCTCGTATCACATAATTTAATATGATAGTAATAATATAGGTAATATATTAAATTAGGTACTATACGGCCGGGAGAAAGAATCGGATAGACGGGATAGAATCGGAGCTGAAGACCCTAGAGCTACCTCTTGGCGATCACCTCACTTTGAGCCGACCAACTTAGTTCTGAGCTCTTCTAACAGGGTGTGGCAGCTAGCATTGTGGGAACATGTGGATAGGACCACCACAGATCTTGTAACTGAAATAGAAGGGGGGAAGCATGGGGCCATGTGATGGGAGCACGGCCGATCCGCGGCAGCCATTTTGAGAACCATCCCCTGTTACTGTTTTCGCTTGATTGTGTTGTTACGTGTTGAAAGGATTTTCCTATTCTACTAACAAATTAATCGGTGAAAGTAATAGTGAATTGCTGCATTAATGGATGTAGTGATAGGACAGGCTTGCTAGAAACAGTTTGTTTCAGAACCAACTCCAATTTGCTTGTTAGCGCAATCTGTCAAAGTTATGATGTAGGATTTCCAGAGTGAACCACGTTCTTAATTCTGAAAAAAAATCGTCCATTAGGAGGAGTTTTTGTCTCAACCTTTCAGGAATTTATTCCACCAAATTCAAGGGAATGTTGATGATTTAACTGTGACATAAATAATAAATAAATACTATGCCTGAGCTTCATCTGATCTATTTGTAGTCCAGCCCCCATGGGCAACACTTTGTCCCTTGATCAAAATTAATGGAATTCGGTTTGTGGACTCTAACTGGTTTCTAGTTGTCAGTTAATAGAGTTTTAAGGGGACCGTTCACCCTGCAGTGCCTGACGCAACCTCGAACTTGAATCTACATTATATTATTTGTTCCTATTCAATCCAAGACCTTGAAATTTTTATCACTTATTCAATCAAAGGTATGTTACACAAAACCAGCACAGAAACAAAAAAAAAGTATATTAGGGGACATGTAAAAAATCAATAATGGTGATGTTTGTAGGTACCAAATTTCCACACTAAGGTACATTTTTCTCAGTCATTATAAGAGCTGTTGATTTTTTTTTACGTCTTGTCTTGCTTAGCTCTAACTTGCTGGATTGGATTTTTGAAATTTCGTGATCCTGATTGTTGGGTTCAGTAACCAACTTTTCTCAACATTTATCCCACTTTTGCACGAATCCTTGTGTTTGCTCAACAAAAGTTTAGATAATCGTTCCAGCAGATTCATAAGCTAGATTTATTAGCTTGTCAATACGAACATTAAAACAAAAAATTTATCATAATCCTTCGAATGGTTTAGGAGATACGTGTACCTACCTTAGTGTGCAAAACAATTTTACAGGAGAGCCAGTTTTTGACCACCTGCTCTCGTCTGCAGTCTGCCACTGTGAGCGCTCGTTTCATCAAATAACGAATCTATTTAGTTTCTATCGTCCATGTCTGACTATTCTATTATTAATTTATTTCTGTCCGTCATGGGTATCTAGGACTAACAAAAAAAAACATTAATAATAATAATAATAAATAAGTAAATAAATAAAAAAATAGAAAAATAAAAAATGCGGTTCACCACAAACCACAACAACAGCTACCTGTCAGGTTTTTTCGAAATTATCATTCTTGTGTTTGTTGTTACTGAATTTGGTGGTATGTGAATACGACTTACAGTTAGGGTGGAGTGGGGCAATTGCGGCCCAAAATGTCAATAGTTCAACTTTGATCCTCAGTAACTTTCCTTTGATAACGCTATTTTCACTTTTTTTTAAACGAGTACCTAGCTTATTTTACGTAGATTACGATGCACTCTTCAAATTGTACAAAAGATTTACTTCTCATGGTCCAAACTGTGTTTTTTAAAATTCCGACCGACTTCCGCATTTGCCCCACTAATCCTTTGCCTAATCCTTTGCCGCATTTGCCTGCGAATCCCATAAAAACATTTAGTTGCATTAATGGGGTAAATGCAAACAAAGCCCATTTCAATACGAACAGAACGCTATATTTAATTTTTTTCTCCTCCACTTTTTTATGACCAAAATGAACTTTCCTGCGCCAACTGGTTTGCACTTTATCTTTCAAATGACTCTTTCTTGAGTGAATAATTTTCCCTTGAGAAGGTTTCTGAGGCAAGGCGCTCAAATGGCGCCATTTTCAAAACCATTTCCGCATTTGCCCCACTCCACCCTATAAAAAATTCTGAAATTTGTACAGTATGGTCCTAATATTGTGTAGTTTGAAATAAAATTATTTTAAAAAGTATTGTTAAGTAATGTATGCATTCCAGGGGACATCCCATTGGATAAGCATTAAGTCAATTGAACCAGTAGGTAAGCGATAAAACTTGCATTTTTATTTACCTTTCTAGAACAAAAAAAAAAAAAAAAAACCCAAAAAAAAACCGTTTCACTCAATGTGATTTAGGAAGTACTTTGAGTGAGAAATTTTGGACCCCCCCTTCCCCATATTCACCATAACATTTCTAGCGGCATGGGAGACTCGAATTTGAAAAGCATTTTAAAATCTATGATCTACGATACCCAACATGCGAATTCGAGTTCACCCCGATTCACAACCGAAATATTTAAAAATCGGATATTTCGTGAATATTATCCCCTCACTTGCCCCCTCCCCACGATAATTTTGATACTCTGGAAAAAAAGGGTGTAATTCGGAAGATTTCTGAGTCGAACAAAAAAGAAATACACAAATCGGTTGGAAATTGAGGCCAGGGCAGGGTTTACAAGATTATGCCCAAAAACGCACGTTTTTTAAGTATTAACCCCCCTTCCCCCCTTAAAAGGCATAATTCGAAATTCCGGCGACGTAGTGCACAACTAGATAGGTTTCTGTGTCGAACAAAAAAAGAACCACGAAAATCGGTTGAATAATAAGGCAAAGTACACAAGATGTTGTCACACACACCCCCACTCTCGGGTTTGGATTCAAAATAGTCTAAAACGGATTAGTGTGTGGTTATTATTTTTTTTTGTTGAGTGTTGTCCAACTTTACCCCAGATTAATCGCATAAGGACGCCCAAGTTTTACTGTAGGACGTCCTTGAAACGATTGAAACCACCCGATGCTCTGTAGGACCTACCTTTCATTCCTAACAGGACTTAAGGTTGAACGAGAAATGTATCAGAAATATACAATTGCCAGCCTAGCAATCATCATTAGAAGGTCTAAGTTCACAATAACGCAAAATGCAAAAGGAGGCTGATATTAAAAAAAAAAAAAAATCATTTCGGCGTTCTTGTCACTTAGTTGAGTTTCGAGGCACCAGAAACTTTCAAATAATGATGATATTGCGGGTAAGTACTTTCTACCAAAATGAATGTTACTATTTTTACTTAGCCCTTCTAAAAATTGATTAATATTGATTTGAATATATCTGAAAATTGTTGGTACTGTGTATTCAACGACTGTAATGAGTAATACACAAATAAAAATAATGGACCGTTGGGTACCAGGTCAGACAGATAAAAGATTTATACATTTGTGAACATTTGGGGTGAGTTCAGTGGTTCAAAGGAGCCGGCATGTGTCCCCTTTTGCTCAAGTACAGTCGGCAGGTAGGTACCTACTTAAACTATCAGAAACGCTGCAAAATTATTACACATCGATCATTTTCATTATCGATCTCTCGCCTGCAAAGAATAAGATCAGGTTTTTTCCTTAAATAATACCTACCAAACATATTATCGTGCAAGGTTAAGGTGGTCGCAGTCGGTCGCCGTTCGTTCCTCGTTCCGGGTTAGTATTTATCTCAAGAACCGGTGCTCAACGTTTGCTTTAAATTTGAAATTTTCACGGATTTTCGAAATTCATTAATGCATCTACCTAGGAAATTGAAAAATTAAAATATTGCCTCTGGAATAATCAAAATCGAACAAAAATTTCCGGTGAAAAGTGGGAATTCAGTTAGTGAATAAACGGGTTTTTTTCAATTTCTACCGGCAATTATTGTTCGATTTTGGTTATTCCCCAGGCAATCTTTTAGTTTTTCAATTCCCTAGGTAGCACTAATGAATTTCGAAAATCCCTGAAAATTTAAAATTGAAGTACAACTCTTGAAATTGCATTTGAGGACCTTTGCATCTTATGACTAGGAGGATGGTTCTTATTCACTTGCTTATACAGGGTGTAAGCCTAACTGGTCTGGCATACGGTACCAGTCGATTCTACAACTAATTTGCAACAAAAAATGTCCCTTAGCGATTTTTTTAAACCCTTTGTTTTCGAGTTATTTAACTTTAAACTTTTTTTTCGTGATTTTGTCCTTACGTCATTAAATCGGTCATAACTCCTTCAATTTGCTGTGTAAATTACAATTTGAGGATACCGTTGGAAAGAGCATCAAATTTCCTATTGGATAGATGCCTTACCTTTTTTTGAGTCAAGGTTTGAGACATGAAAACGTCCTCTAAAAAGAGAATTTTACGTAATTTTGGAAACCTCGCATTTTTTCAATCTCAAATTGAACTACGAGAACCCATACTTTTTCAACATGCAAGAACAGTGAAAACTGCGCCAGAATTTCAGCTTTCCAACGGTATAATCAAAACATATTCTACAACCGAATTTAGGGGAGAAATTTGTGTTTGACCGCGGAAAAACGTGCATTTTTTCAACGAAATCGGCGCTCTGGCCTCCTGTTTCCGGAGGCCTCGCGGTCTACTGCGGCGCCCGCCCACCCACTCCCATCGTCCGACCCCTCAGATCGACTAGGCGGAGCGCCGATTTCGTTGAAAAAATGCACGTTTTTCCGCGTTCAAACCCAAATTTCTCCCCTAAATTCGGTTGTAGAATATGTTTTGATTATACCATTGGAAAGCTGAGATTCTGGCGCAGTTTTCACTGTTCTTGCATCTTGAAAAAGTATGGGTTCTCGTAGTTCAATTTGAGATTGAAAAAATGCAAGGTTTCCAAAATTACGTGAAATTCTCTTTTTAGAGGACGTTTTGATGTCTCAAACCTTGACTCAAGAAAAAGTTAAGGCATCTATCCGATAGGAAATTTAATGCTCTTTCCAACGGTATCCTCAAATTGTAATTTACACAGCTAATTAACGGAGTTATGACCAATTTAATGACATAAGGTCAAAATCACGAAAAAAAAGCTTATATTTAAAATAACTCGAAAACGAAGGGTTTTAAAAAAAATTGCTATGAGACATTTTTTGTTGCAAATTAGTTGTAGAATCGACTGGTACCGCATGGCAGACCAGTTAGGCTTACACCCTGTATAGTCACAAGTGAAAGGACCAATGGGATTCAAGCTCCCTTTCACTTGTGACTATACACGAGTATAAGCTATGCTCTCTGTGATGTACCTTCAGTTATTGTTTGTTACTGATGACGACCTAACCGTCGAAATCGATTTAACTTGTGACTCATTATTTTCGTGGAAATAGACAACGTTCTACTCAACTTGGTTTTTATTAGCTGGAGGGTAGCCCAATCAATTGGAGGATGGTCCCCTACGAATTGAATTACACATATTATGAATTAGATGATGGTTTCCTATGAATTTGAGGATGATTTGGAGGATGGTCCCCGATTAATTGAAGGATCGGAATTATCATGAACTACCCTACTAATTCGGATTTTATTGAAACATGGGAGAAAATACTGAAAAACTGTTAACCAGGCATTGAAAATACTGAGGGGAGGGATTCGAAGGACGCCGATTATTTTGAATAATATCGATTGTCTATTACGTCACTATCAAACCACCATTAATTTTGTAGGTATTGATTATCTGCTTATTGGCCCGACGGGCCGAAAACGAAAATATCGTGTTGGTATACGGTTAGGATTTCGTAACCCTTCAAATCTGAGGAGTTACGTAGTCTTATTGAACGGACCCATATTAATAAACCTTGTACTTCAAAGATGCCACGACAAAACAATATGACGCACTTCTTGAAACCGTCTTTGTTATTTAACGGACGTTTCCTTTACGTAATGTTTAGCGAACCTTCTACTTGTCCGGAATCAAGAAAACTCCCAATATTTTCAATGTCTCTGGCAGAGGGTCTGCTTCTGGCGTTATTGGAGGATGACGTCCTCCCACGAAATGCTCAGACAATCGAGTCAAACCTGAATTACGAATCCATTGGAAATTCAGATTAGTGTTTTGACTCATTACATAAGTGCAGTTCGTAAGTTCGCAAGTATATGTAGTGCTGATAAATACGGTAAACAGTCGTTTTTAAGGTACTACAGTGGTTCAGGAGGGGCAATAACTAGGGTAAGAATTAAAGTTTTTCCCCTAGTTCTTCCAGGTTTCCGTCAACATCTTGCTTGTTATTAAATTAATCTACGATTTCATGCTCCATAAAATCCTCAAGCATATATCACAAATTATCCTCAAACATGTAATCAATGATTTTCAAAATAATAAGAAATTTCAATAGTATGTGGAAAAAATTCCGAGATGTTCTGTATGTACTAATATACTATCCATTTCTTTGTCTGTTCTGCGTGAATCTCCCAAGAAATTGTTGGTATTCGAACATACCATCTTTTGATTAACCTACCATATCACTACCACCAACCTTCCATCAACTATTGATGGGTAGTATTCAAAATATTTATTAAATTTATTATTACTTTATCAACTATTAATCATTATTAATTATATATTTATTTTTATTTACATATTTATTATACTGGTTACATATTTGCTATTATTGATTATACCATCAATGCGTACTTACATACCAACCTACCTAAATACGTTGTAACTATTATTTCCTTCTTTTGGTTTATTATTTTCAATAATGAACCTTTAGAATCGACCAAGAAAAAAATTTAAACCCCCCCCACCACCCTCAAAATTTGTTGGTTTACGTTTCAAGGTACGTAGAATACAAAAAAAGCAGCAAATTATTACAGAAAGGTTTATTATTTTTCTACATAGATCACTCGTCTGCGAAGAACACGGCTTTTCCAACCAATATGGAGGAAAACATCGATCGCATTTCGGTCAGCTCTTTTGCGATTCACACTCGTGTTTCTGATTTATCGTAGGTCCAACCCTCGTAGGGAGCGAACGTTTTGTCATGCAGGGCTCCGCGTGGTCTCTAAAAATTCTAAAAATTTAGTGCTATATAAAATTGAAGGAAAAACAATACCTTTATATCAAAATGTTTTGAGTAAGGGCATTTTCAAAATTTCAACCCTTATTTTTCAACCCTTGTAAGTGACCGATATCAACCAAAAGCTTCGGAGCCCAAACGGAGCCCCACATACCAAATGGAGCCAAATGTGGGGAACCCCAAACGGAACCCCAAATGGAGCCCACATACCAAATTTCATCAAAATCAGTCAATGCTAACTGAGGAAAGTGCCGCGTACGGACGGCCAAATTTTTATTCGATTTTTGGATTCTACGTACCTTGAAACGTAAACCAACAAATTTGGAGGGGGGGGGGGGTTAAAATGTTTTTTTTTCTTGGTCGATTCCAAAGGTTCTTTATTGAAAATTATAAACCAAAATCGAATAACAATTTGGCCGTCCGTCCGCCGTACGCGGCACTTTACTCAGTTAGCATTGACCGATTTTGATGAAATTTGGCATATGGGCTCGATTTGGGGTCTAGTTGTGCCCCGAAGATTTTGGTTGATGAAAGTCACTTCTAAGGGTTGAAAAATAAGGGTTGAAAAATTCTGATATAAAAGTATTGTTTTTCCATTAATTTAAGATAGTATTGAATTTTTAGAATTTTTAGAGACCACGCAGAGCCCTGTAGAACAAACAGGTCGCTCCGTACGAGAACTTAAGGGTCGGACTTTGTCGGATCGATGTTTTTCTTCATATTGGTTGGGGGTAACAATGGCTTAGCAGACGAGTGACCTATTGTTAAGTCCTTTTCTGTGGGGTGGGGACAATCAGCCTATGTGCTATTCTTACCAATTCCAATTGAAAAAAAAAAAAAAAAAATTCAAGAAATCAGTCAGATGAAAATTAGGCTTTAAACAGAAATGAAACTACTGAATAACTTCCACTGGCTGTTTTTTCTGCTTATTTATTACTCAAGTGCCTAACAACTCTTTTACAGATAAATAATTCGGTTTTCATATTTCAATTCTCAAAATTTAAATTGGTGGCCCACTTACGTTGATGAAGTTCTCATAGGTCGTGAACTCCGAAATGTTGAAAATGCGTGTATGGGTTGGTAGGTTGTATTTCCTCCTCCAGGGGTAGAGAGACGACAGCATCCAACGATTTTGAATAAGATGATGAACGACAAGCACAACTTTTTAATGTAACTATGCTTGACTTGGTATATGAGGTGATGCATGAAAGTGGGCGTTCGCATCCAGCACTCAACTAACTCTCTCGTAGGGAAGAAGCGAGGAGCGTCTTCAGCGTGGTCATGTAGTCCTTATAATTACAGGACTCTACATAATCCCCCTCTTCAAACGGAAGCTTGGAAAAAGAGCAATAAATTTTTACAAGCTGACTCCAGAAAAAAAATAAAAATAAAAATACATACAAGATTACCCAATACACCTAAATTGTAGAAATAAACCAATTATAATGGACCACCAGTTAAACTAGCTTAATATTAGAAAACTTATTGAGGAGTCATATGATGTCTTCTCTCTTCATTTGGCGGTGAGAAGTCGGTTATTCCCTCAAGTTGTGACTGGTGCGACTCAGATCTCAGCAGGCTCATGATTGACGGAGATGGTGAATGACGAGAAGCGATGATGTCTGTCTCTTGACGTTTCTCTGAGGGTGTCGATTTGTAGGGTCACGTTCACAGCCTCTGAAACAACCCAAAAGAGAGCAGTAGCCGTGCTTTTCTAGAGGAAAATTACGCAGTAGGGAACTGCAAGCCAATGTCGGTTCTGCTTCTTGGTCTCGTCACCATTGGTCGTAGGTAAGTGTTATCAGCCACATCTGACCATTTGAAACTTGAAACACGATTATCCTGTATTTTATTAAGGCATCTTGCAAAATTGATAGCTATATGACAGAAACTAATCGATGAATGGACGTGAGGAATCTCTGCCAAATTTTAGGTCTCAAATGCCAGATCAAGATGCATTCCGACCAGGAGCCATGGAATTTTCAAGGGGAGTGTGATAGTTCGAGTACCAGGGAACATGCCGAGGGAGATGAAAAAAAATATCAGAAAGCTAATCCCAATTGAAAAAAATTATTCAATGGTAATCTATTCAATCATGCGTAAAATTAAAAACCAGACAAAAAAATAAATAAATAAAAAAATTAATACCAGACAACAGACAGACAATTTTACAGTGGGTAGTATTTTTGACGTGACAACGTCTTATAAATTGGTTTGCCGGGTGACACTTCAAGAAAGCCGGGTGACACTTCAAAAAACTGCGTTACGCTCCGCTCACGTTATGCGCTCACAATGAGAGCGAGTGAGAGGCACGCGTCCCTTTCACTTCTCTCGCTCTTTCTCTCTTCCGCCTAAGAGCGAGAGAGACAGAGCGAGAGAGATAGGCATACACACCGGTTCATGTCTTGCGCTTCTATTTAGGCGCCTGCATACAATTTTACACGTTGCCAGTTAATTGTAAAACGATTGTGTAGTGATAATGTGAAGGTAGTTTCGTCCATCGCAACAATTCAAACAGCAAAGGTAAATAATTTCAGACTGATAATATAACATGATGAAATAAATGACGTTTATTTCGTTTCTCAACCAATAATAATTTGTTTAAATTTTTAATTTTTAATTTCACATAATAATGTGAAAACGATCAAATAGGAACAAATAATTAAAATAAACAAAGTGTTTATTGGTTTATTGGTTAAATGTTTTAAATGGTTACTATTATTTTATCCTTCTTTCTACTATATGAATGAATATTAACATTAAAATTATTTTACCACTCAAAGTCGTTGTCACGTAATAAAACTTTCGCCCGTATACCGACTTTACAGGCAACCAATTTTTTTTTTAGAAGTGTGACATTGAACATACCTCTGGCTACATTTGCTGTATTTCCCAGCATGTATGAACCATTATTATAAGATTTCATAACTCGGTAAGGTCCGATATATTTTGGTAGGAATTTATGGAAAATGAGGGAATTTATGGTAGAGTTCCGCACCAACACCATATCACCCTCATTAAACGCATGAAATTAACTTCGATTTTTACTAATGAATTGAATCGCTCCCGTATTTGATATTCGATTCGAATTAGTAATGGCTTTTTTAATTTCATCATCTAGATTCAGAGTAGGGTCATCATGGGTGGGCAAACATATATCCCAATCTCTTACAATATTTTGGCCCAGAAATAATCTG
The DNA here is from genome assembly GCA_009739505.2 of Apolygus lucorum. NCBI lineage: Eukaryota > Metazoa > Arthropoda > Insecta > Hemiptera > Miridae > Apolygus > Apolygus lucorum. The sequence goes on along the minus strand of CM019167.2, from coordinate 45,785,905 downwards.
GCAGACACTGCTGAAGTCGATGCATGAGGAGATTCATTGAAACATATCTCTATGTCCGCCAATTCGGCATACCACGTGTCATGAGGTTCATGAAATAGCGCTATTCTCATAAAATGCCCCAAACTTTTAATGTACTTCTCAGCGGGATTGGCAGATGGGTGCCTAATTGCCGTACGAATACATTTAATATCAGGACCACGTAATTTCGAGTTCCAGAATTCACTCCTAAATTGACTCCCATTATCAGTTAATATGGCCTTTACGTGCCCATAGAGGAGTATGTAATTGATCAGTAGACAGTCAACCACTGATGCCTTGATAATAGGGTACAACCTAACAAATTTTGGTAGCAATGTCTACAACAACGAGAATGAATTTATACTTCTGGGGTGTTGCAGGTAAAGGCCCTAAAAAATCTATCGCAATGACGTCTCGAGGTAGTTGGGCATATAAGGAACGATTTTCGTTCTCTGGCACACATTACAAGCTCGAACTAGATCATGAGTTCGTTTCCTTAACGACTTGTATGTAAATTTTTCCTTGATTATGAACAAAGTTTTCCTGACGCCGTTATGGAGATATTTCTCGTGAATGAAAAGAATTAATGGGTCGACCATAGAGGATGGCAACTCCAACTTCCATTTCTCTCTAACTAGATGGTATAGGAATCCATTTTCTATACGATATGTCGATGAAGTGAGTTGACCACTCTCGATTTTAAGGACGATAATATCGTGGACAAATTATGTCCCAATCGGGGATCAGAACGTTTAAGCTGACTAAAATTTTCAAATTGGGATCTTAAAGTCGGTGTGAGCACAATAGCAGCGATGAGTGTATCATTAGACTTACTTATTACCTTCGATGTACCTACTGAATATCATAATCATATTCCTAGAGATTCAAGATCATGCGTGATAAACGAGGGGAGTTAAAAGCAGATGTTTGCAAATGAACTAAAGCCTTGTGATGTCTACGAACAATACATTTTTTTCCGCATCTTGGGTACCACTGGCATCAGTAAATAGGTAGAATGTCCTATTGAATGACCACTAGAAGCATAATTTTACATTTTCCATAAAGGGTAATGTCAATTTCTGAAAACTCTTCTCTAATTCCTCCGACCAATACCATTTTTGTTCCTTTTTTAATAACTGAGTCAGAGGGTGGAGTAACTTCGATAAATTTGGTTGAAATATTCTATAAAAATTTATGAAACCTATAAAAGCTGTTAGTTGTATCAAATTTTTGGGTCGCTGATACTCCTGGATTGCTTGGACCCGCTCTGGATCCGCTAAAATACCATTTTCACTTATAATTACTCCCAAAAACTTTACTTGCTTGGCAAACCATTGGGTTTTACTCAACTTCACAGTTATTCTTTGAAAATACTAAAAATTCATCCACAAAACGGATGCAAAATGCAAATGACTCAAGTGGGAATATCACACTCAAAGCACACAACAAAGCGCTGGTTGACGATTTTAACCCAAACGGCACTACTGTGAATGAGAATACATTGTTTTCATATAAGAAAGAAGTGAATTGTCTGGATGATTTCTCCAGTGGTACTTGCCAAAATGAATTCGTTAAATCGAAACTAGTAAAAATTCTGGCCTCATCCAATAAGGAGAAAAATGAGTCCAGACTTGGCGGAATCTCAGGTTCATTCAACAAATGACTGTTAAGGTTCCTGGCATCCAAGCAAAGTCTAAGACTACTATCAGACTTCATGACTATGCGTAATGGGCTGATGTAAGGGCTGTCACTCTTCTCGAGTATCCCAATGCTCATCATTCTATCAATTTCCAGTCGAACTTGATCTTTAAGATGCAACGGCACGGGGTAGTATTTTGCCTTATAATTACCAATGCTAGGTGATACTCTTAAACGATATTCAAAATTTCGAATTTTCGGAATACCAGAAAATACATCGATACCTTAAAGCACAAAGGAGCTATGTCCATCCATCTTCCACATTTTAAGTTTTTTTTCAACTTCAGAAAGACTCAAATTTAACAAAACTATTATTGATCTTCTTGACGATTATAGCTCGAAAATTTCTTGAAGAAATTAAATAGTTTGTTGTAATAAGCCATTATTTTCGGAATTGTGCACTGGTGATAACTTCTTTTGCATTTTCTCAAAACTCCGTTTTTGGACATAGCCCCTTTGTGCTTTAAGGTATCGATATGTTCGTATGAATTCATAATCCTCTGAAACTCTGAAATATCATCATGAGTGAGTCGGTTCAAGACCGAACCATCAAGGTTGAGGTCATGTTCAACATCAACAAATGCCAGATTAATATAATCAGTTGTTATGTTCGAATCGGGATTAATATAAGAGCTGGTTATGGGTTGTTTCTTCTTGTCTAGGGAGAACGTTAGGGTTCCTAAATTCGTATCAATTATGGCATTTATCTTGGTCAGAGTTTCCATGCCAACAATAATCGGTTTGATCAAATTCTTTACTATCAAACCGTTAACCAGAAATTCAGAGTGTGGCAACTTGAGGGTTAATAATATTTGTTGTTTTATAACAGGGGATTTGCTCCCTATTGCACCAACAACTTGTGTCTTCGAAACCGGAAGTGTACTATGAAACTCCAAGCTTTTGATGTTATTTTCAAACCATTCATGGCTAATACAGGTATGTAGCGCACCCGTATCAAACAGAGCAATTTCACTAATACCACCTAAATTAACTCTAAATTCCGGCGATCGACATCCTATATGAAGAGGTTGGTGAGAACCATTGTCTATGAGCCATTCATGAGGGTCCTCAAAGAAACGTTGATCTTGACCGGAGTGTAGAGTACTTACAGGAATTAACTGATCGATATCTACTCTATTAGCCCTGGTTCCATGAGTAGGTGGTTGGTGAGTAATCAGGGCTCTTCTTAGTTTAAATCCTCGATCAGTTGTGAGGGAGGAGCAGAACGTTGATCAATGTGGTTGACCAGATGGTTAATGAACGACTGGTCATCAGATTGGGTTCAACTTCCTCTGTATCAATCGCATTAACAGGTACGTGATCACATATATTAGTCTGATCACGCCCAGTAAATCGACCACCTAGCTGATGCTGACGAGGTGTATTATTCCTGTCATTATTATTTCTATAATTATTCTGATCATTGTTCCTATCCCTCCAATTAAAATTTCCATAATAATTTCCTGCATTCGCCGAATTTGGTTTCGACTGCCAGCGCTGCTGATTATTTTGTCCTGAAGAGTTTCCATTTTGATTGTATCTAGTACATTGGAAATTCTCCCCAGAGTTTTTTGAGAAGAATCGATAAGAGTCATTGTTGTGACGCCCGTCTCTAGTTTGTTTTGGCTGATCCGCGATACGACCACCTGGACTATAATGAGGTATCCGATCCCTCGTTAACCTTTCAATTGTACGCAATTTTTTAAATAAAGTTTCGTGAGTTTTAATTTCAGATAGAAATAGATCGTGCTGTACGCTGGAGTCAAAATGACGGATCAGCATGTCAACCGGGACAGGTTCATGAATTGGATGATCCAAAAATTGGAGAGAATACACCCAATCCCTAGCGTACTGTTCCATAGATACATTTCTATAGTGACCATTGTAAAGATCACCAACTAGGTCAGATTGTTCTCCTTTAAACCAAAATTCCTCCCGAAAAACTGCTCTAAATTCATCAAATGATTTGAAACCCTGCCTTCTAGAACGATACCATCGACCAGCTGTACCTTTGAGGGTCTGATCAGTCAATCCGAGTTTATTCCTTGGGACCATCAGTGGAACTGGTAGGAAATTATCATCTAACCTGGGCAAAAACATCATCCGGTGTTCTTCACCAGAATTTGCAAATGAAGGGAGTGGTATTTTACTATGAATGTTCTGACTAGTGAGAGTCTGAACCATGAGTTGAGTGTGGATACTAGAGGACTTCAACCAACCGCTAGTCGACACATTCCGACAACTCATCTCACGAAGTTTTTTAAATCAAAATCATTCAAATTGAAATCAATAGTGGATTGAAACTGCTTACTCTCAGTTTCAAGCTGTTCCTGAAAGCGACTATTCATCGCCGTAATGTGAAGATTGTGTGTGCAAGATTGGAATTCTATTGACTATTAACAAAGGTTAACTTTTCATTAACAGTACTCTCACATTCATCAAGAGTCGTATTACCCCATCTTAAGTTCGTCACTAGTGGTTTTCTTACAGGTCTGTTCACTTTTCTTCAATTTTTGATCAAATTCATCAGACAAGGTGCAAAGGGATAAATGTACTAACGATGCTAGTTCAGTTTTGTTTTGATCTACCAACTCCACAACTTTTTGATGATTTAATTCAAGTTTTTCTTCAGTATTTGTAACATGATTACTAAGAACATTTTTATTTTCAGCATATTCATGATTTTTACTTTCGAATTTACGCTCTATCCCATCAAGTCGTTCAACAATTATTTGCAACTGCTGAGAAAACAAAGCGTTTACCTCAACAAGTTTATTAGGACTATAAAGTACCAAGGACTCGTTTTGTTTCGCACTGACCCCGTCAACTCCACCGTCCCGCCGGGATTGCTGATCTTCGACGGCCAAGGGGGATGTCGGTAGAGTAATGCCAATGGGGAATTTGCCTCAATTTTAGATTCTGGAATTTCAAGGCAAATCCTATTATAGGGCCCTAGAATAACGTTTAACACTAGGAATAACCAACGGAAAAAAATTACCGTAGGAGAAAATGACTAAACAAGTGAACCTCTGTTACAAAACACCGCGAAAATCGAGGAGTATTGTTGACGTCATACGAAAAAAAAAAAAAAAAAACGACGCAAAAGCAACGACAACAGACAGAGTTCTAGCACGCCACACAAAACGATCCAGTGAAATGGCTACTCGAATAATGTGATTCAAATCTTGAAACTAAATAAGAGAAGATGAAGAATAATAATGCTTGATAAACTAGTAGATAGATTCGTATTGTAAAAAAGTGAGTAATACTGTTTCTTTTGGTCAATTTTGTGTCAGGGTTCTTCCTGCCAGATCGTGGCGCACTCTTGTGCGCACTACTCGGAAGGTAAAAGTTCGTGTATGTGCCGCTTCAGTGGTAAGCGCCACAGAACCTCCTTTGAAGTCAGATTGGTAGAATATCCGTCACGTTTCAAACATGGCTGCCTCTTACACATTGCCACCACATTTAAAATTTCCATCTTCCTTAAATTCTCTAAATTTTTTGGATGCGTTTTCGAGCAGCTCACTATGGTTTTATTCCATAAAAATAAACCCTCATTCGAAAAAAAAAAAATAAAAAAATGTGAGGAAAATTCCCCATTCTCTTGTCATCATCGATCCGCTCTAGGTCCTTTTCTTCCCGATTCGCACTCATTTTCTTTGACAGAATCTGACAGAAGTACCAACAAAATCACAACCAGAGCGCCAGAAAACAGCCAAAATACGTAGAACATAAATACTTACAAACTAATAATGACAGACTATCAAATCGTGGTACTAAGGTACGTAACACAAGTAATATCGAACGGGGCTAAGATCGCTTCGAAGTTTGGATCGACAATAATAACAATAATGCTCAACTCAAAATGAGATGTGAATTGAAAAGACACTGACTCAGACCTAGCTGAGGATTACGAGGCAAAGGTAGGTACATAATATGTAACTTTTGCCACATTATATTATAATGTGAGTAATCAGCTACTCAAGATTACAACACGAAGACAAGATAGAACACTTGGACTTGGATGATGAGGTGATGCATGAACGTGGTCGTTCGCATCCAGCACTCAACTAACTCTCCCTTAGGGAAGAAGCGAGGAGCGTCTTCATACCTCCCCCCCCCTCTTCATTGGTCATGTAGTCCTTATAATTACAGGACTCTACACTATATAGGAAATAATTAACCTTTGTGCAATAATTTGCAGCGTTTTTAGTGGTTTGTCATCATCAGTTTTGAGTTCGGTTCGAAGCACACAAGTTTATCACATTAGTTGTGTTGTATTGTGGGGAACGACAATAGTTTTTCACTAAGTCTCAGCCCACAAGATTAATTTCAGTCGGGAAAAATTCTCAAGTCGTTATTGTGATAATTTCCGTAACTTAAAAATAAGGCGCGACAAATAATTAGCGAATTTCTCCAGCCCAAACTTGATTATACTGACATGCGGTGAGTCACTACTAACCTTGGTAAGGTCATGTGATTGGTTGGTAGCAGTACGTTCGGTTCGTTTTCTAAAAAGTGTTGAGTTGTGAAGATTCGTGAAAATGTCGCGTACTCGAAAATCTATTTTGTATAGCTGTTTGACTGTTTCTTAATAAACCTTTACGTGCAATCACTGTGTTACAATACCCACTGTGCCCATGAAGTCAGTTGAATGGATTTGTTCTGACTTGAGAATTCAGTTACTTTTGACTCAGGACAATTTCGCTTTTCTCCTTGCTCTGGATTAGTTCTTACGGCATGAGTTTACTGTCTTAGATATAGGTCTCAAATTGGCTAGGACTGTTGAGATGTCTCCATTCCATTTGAGAACTTAACTCAACTAATAGATGGGATTAGGAACTGATCTGTGTGACTTCTCCGATTAACATCAAATTATTGAGTTAAGATATTTTTCTTGTAGTTATCTGATGTTCCTAGCAATTGATCTGTTTGACGTCTCCGGTCAACATCCGAAAACTTTACAAAATAAATATTCAACAAGGTGTAAGGTTGATTGGACTGATCTGAAAAGAAGTCACATGTCAACCTTACATCTTGTGAGCATGAATTTATTATTGGACAAATTCACAATTTATAGTTCAGCAGGAAGAAGGGAGAGCAAAAGGAAGGGGTCTATCTTTCGTCTCCACGAATTGTGAAAGAGAATTTAAGTAACAATTTGTTTTGAGGTAAGAGTAGGCAAAATATAAAGGGAAATAACCTAAGACAGTATTTGACTTTGAATGTGAATCGCAGTTAGACTGATCAAGGTGAGAATTAAGGTGAGCTACCTCTTGGCCTGGCCCACAGGGATATCACGTGGATGTTAGTATTCTGATAAATTTCAAATTGCTCATTTAACGACAGTTGATCGTCGGGATGGTTTAATTTATTTCTAAAAATCGAACACTATCTTAAATTTATGGAAAAAAAGGCATGGAACATTCTGCAATTAAGTACCTAATTAATTATCCTCATTAGCGAACGATTGGGCCACTAGAGATCTAGGTGGTCATTCAACACGAAAAATTCCGGGAATTTTTAAACTAATGAAAAAACCAACACCTGTACATCAAACGTTTTCGAGCTAAGGCGTTTTGGAAATGTTTCCCCGCACTTCTACCCCTCAAACGTGGCTGACAACAACCAAAAGCTTCGGGGCACAATTAGACCCAAAGGGAGCCGATATACCAAATTTCATCAAAATACGGCGTACGGTGGACGTACGGGAAATTTGTTGGGATTTTGAAGAATTTGTTGCCGCCAAAAACTCCGTTTGTCCTACGTTATTTTCCACCCATCGCGCAGTGAGAAAAAAAAACATCACCAAGTAACTAGAATTTCGAATAATAATAATAATACTAATGTAAATTGAAAAATGTCGGTTGGTGAGAAAAAAAGAGTTTTGGGTCTTGAATATCAACTCGATTTATCGTTTCTCGACCCACCTCGATCGTTTCATTTTACCGCTTGAAAGCTATTACTGACCCCGCTCCACTCTCTTACCAGCTATCCATTCTACAACCCTCCTCTCCTGCCCTACCACCATCACTACAATGAAATGTGAGGGAAAGTCCGATTTCTCCCAAGAAACGATGTTTGCCTTCTTTCTCGGCTTTACCAACCCTTTTCTCCTCCTTTCTCCTTTTATTTACTTTTTTATTATTGCTTCCCATGAATTATTAAACAAGTTAAAGAGGCCGGTGCAGAGGTTGATAGGGATAGGGCGCTCAATCCTCTTTCACTATACTTTTGACAGAAAGGAAGGATATTGCCATAATCCTTGCCTCTCTTCGTTGGAACAACTTATAATTCGCTGAGAAGAATTATGTGCAGCAGCTCCTTTGATCTCTGGGTATATAGTATCACAGTTAAACGGTCTCCATCTTCTTGCTATGATCGAGTTTGGACAGCTCAGCTCTTTCAATTATCGTTCTTGGAATTGCACGTTTTTCAGAAGCGCTTCACTCTTTTAATGGAGGGGCCCGATAAATTACGATGATAAGTATTGATATTTTTGTTATTGAAGCGAAATAGATCAGATTCAGTTCATCGAAATCGGATAACATTGTTTTAGTTATTCACGTTCGAATCCTTAAAAACATTTTAATTGGTTTATGTACTGTGGTTGTAATGCGTTCCATAGTATATTCTAATATTCCATAGTTTATTATTTTCAATAATGAACCTTTGGAATCGACCAAGAAATTTTTTTCAACACCCCCTCAAAATGTGATGGTTTACATTTCAAGGTACGTAGAATCCAAAAATCGAATAAAAATTTGGCCGTCCGTCCGCCGAACGCCGTACGCGGCACTTTTGCCATTTAGCATTGACCGATTTTGATGAAATTTGGTATGTAGGCTCCATTTGGGGTCTAGTTGTGCCCCGAACCTTTTGGTTGATGTAGGTCACTTCTAAGGGTTGAAAAATAAGGATTGAAATTTCGAAAACGTCCTAACTCAAAAAAATGTCATATAAAGGTATTGTTTTTCCATCAATTTAAGATAGTATAGAATTTTTAAAATTTTTTGAGACCACGCGGAGCCCTGTAGGACAAACCGTTCGCTCCCTACGAGAATTTAAGGGTTTTACGTACGATAAATCAGAAACACGAGTGTGAATCGCAAAAGAGGCCTAATCTCCGTTTAAATTAAAGCTGACCCAAATGCGATCGATGTTTTTCTTCATGTTGGATGGTTGGTGGCTTTGCAGACGAGTGATCTATATAGAAAAATAATAAACCATTGTGTAATAATTTGCATCGTTTTTTTATTGGTTTGACAAAATTTTGAATGCTTCATCCCTCTAAAACATGTGTGCTAATTTGGCATCACTGACGAATTGTTTTCTGAGTGGACAAACAGCAACATAACTTTGAATTACTTTTTTTTAATCATATATCGTGGCTCCAACTGAACGGATCATAATGATACCAATGTTCATTCGTCTTGTGTAGAGACATATATTGATGTTTAAGTAACATCAGGCTGCTGTTTGTCCGATGTTGGTTAAATTCTTTGGGAACAGTGTCTAGGCTCACCGGCATCGACCATGAAAATTTTATGAACATCGTTGCACGATTTTGTCTTCTTACGTTCGGGACAGGTGATGGATCACAGGCAGAAAAACAGACTGACAGACAATTACGGAATCAGACACAAACTACGAGTAAATCACTCGCGACGAAGTTGTAGAAACCCATTTCAATAAAGAAAAAAACGGTGTATGTATATCTTCACTAAAATGACTTAAAATGTTAAATTGATTTTGACGGATAGGTCATTTTCATTAACCAACAAAAACTGAATGTACATCATGAAAGTACAGCTTATAAAGTCACAGGTGAAAGGGGAACTCGAATCCCATTGGTCGAGAAAGTGAAGGGCGAACCCAATCAGATGAATTCAATAAACAGTGTAAGGAACAATTAAAATCCCTATTATCTCAGAAAAGTTAAAGGGACTGGGAGGATCAACAAATGCCAATCAAGGCAGACATAGTGGAAGTGGATCAAACGATGGTGAGGGTAACATTCTGAAGAGGGGAATAACCAAGATATTGTATGAATGAACCAACATTAGCAGTATAAGTGAAATATGTTGAGCAATTACCTCATTTTTAGACTCTTACCGGACCTATCACTTCGAATTTTACAAAAACATCCAACATACCTCCCTTCTAGTAGAAATTAGAAAATCGACGTAATGTATTTTTGTCAGAATCTCAAAATAATAAAATTCGGGTATTAGGATCAATGGCTCATGCGTTCTTCCCGTGGGAGGATCGTGGTGGGAAACTGAATCCCAAGAGTCAGATGCTGGTTTTCGTAGGATATCTCCATAATGGCTGGAGATTGTGAGATGAGCAGAAGAAACTAATAGTGACAGCCAAAAGTGACATATTCGACGAAACCCGGAAGTAGTGATCCAGCCAACCAGAGCGACGTGAATGAAGAAGATGATAACAAAACTATTTGGAATCAATTAAACAAAAAACGTCTGCCAAGTGGGTGTGGCACATAGCTTCCTCGTATCCATAACCCGATTGTATAGATGATCCGATCCATAGTAGTTAATCTCAAAACATCAGAACATCAAAACAAGATAATCAGTAACATCCTTGAAAATGTTATTGAAATCGGATGGAAAATGTAGAAGTTATGGCCGTTATTTTTTTTTTTTTTTTAAATCTCCCCTCAAAGACAAAATGTCTTTTGTGACGGAGGGGGCACGCCATAAAACGAAATAAATAAATAAATCAAATATAATGGGGAGGACGCCCAGGACTCACCCGACGCCGGCCCTAGGGATGAGGGATGATGAGGAAGGTGGGGGTGGGAGAGAGGGATGAAGGGAAGTGCCTCTATAAAATGACCACCAGTTTAAATATGAGCCGAGCAGTACGCGGCGGGTGACACCACGGAGTACACCTACTGAGATGCCCAACTCGCGCAACTCCGTGGCACTTTTCCCGCACCACACTCCGCGCCACGACAAGGTCGCAGCCATCACCCTGATGTTGTTGGGTGCCACTCCTTTTAGCTCTGACACTGCTTGCCGTAAATCATCTCTATCATACTTTCTTATCTTAGCCCTCCAGGTCTGCTCCATGTCCATGCTGCCATTAACAACCTGGACATCCAGGATAATGCAAGACCTGTCGGGCTTGACGGCAACAATGTCAGGCTTCTTGCCCTGGTCACTTGGCATGTGGTATAATCTCTCCCTTTCAACATCCCAGCCGCTGGATGACAAAGCACCTGCTATCTGCTTGGCAACCGCATCATGACGTAGGATGCGGCCCCCATGAGTTCGTGGACACTGCTGCACTACATGATACAGGTGTTCATTTCCACTCCGACAGGCACGGCAAAGGGTATCTGTCATCCCACGACTACCCCTTGAACACCGTACCGCTGTTGGCAGTGTTGCCACGCAGACAGCGTGGAAGTTCCGGTAGTCGCGGGCCCCAATGCCCTCCGAAGCCCAATCCACCCATTGGGATGAGATAAGGCTTTCGGAGCACTGTCGGAGTTCTTTACCATCTACTGACTCATGCAGGGCAGCAGCAAACTCAGCAGACGAACTGGGTTTTGGAGCAGATGGTGTTGCTCGGTCGCACCATGCTAACTGCTGCCTGACAAAATCAAGACCAGCAGCAACACAGGCGACCTCCCAGCTCGACCCCTGAAGGGCTAACAGGCGCTGGCGGCGCAGAGAAGGGATACATGCGGAGAGAGCCACAATGCCAAGCCCACCGGATTTGACCGGTGCATGGATATAGGCACTTGGGACACCAGGTGGGAACCTCAGCCAAGAGCGCACAGCAGAGCGGACTTCTCGATCTAATTCCTGCAGCCTCCCCGCCATAAGCCTACCGAAGACTAACCCGTAGGTTAGCTTCGGCAGTAAGTACGTGCGGAGGAGGCGCAGCCTCTGCTGTGGCTTCAATGGAGCCTTGGTGATGCGGGCTAGCGCCCTACCAAGGTCCACACGGCTGGCAGTAATGGTGGCAACCCCCATGAAATCGACTCCAAGGTACCGCCAGACCTCCAACACAGATCGAGAAGGAATGGGGGCTTGTCCTATGACAAAACCCCCATCCACAACCTTCACTTTATGTTGGCGACCCCACGGGACCAAGGAAACCGACCCACATTTATCGGGGTTGACCACGAGTCCACACCTGGATAGCTGCTTAGCAAATGCATTGAGGGCAATCTGCAAGCCCTCGCGGGTTTCTGCGAGTAGGATAACATCATCGGCAAAGGCCAATGCTCCTACTCGCACCCCAGGGGCCAGATCAAACCCTACTTCTGTGGGCAGCTTACCCAAGGCCGTATCCACGACCAGGTTGAAGAGGAGTGGTGATAGGGGATCCCCCTGGCGTACCCCACGCCCTATCCGTACATCCCCTGACACCTCACCTCCTGCCTCGAGGACCGTCACGCCTTCATGGTACAGACAGGCCACATACTCAATTAATCGAGATGGGGCCCCGACACCACGAAGGCAATCGGTCAGGGCAAGGTGACTGACTGTGTCAAAGGCCTTAGCGACGTCCAGAGCGGCGAGATGTAATTGCCGGCGTTTAATACGGGCCAACGAGATGACAGTTTGGAGAACTGTAAGGTTCTCCGCTGTGCCATCCGCTGGCCGAAACGCTCTCTGGACGTCACCAATGACACCAGCCACCTGGAGGCGAGATGCCAGTACTTTTTGGAAGTGGCGGAAGACTACCGAGGATACTGAGATCGGTCGATAGCCTCCAGGCCCACTTCCCCCTTTCTTGGGAATAAATACGGTTCGGGTACGGGTTAACGCTTTCGGGGGTCTTCCCGCGAGCATGAGCAGGTTGAGGATGAGCAGCTTAATCGTATTTGGTGCTTTATTCCAGCGACGGGCAGATATACCATCCGGTCCAGCGGATGTGGAGTTCTTGACACGGCACTTGTGTGCCTCGTCAAGTAGCACCGGCGAACACAAAATGCTGCGTAAGGAATCCCTGGTGGAGACTGGGGGAACCACTCGCTCCCCAGGGTTGTGGCTGGGAGCACTCAAAAGTGGCTCCCAGAAATCCACAAACTCCTGAAGAGGGGGCTGAACTTGATCTTCCCCAGGCTCCTCCAGTACCTCCGCAGCTACACGTGCCGGATGCTTCCTCCACAAACTCTGAACCCGGTGGTACTCCCGCCGTCTTGCTTGCTTAGCTGCTCTGCGACCTCCACGCAACACCACTCTGGGAGGAGGTCCCCCCTGGTGCTGCGCCACGGTCGCATCCCCAACCCGCGGGAAGATTCTCCCTAGATAGGCTGCAACCTCGTCCTCCAGGTTGTCCAGCCCTTCAGCAGCCCGCCTCGCCAGATCCTGCAGGTAGGTGCTTTCATAGACTTCAATACGACCTACCTGCCCCCCGAGCCTCAAGACTTCGGTCTTCAAATCGGCAAGAAGACCGGAGGTCCCGGGGGAGGGATACTGAATGGCAGACTGCTGGTCCATGCCAGCAACAGGAGATGCGGGAGAAGCCCCACCGCTATTTGCCAGGATAGCTTCCTGGACAAGCTGCTTATAGTGGGGCCTCAGGCGGATGTTCTTGATGGCAATGACTGTGCGCGTGGGAAAACGTTCGCTTAAATAAACATTTATATTACGCACCCCATTGCGCACAGCCACCACCTCATCTGCCGCCATCCTGCGCAAATCCTCGGAAGCATACCTAGGCTGTACTCTTTCAATTTCAATTGCAGCATTAGCAGCAACAGGATGCTTCCGTCTGACATGGACACCAAGGCCAGACCTGGAGGTGAATGCCCGCTCACAATGGGCACACTGGTGGTCTAAAGAGGCTGTGGAAGAGGAAGAGGGTAGGGATGATGAGGAAGAGGAGGAGGGTGAGGATGGCCAACGCCCCTGCCTGGGGCGCCTCTGAGCGCCTCCCCTAATACCCCGCGAGCCAATGGGCTGGCGGGGGTTATGAGGCAGCTGATGGTTGTAATCCATAACGGGGTCCCCCCCCTTATCGCCAGAGGGTCATTCAGCCACCCCTGAAACTTCAAGAGGGGTCCACCAGGGAAACCTAATGGGACCACCTCTGTTCATCCCAGGGGGCCCGGGTTGCGCGACGGGGACGCATGACCTTGACTTGGGTAGGGATAAGAAGGGCTCCGAGGAGATAAAAACACCCTCTATTGCCCTACCCCAGCAACCCAAAATTCACGTTTGCGCATGCGCAGTGGCTACTATCAGCCTGAAGGTGGTGATTTTCGTAGGGTACCATCTACAACCTAATCCGCATAATCTCTGAAAATTTCATCGAAATCGGGTGGAAAATGTGGAAGTTATGGCCGTTACAAGGAATTCACGTTTGCGCATGCGCAGCGGCTACTATCAGTCCGGGAGTGATGATCTTCATAGGGGACCATCTAAATACTAATCTGTAACATCCCTGAAAATTTCTTTGAAATCGGATGAAAAATGTGGAAGTTATGGCCGTTACAAGGAAATTTACGTTTGCGCATGCGCAGTGGCTACTATCAGCCTGAAGGTGGTGATTTTCATAGGGGACCATCTACAATCTAATCCGCATAATCTCTGAAAATTTCATCGAAATCGGGTGGAAAATGTGAAAGTTATGGCCGTTACAAGGAATTCACGTTTGCGCATGCGCAGCGACTACTATCAGCCCGGGGGTGATGATCTTCATAGGGGACCATTTAAATACTAATCTGTAACATTTCTGAAAATTTCATTAAAATCGGATGGAAAATGTAGAAGTTATGGCTGTTACAAGGAATTCACGTTTGCGCATGCGCAGTCGCTTCTATCAGTCCGGGGATGATGATTTTCATAGGGGACCGTCTACACACCAACCCGCACAATCCCTGAAAATTTCATAGAAATCGGACAATAACTTCGTATAGTTATGCGCGTTACAAGGAATTCATGACAGACAGACAGACAGACAGACACACAGACACGGAACCAAAATTGTTCAGAAAGGTCTAAAACGCAAAACGCGAGTGAAAATTTTGATTTTGGAGAACTTTTTTTTTTCGTCCTTGAAAAGTGAAAACAAGGCTTCCGCTACCTTGGTAGACTCGGAAGCAAAATCGCGCTTGTGGGTCTCATTTACGTTGCGTCTCCTGATAGCGATTGCCGTGGAGGAGGAAATGGAATTTCTCCAAATGGATTTCTGCAGCGCATTTCTCAATGCTCCGAATCCCTCCGATACCAAGCTTCACGGCAGAAACCTGAATTTGTGCTGCAAATTGAAAAAGAGCTTATATGGACTAAAAGATTCACCGAAAAGTTGGAACGTCTGCATTAATGATGAGCTTTTGAAAATAGGTTTTAATGGGAGTCGTGTCGATCCCTGTTTACGCTCAAAAGATAGAATTTATTTATTAATCTGGGTTGATGATGTATTTTCATTATGTGATAGAATGGAAAAATATAAAAAAGTGGAAAAATGCCTTTTAGACAAATTTGAGGAGAACATTTACACTTTTAATGGGAAAATGACTTTTCTAGGCCTTGACAGTGTGAAAAATAAAATTGGCAGTATTTTTTTGAATCAGAAGAATTGCTCGAAAGGTTAGTTAAAACATATTGTTTAGTAATGCATGCATTCCAGGGGACGTCCCATTGGATAAGTATTGGATCAGTTTAACCAGTTGGTAAGCAATAAAACTGTTTCACTCGATGTAATTTATCTACTACTTTAGGCAAGAAATACTGACCCCCCCCACCATTATCCACCTTAACATTTCTAGCGGCATGCGAGCCTCGAATCTGAAGAGCATTTTAAAATCCATGATCTACGATACCCAACATGCTAATTCGAGTTCACCCCCCCCCCCCCCCCCCATGACCACCACCACCAATGGTACCAGTCTGGCACCAAAGCAGAAATACGTCGTAACATTGAACTTTCATCTGTTAGTTTTAGTACGCAGTCCGTCGAAGTTCACATCCGTATTCAAGGTGAAACACAAACAAAAAAAAAACCACGAAATATGCGGTTTATGGTGTCCTGGCACCATGTTGGCACCACTATTAGTTCCATGGCGGTACAGAGAATAATTCATGAAAATCCGGAGGTATAATGAGAATTTTTCCTCAATTTCAAAGCTTGGGTACAATTAGTAAGCAGTAAGGAACCGAAATATTGAAAAATCGGATATTTTGTGAATATTATCCCCCACTCACCCCCTCCCCTTGCGAATTTTGGTATTCTGGTAAAATCAAGTACAACTCGGAAGTTATTTGAGTCAAACAAAAAAAGAAACACACAAATCGGTTGGAAATTGAGGCCTGGGCAGTGTTTACAAGTTTATACCCGCAAACGCACGTTTTTTAAGCATTAAAGCCCTTTCCCCCCCTTAAAAAGCAAAATTCGAAATTCCGGTGACGTAGTGCACAACTAGATAGTTTTCCGCGACGAACAAAAAAAAACCACGAAAATCGGTTGAGAACTAAGGCCTGGGCAGAGTACACAAGATTTTGTTACACACACACACACACACACAGACATACACCTATGGTTTTTTTCACGGATTTGGATTCAGAATGGTCTAAAACGGATTACTGTGTGGTTATTTTTTTTTGTGTGTTGAGTGTTGTCCAACTTTACCCCAGATCGATCGCATAAGGACGCCCAAGTCTTACTGTGGGACGTCCTAAAAAACCACGAAATATGCGGCCTCTGGTGTCCTGGCACAATGGTGGCACCACTATTAGTTCCATGGTGATACTGAGAATAATTCATGAAAATCCGGAGGTATAATGCAAATTTTTCCTCAATTTCAAAGATTGGGTACAATGAGTAAGCAGTAAAGGAACCGAAATATAGAAAAATCGGATATTTTGTGAATATTATCCCCCCACTCATCCCCCCCCCTTGCGAATTTTGATACTCTGGTGAAATCATGTAAGTACAACTCGGAAGTTATTTTAGTAAAAAAAAGAAACACGCAAATCGGTTGGAAATTGAGGCCTGGGCAGAGTTTATTTACAAGTTACAAGATTATACGTTTTTTAAGCATTAACCCCCCCTTTCCCCCCCTTAAAAAGCGAAATGCAAAATTCCGGCGACGTAGTGCACAACTAGATAGTTTTCCGCGTCGAACAAAAAAAGAACCAGGAAAATCGGTTGAGAACTAAGGCCTGGGCAGGCGACACAACATTTTTCCACACACACACAGACATACACCTATGGTTTTTTCCGTGGATTTGGATTCAGAATGGTCTACAACGAATTACTGTGTGGTTTTTTTTCTGTTGAGTGTTGTCCTACTTTACCCCAGATAAATCGCATAAGGACGCCCAAGTCTTACTGTGGGACGTCCTAAAAAACGGAATCAGCTAAGAATTCAAGTTTACCTATGCAACCTCGACGGTAGGTATGTTATGTCACGTCCCGATTTATGTTATGCTGTATCATATTTTGGTAAATTCATAAAACTTTGGGTCAATTTGAAGAATGTTCTTTATTTAAAAGCTACTGAAGATTATGGGCTGTTGTATGAGAAATCTGGAAATAATGATAAATCAAAGGAAATGAAATATTGTTGATCTGCTTATTGTGATGCAGATTTTGAGCAGGGTGATGAAATTCGTTAAAGTTTTTCGGGATATGCAGTCATGTTAATTAGTATGACTTGGGGTTCACATAAGGAGTTCGTCGCAGCTCTATCACATTGTAATTGTAAATCTCTATTCATTAGGCAAATATTAATAGACTCTCTCAAGTTTGATGTGTACCGGTTGATTTCGAGGATAATCAATCAATAGATAATAGATAGATAGAATAATAGCCAGAAAGATATGGGAAAAACCAAACTGAATAAACGGTTTTTCCCATTTTTCTCTACCAATTATTGGTTGATTTTGATGATTCCAGCGGCAATGTTTCAGTTTTTCAATTTCCTAGGACTAATAAAGTTCTAAATTCCATTAAAATTTCAAATTTAGATACAACTTCTTAAGTATTTGCCCCTTCAATTTCGCAAAATACTGACCTGGAACGAGGAACGAACGGCGACCGACTGAGACCCCCTTAATCTTACTCATAATCACAAAAACACATTCCTGCGAATAAAAATCTTAATCATATTCATGAGTATGATTTTGCCCAACTCTGCTGACCAGTCGCCTCCGATGTCTTTGTCTTTTCGAGATTATTTTTATGTTATTTAAATTCCCAAGAATAATAATGCAAAAATAATGAAATTTATTTCCACCAGGAGTGATTGATCTTCACATATGACGCGAATTTGAAACTATTGACACCGCCTTCTAAATAATATTTGGGTCCTCCAGTTTTATTCATTTGAATAAAGTCGACTGGTACAGAATAATCGATACCGAACCGAGTCACAATCGATACTGGACCGAGTCAGCTGGACCAAGGCAACTCCACTAATTTTTTTAAACTGTTTACAATTTGTACATTTTACAAAAAAATTATTAATAAAAATTGAAAATTACCTAATTATTATTGAAGTCGGTGCATTGTCTAGGTGACGTCGGTGTTAGCATCTAGGGCCGCGCGACTTCAGGACCGAAGCAAAACTTCCTTTAAAGTTCACAAATCAGGTTTATGAAGTGATTTAAAATCGAGAACGTGAATATAAAGGGACAAATTATAAGTTATTGAAGGAAAACGAAGTAATCTAACGCCTTCAACCCGGGGAATCTCATATCAGACCACTCAGAACGTGTGATTCAGTGACGTGCAGCGCTCTTGCGGAGGCTCGGGAAACTAGGGGCAAGACGTTCTGATGGACTCACCGCCTTCTTCTTCGTTCTTCTAGTGAGTCTCGCGTCACCTTTGAAACTGTGCAATGTTATCGAAGTGGTGAGTGGGGATTCTTCTCCGTTTCCCCGGTTTTGATTTCTGTGATTCGCGATCGGATTACGAGGTCGGGAGTGAAAAAATATTCGCATCATCCGATTCGTATAAGTGAAAATGAACGGTTTGAGTTCCCTACAGGTCCGTTGCATTCCTCTACACGAAAACGTCAATTCAACAACTCCAGTTTGCTTTCAGGTAGGAGAGAGTAACCATTGATAATACTAATGATACCTACTTGTAGTTTTTTTTGCGACTTTCGAACCTTTCGGTGTAAGGGCCGGTACCTAGAATGTATGAACCTCAGATCGTCTAGGATTAAATTTAGATCCGTGGGAGATTTTCATCTGTGAATCAACTAATCCAAGGATCAAACCTGTTTTAAGCATCTGAATAGGTGTCCCCTGACTTCCGAATATCAATGAAATCTAGGATTACGTCGTTTCGTCCTCAAAAAGTAGTAAACTCCAGTGATGGCCGCACATTTTTCCGGGATGGGAATGGATGACCACAACTTGATCATTAAATGAATAAATTCAAATTTTGAAGACTACTGGGGAAAAACGCTGAACGTCCAAAATAAGGATTTTGTTGTTTGTGCTGCTATCTTGTAGGCTACCATCGGAAGTATATTCCAAGTGCTTTCAACCGGTTGAAAACGATGAAAGTCCAGTTCTGTGAGCTTTTGAAAGTTTAGTATAATGGGAAAAACGCTGTGGGTCTACGGACATTCATCGTTTTTAACGAGAACGAAGAGATTCCGCGTGGACGAAACCTTTTAAGCCCGACTTTCCTACATGCGTCTCGCCGCTGCGGCTGCGGCTCGCGTTCAGCCGCATTGACTCCTTCAATGTATTTCATATTATGTGGCCTCTTTCCTACATGCGGCTGAGCCGCTGCGTCTGCGGCTGGTTGAGCGCGTCTGCGGCTGGACTGCTCAAGGGACCAGTGCCTAGCTGCGGCCGGGATATGCAAACCCGCATCGTACGTAATGGATGGATGGATTCTTATAGAATTTCCAACACTGAGTAGAATGGATACCAATTCAGGCTCCCACATTCATTAGTATTGGAGACGTGCTCTGGATGATGTAACAATAGGTAACAATAAACCAACTTTATGACGCCTCTAAATTGATAAATTTGGGAAAAATGCGATGGATTCTTATAGAATTTCGTACTGCCGGGGTTTGTTAGTTCTTCTTCGACGAGTGAAGCTACGAAGTTGAATTGGCTGAAATTTAGCCGGAAGAAGTTCCGGAACTTCACTTCATCACTATTCAAATGATCTTTTACCAAAACATGAAAAGTCTCTTCCGAACGTCGCAATCCAAACAAACTATCTTCTTCTCTCCTCATTCCTCCCATAATCACCCTTTCCTCCTCTTCCACAATCCACCAAGCCAATAGACCCTTCTTTCTTGACATTCTGAACACAACTGAATGCTTGAGCCGCATGGCCGTTGCGTCCAGACGCGTGTAGGAAAGATACCCCCCTGCGGCAGCCGCAAGCTCTGCGGCTCAATGTGATCACGAGCCGCAGCCGCTGCGGCCAGACGCGTGTAGGAAAGCCGACCTTTACAACAACCACATTGTTTCCGCGTTATCGCTGTCGTGTGACGAGACTTTATTATTTTGTATTTGCATTGTTTTGGGTATATATTTCTCAAAAATGAGGGACTTCGAAGCCGAACCGGCAACTGCATCTGCGAAGGAACGTAAGGAGAATGGGAGACGAAAGGAGGTGTATACGTTTTGGGTATATGTTTCTCAAAAATGAGGGACTTCGAAGCCGAACCGGCAACTGCATCTGCGAAGGAACGTAAGGAGAATGGGAGACGAAAGGAGGTGTATACGTAAAAAAATGCTCCTTTCAACTCATGAAACTGGACCGGATTGCCAGGGCAAACGGCTTCGGTGTTTCACCGTCGTTAAAGAACCCCAAAGACGTGAAATTATTGCTACTTTTAATAGGATGAATAGCTACGACGAGCAAAATTTCAATCTAGGAGGTTTGATGAACGTGATGTCTATTGAACGTCGACGACCAAGGAAGAATGCCGATGATGCATTACTACATGATAACTCCTTCTTCTTCAAGATTCGCTTAGTAAAAGATGGGGTTAGTAGAGAAATCGCAGTGTGTTATAAATCATTCATTTCAACGTACAATGGCCAATGGGAGACAGCATCCATAGTTCTCCCACCAAAGAAACGGATGGTGCGACCTAGACTCCAGGGCGTTGAGTTTCATCATCCTCATCGCTTGTACACCAGTCCAAACCAGCTCAGAACTTCTTCAACGCTCTCCCGCACGACAGACGAGTGAGGGATTAGTGGACATTCAGCATTATCAACAAAAATGTTGTGGACATTCAGCGTTCTTCTAAACAACGTTTGGTATTTTGAGTTCAAACATTTTCATTAAAAATGTAATCTTTGCGCGCAGCAGTCCATTCATTTTTTTTCTGATTTACAACAACCTAATGGATATAAGGCAATTTTTGGAACCAAATTTAGGCGTAATATGTTAAAATGCGACAGTTTCAAACATTAAAATCTTTTTTCTCAGTTTTGAAAATTTGTGACTATTATTTTTCCCCTGTACCCTTCATTTTATTCTGATCGTGGTTTGGTCTGGTGTGCTCCAACTACACCCCCCCCCCCATCATTCTTCCCTAGGAGAGCTGGAGTTGTTTGGTCGGACGTCTCGGTTCTGATGGTGCCGTCGTGTTTTTGAATATTGAAAAACAACTTGTGGCTTTTTAGGACGTCCCACAGTAAGACTTGGGCGTCCTTATAAGATCGATCTGGGGTGAAGTTGGACAACACTCAACAGAAAAAAAAAATAACCACACAGTAATCCGTTTTAGACCATTCTGAATCCAAATCCGCGAAAAAAACCATAGGTGTATGTCTGTGTGTGTGTGTGTGTGTGTGTGTATGTGTGTATGTGTGTATGTGTGTGTGTGTGTGACAAAATCTTGTGTCGTCTGCACAGGCCTTAGTTCTCAACCGATTTTCCTGGTTCTTTTTTTGTTCGACGCGGAAAACTATCTAGTTGTGCACTACGTCGCCGGAATTTCGAATTTTGCCTTTTAAGGGGGGGAAAGGGGGGGTTAATGCTCAAAAAACGTGCATTTTTGGGCATAATCTTGTGTCGTCTGCCCAGGCCTTAGTTCTCAACCGATTTTTGTGGTTCTTTTTTTGTTCGACGCGGAAAACTATCTAGTTGTGCACTACGGCGCCGGAATTTCGAATTTTGCCTTTTAAGGGGGAGAAAGGGGGGGTTAATGCTTAAAAAACGTGCGTTTGCGGGCATAATCCTTTAAAATTTGCCCAGGCCTCAATTTCCAACCGATTAGTGAGTTTCTTTTTTTGTTTGACTCAAATAACTTCCGAGTTGTACATAATTTCACCCGAGTACCAAAATTCGCAAGGGGGGGGTGTAGTGGGGGGATAATATTCACAAAATATCCGATTTTTCAAAATTTCGGTTCCTTTACTGCTTACTAATTGTACCCAAGCTTTGAAATTGAGGAAAAATTCTCATTATACCTCCGGGTTTTCATGAATTATTCTCTGTAGCACCAAGGAAATAATAGTGGTGCCACCATGGTGCCAGGACACCATAAACCGCATATTTCGTGCTTTTTTTTTGTGTTTCACCTTGAATACGGATGTGAACCTCGACGGACCGCCTACTAAAACTAATAGATGAAAGTGCAATGTTACGACGTATTCCCCCTTTGGTGCCAGACTGGCACCATTGGTGGTGGTTGGGGGGGGGGGGGGGGTGTGAACTCGAATTCGCATGTTGGGTATCGTAGATCATGGATTTTAAAATGCTCTTCAGATTCGAGGCTCCCATGCCGCTAGAAATGTTTTGGTAGATAATGGTGAGGGGGGGGGGTCACTATTTCTTGCCTAAAGTAATAAACCAAATTACATCGAGTGAAACAGTTTTATCGCTTACCAACTGGTTAACTGATCTAATGCTTATCCAATGGGACGTCCCCTGGAATGCATGCATTACTAAACAATATGTTTTATTCTATATTATTGTGATCGAGAAGTCGCGTTTAATTAGAGTTATCGGTCATTTGAATTTTTGTTACCTTCCTTCTTAATGTTTGGTTGGGACTATTTATTCGTACCATCCGTGTTCTGAGATGTTGAGTTGCGATGAAATGAATCTTAGAATCAATGTGTTTCTATATAGCAGCACCGATCTGTCCAAGTTGCAGAATTGAACTGAATTTTCGGGAATCGATAAGATACTGCATTTTAACGCGTAGGTAGGGATTCTATTGGAAATGAGTTAGTATGTAATGAAAGTAGCTTCAGTAGTTTGAATGACAATAAATGTTAGTACCTAGGGACGGCACGATACTCCAAAGTATCGATACTGCTTTCGATAGGACATTTCTTAGGAAGTATCGATACCCGATATCTTTCCGATACCAATATTATAAAATATGGATACTTCAATAATATCGGCTAAAAGTATCGAAAACACCGATATTTCAAATTAACCCACCGATGATTTTGGTTTATTATTTTCAATAATGAACTTTTGGAATCGACCAAGAAAAAAAATTTCAACACCCCCTCAAAATTTGTTGGTTTACGTTTCAAGGTACGTAGAATCCAAAAATCGAATGAAAATTTGGCACTTTTGCCACTTAGCATTGACCGATTTTGATGAAATTTGGTATGTAGGCTCCTAGACTCCGTCTAGTTGTGCCCCGAAGATTTTGGTTGATGTAGGTCACTTCTAAGGGTTCCAAAATCAATTTTGAAATTTTCAAAACGCCCTAACTCAAAAAATGTTGATATAAAGGTATTGTTTTTCCTTCAATTTAAGATTCTATAGAATTTTTAAAATTTTTCGAGACCACCCGGAGCTCTGTAGGACAAATCGTTCGCTCACTACGAGAATTTAAAGTGTGGACGTACGATAAATCAGAAACACGAGTGTGAATCGCAAAAGAGGCCTAATCTCTGTTCAAATTATAGCTGATCGAAATGCGATCGATGTTTTTCTTCATGTTGGATGGTTGGTGGCTTTGCAGACGAGTTATCTATGTAGAAAAATAAAAAATAATAAACCATTGTGTAATAATTTGCAGCGTTTCAATTCAAATAAAAATTCTATAAAATTGAGAAAAGGCAATATATTTTTTTAAACAATAATTTAAAATGTAATAAAAGTCAATGGCAATTAAAAATGTACTAATAAAAGCCAATGGTTTAAAATTTAATAAAAATGAATAATCATTCCATTTTATTTCAATTCCAATTCTTATTTGCAAGAAATCTCTGTTCAATGAAATGATGTTTTCCTTCCACTAGAAATCGAAAGAATCGAGTTTGAACTGATGCTATTCTGAGCCTATTTTGGGTGTTATTCTGTGGCAGACAATACATGGTATTATTTTCTAGTTACTTATTTGGTACTTTTTCACCCATTTACTTTGGCAAACTTTTCGATATTATCGTCAAGAAAGTATCGATACCTCCGATATTTTAGGCAAAAGTATCGATACCAATATATCGGTTTGGGTTTTGCATCAAAAGCATCGATACAAATATCGGTATCGATACCAAAACAGTATCGATACTCCGATATATCGGCGGTATCGTGCCGTCCCTATTAGTACCATGTAGGTACCTACCTAACTAGAACTGCTTAGCCCTTTCTGGAAGGTAAGTACTGCATGGACAAACATATTTATTTTGCTTGAAAATAAAACGGAAAGTACGGATACATATTTCGAGGTCCCACACTCAACAGAAAGAAAATAACCACATAATAATCCGTTTTAGACCATTCTGAATCCAAATTCGCAAAAAACCATAGGTGTATGTCTGTGTGTGTGTGATAAAATCTTGTGTCCGAGGCCTTAGTTTTCAACCGATTTTCATGGTTCTTTTTTGTTCGTCGCGGGAATCTATCTAGCTGTGCACTAAGTCGCTGGAATTTAAAATTTTGCCTTTGAAGGGGGGGTTAATGCTTAAAAAACGTGCTTTTCGGGCATAATCTTGTAAACCCTGCCCAGGCCTCAATTTCTAACCGATTTGCGTGATTTTTTTTGTTCGACTCAAAAATCGTCCAAATTGCACACTGTTTCACCAGAGTATCAAAATTCGCAAGGGGAGGGGGTGATTGGGGGAATAATATTCACAAAATATATGATTTTTCAATAATTCGGTTCCTTTATAGCTTAATAATTGTACCCAAGCTTTGAAATTGAGGAAAAAATCTCATTATACTTCTGGATTTTCATTAATTATTCTCTGTCTCACCATGGTATTAATAGTGGTACCACCATGGTGGCACCATTGCCGGGAATGGGGTGGGGTGAACTCGAATTCGCATGTTGGGTATCGTAGATCATGGATTTCAAAATGCTCGTCAAATTCGAGGCTCCCATGCCGCTAGAAATGTTATGTCGGATGGTGGTGGGTGGTGGGTGGGGGTGGGGAGCACTATTTCTGGCCTAAAATACTAAATAAGTTACATCGAGTGAAACAGTTTTATTGACCTAATGCTTATCCAATGGGACGTCCCCTGGAATTAGGAATGTCAGATTCTTCAAAATGAATCGATTTACATCGAATAAAAAAAAAAAAGAAAATAATTTAAAGAAAAGATACGAATTTTGAAAAAAGTAACGATTTTTTCAAGAATAGATACTTTTCAAGCAAAAGTCACACTCAAGTGGAATTACCAAAAGCTAGAGCTAACTTTTGATCCCTCTGTATACAAGGTTTACTTAAATTCTATTTATGTTTTTTTAATTTCTATTTATGTTTTTTTGACAATTTATATTGTTGTGATCAGCTGCCTCTTCGCACTTCTGTCCATTTCTCTTCCTTGGCTCAAGTGGTATTATCTCCGATTCAGAATTGGAACGATAGGAGATCGATCCCCGGTCGCGGGAAGTTAATTTTTGATGATTCAACAATATCACGAAAAAGGTGTATACCTCCTGCGTAAATGATAACCAACTAATTTTTCTTCATGAACTGGGGATAAGAGAATGACGTCATAAATTATCAGGATAGGTTGAGGTGGTGTTTCTCATTTTGTGATCATTAGGTTGTAATAATCTGTCTTCATCAATATTTTCCTTCCCCATTGAGGTTGTGTTGGTTGTTGACTAAAATTTATTTCTCTTAATCAGCTAATGAAAAGAAACGGACCGATTCTCGAATTATTGAATCGATTCTCCGATTCTTCAGGAGAAAAAAATTATCTAAAAATATCGATAGTTTTTTTTTCAAAAGAATCGATTTTTTAAAGAATCGATACTTTTTTGCCATCCGCTACCTGGAATGCATGCATTACTTAACAATATGTTTTAATTTTGCTTCCGAGTCTACCAAGGTAGCGGAAGCTTTGTTTTCACTTTTCAAGGTTGAACAAAAAATGTTCTCCAAAATCAAAATTTTCACTCGCGTTTTACGTTTCAGACCTTCCTGAACAATTTTGCTTCCGTATCTGTCTGTCTGCGTGTCTGTCATGAAATCCTGGCCACAGCCTTAACTTTTACAATTCTCATCCGATTTCGATGCAATTTTCAGGGATTGTGCGGGGTGGTAGATGGTCCCCTATAAAAATCATTGAATCCATACTGATAGCAGCCACTGCGCTTGCACAAACGTGTATTTTCTTGTTACACCCATAACTTTTACATTTCCCATCTGATTTCGATGAAATTTTCAGGAATTATGCGAGTTGGGTGGAGATGGTCCCCTATGAAAATTTTGGGGTGGTCCCCTATGAAAATCATGGCCCCCAAATTGAAAGTATTTTGACCGCAAGCCCAAACGTGAAATCCTTGTAATAGCCATAACTTCTGCATTTTCCTACAATATTCAGAGGTTGGTTATCTATACAATCGGGTTATGGATATGAGGAAGCTATGTGCCACACCAACTTGACAGACGTCTTTTAAAATTCGGTTTTCGGATTTTACATACCTTAAAACGTAAACCATCAAATTTTGAAGGGGGGTTAGAATGTTTTTTCTCGCTCGATTCCGAAGGTTCACTAGGTATGTACTGAAAATAATGGGTGAACAAGTAAAAGAAAAAGAAAATGAGGCGTTTCTTTACACAACCAAAAACTCGCTTTTTTCAAAGTGGCTCATCAAATGGGTTTAAATCCAAATAAGAAATGGCCGTGTCTTCCTCAAAACGCATGCCAAAATTGCGAAATTTGGTCTTACAATCAAAAGTTCTATGAACAAACTATTTGGAAAATTTGGGAACCCTAGACAACTTCCTCCGCCATGAAATGAATGTTTCTCAATTTCCCACAAAACATTCCAAGTGGATATAAGTCCGTTTGAAAGACAACTCCTCCCTTGGAGTAGGTAAAATTAATCTATTCACTCAAACCTTGCTCGATTGCTGTAGTTAATTTATGAAAAATTAACCGAAATCGTCCGGAAAATTTAATTTGTGTTTACCTATTTGTGTTACGTTGAACGTTTCCCAGAAAAAATTAAAAGTAGAATAATCAACTACACCAGGTTGAATTTTCCAAAGGGAAGATCAGAATAGCTTCTGATGATTTCGCTCATGTCTACTTATTGCCTCACCTGCTTAAGTGGTGCAGATTGTCGAGACCTGAGATACCGCTCTCCAGCAGTCACCAATCCAGACAAGCTCCCGGGTCTTAACTTCGGTGATCTCACGGGAACCCGTTCTTAAACCAGCTAACGGCCAGAACGTTCGCCAGATCTGTGTCTGAAATAGTGCCGTCAAATTTAATATTTTCTGAGCTTCTTTATTGAATAAACATCATTAACCTCGAAGGTAGAACATAAATAATGAGTTTTCAATATGGCGACAGCGTTGGATTCACGGATAAGAGATTTGATACCACCTGTACGGATATAATCAAATTCAAGGGAGCTAAATCGTGATAAGGCCTATTGATCCGTGATAACGCGTTGGGGAAACAGTCCTTCCTCTAATCGGGGATTTAAAGCCCTTTCGCGAATCAACTAAAGTAGTCCGCGGTGGTGAAACCGACCCTAAGGGAAAGTAATAGGGGGTTGAAATGTTTACTGGTAACGTGTATTTCTAGAAACAATTGTTTCAAGTAGATTGGAAGCCTACTGCTCAAGTAGCTTTTTACGATTTTCGGTAGGATGGGGGGTTGAAATTCTAACAGCTTATTTTTCTTCTCAGAAAACATAATTGGTATGAATTCTGAATGATAGGGATCATTGGAAATTTTTCGTTTGGCAGAAAAATGAATGCGTAGGTTTCTATAAACGATTTCCGACACAACCGATTGGCGCTGTTACTCAAAACTAGGAAATACGTGACAATAGCGCTCCTTTTGGTTTATTATTTTCAATAATGAATGGATCGACCAAGAAAAAAAATTTTAACACCCCCTCAAAATTTGATGGTTTACGTTTCAAGGTACGTAGAATCCAAAAATCGAATAAAAATTTGGCCGTCCGTCCGCCGTACGCCGTACGCGGCACTTTTGCCACGTAGCATTGACCGATTTTGATGAAATTTGGTATGTAGGCTCCATTTGGGGTCTAGTTGTGCCACGAAGATTTTGGTTGATGTAGGTCACTTCTAAGGGTTCAAAAATGAGTTTTGAAATGTTTAAAACGCCCTAACTCAAAAATATACGAAGGTATTGTTTCTCCTTCAATTTAAGATTATATAGAATTTTTAGAATTTTTTGAGACCACGCGGAGCTCTGTAGGACAAACCGTTCGCTCCCTACGAGAATTTAAGGGTTTTACGTACGATAAATCAGAAACACGAGTGTGTATCGCAAAAGAGGCCTTATCTCCGTTCAAATTTTAGCTGACCGAAATGCGATCGATGTTTTTCTTCATGTTGGATGTTTGGTGGCTTTGCAGACGAGTGATCTATATAGAAAAATAATAAACCATTGTGTAATAATTTGCAGCGTTTTCTCGCGTGAGACGTGAGACTAGGGCTCTTATCACATTATTTGTTTCTCATCATCTCTTACTCAGTTTCATTTATGCAGTTATGCAGTTACTGAATACTAAGAACATATACCTACTTAAATTCAACATTTATGATATCTGTGCAGTATGATACTATTATTAAAGATTTATGGTTACTTGTGTTTCTTCCGGGGTTTCATGACCGCGAATGAACGAATGATCATTCAAGTTATTATAAATAAATCATTTAAATCTAAATAGTGATGGATGGCTTCAAGAGTGGCAAGGTGTGATGGGGGTTGAATAGTGATATGTACTGAAGTTTGAGGAACAATTGTGGCTAGACCCCACCGCATATTCAATTTAAATGGAGTACATATCCATGATTTAATGTTTCTCCCAGATGGTAGAAATTTTGTCTCGGATTTGTCTTACTTTGGCCTGTTTGCCGAATACAAAGCCTATTTTTATAATTTGGGGAATTTTACTCGATTGCAGGTTTATACGGGGTGTCCACGCTTAAGACTGTTGAACATAAGTCAACAAGCAGCCGAGTAGAAAACACTAAACTCAGAGCCCCTCAGCACACAGTATGCCCAGACAGCTAGATCTGAAATACATATTTCCAGCTTCCATTCGCCAGGTTCCATTCACCAGTTTTCTGGCCTACCTATGTCAGCTTCCTTCTTCCCCTGCCATATTAGTGACTCAGGAAATGCTGATTCACAGGCTGCCTCCGTGAAAGGTATCATTGCCAGTGACGTATTTCAATATCCAGAAAGGTAGCTGAAGCCCTGGTGTTGTCTGGGAAAGGCTCGACTAGTCTCCGTGGCTCGTCTTTTTGGTTTATTATTTTCAATAATGAACCTTTGGAATCGACCAAGAACTTTTTTTTTGTTTTTTTAAACACCCCCTCAAAATTTATTGGTTTACGTTTCAAGGTACGTAGAATCCAAAAATCGAATAGAAATTTGGCCGTCCGTCCGCCGTACGCGGCACTTTCCCCACTTAGCATTGACCGATTTTGATTAAATTTGGTATGTTGGCTCCATTTGGGGTCTAGTTGTGCCCCGAAGATTTTAGTTGATGTAGGTCACTTCCAAGGGTTGAAAAATGAATTTTGAAATTTTGAAAACGCCCTAACTCAAAACATTTTATATATATAAAGAAATATAAATAAATAGAATATAAATTTTGATCTATATAGAAAAATAATAAACCTTTGCGTAATAATTTGCAGCGTTTTGGATTCTACGTATTTTGAAACGTAAACCATCAAATTTTGAGGGGGCGTTAAAAAAATGTTTTTCTAGGTCGGTTCCAAAGGTTCATTATTGAAAATAATAAACAGAACCAAGAAAATCATTGTTTTAACCCTCCCCCCCCCCCAAATTCGATGGTTTACGTTTCAAGATTCATAGAATCCAAAAATCGAATACAAATTTGGCCTTCCATCCGCCGTCTAATCGCCACTTTTTGAAAGAGCACCGCCGAGTTGATCCGATTCAAATTTTTTTTTTAAATTGGAAAACCACTTTTATTCTCTTTATTTAATGCGTTACACAATTTCTTTCTAGATAGGATGGACCGTTTCAAAGTTATAAGCCAAAACCTGAGGAAACTTCGGAAATGTCGAGGTTTTTCGAGTATTTGAACATGACGTGGGATGCTTTTGAGGTCGAAAACTTGGATTAAACATTGCGGCATCATCCCGTACAATATCAGGGGAAAAAACCCTTCTACCCTCGACCCTGCAAGGTAGCCTATTTTATTTGACAGGACAACAGGTACTATTCTTGGTACTCATAATAAAGATTCATTGCACCAATATTGTGTTTTGTTAGCTGACTTGTTTTTAGATTCATTCTGATTCCGGTTCATTAAATTATAATTGCTTTACTGCGATATATTGTGCATTCCTTGATACAAGAAGGAATGCTAATTAAGTTTTCAATTTAGTGCCCGGAGGCTTTACATAGGTTTGCAGTGATTGACACAACCTAATTAAATAATTTCACTCCCGATTCCACCGAGGTTGAATGAATATTTTCACTAATTGCAAAATTTTCACCGATATTAAAAAACGCTGCAAATTATTTAACAATGGTTTATTATTTTTCTATATTGATCACTCGTCTGCAAAGCCACCAACCATCCAACATGAAGAAAAACATCGATCGCATTTGGGTAATTTTCCCAGAAAGGGCCAATCGTTGTCCAGAAAAGATCCCGAATGCACATTTATGATTTGAGCGTCAAAAAAAAAAAAAAAAAATAAAATAAACAAAAAAACGTCTGCCAAGTGGGTGTGGCACATAGCTTCCTCGTATCCATAACCCGATTGTATAGATGATCCGATGCATAGTAGTTAATCTCAAAACACCAATCTCTAAGTACCTTTCACTACCCTCATAGGGGACCATCTACACGCTAATCTGGACAATCCTAGAAAATTTCATCAAATTCGGATGAACAATTAAGTGAGTAGGTGTATGTGATTGGATCAAAAAAATACATAGCTTCGGCTGAGTTTCGAACCCGCGACCTTAGGAGCTCAAATCAAGACCTCATCCTCTGAGCTACCGATGACCTGCATTTAATTGGATTTGAGATTCTCACAGGAGACCATCCCTCTATGAATGAATCCCTCTATGAAAAACAATTCTCTGTGATTTTCATAGGGTACCATCTAAATACTAAACTGTAACATCCCTGAAAATTTCATTGAAATCGGATTGAAAATGTGGAAGTTATGGCCGTTACAAGGAATTCACGTTTGCGCATGCGCAGTCGCTTCTATCAGTCCGAAGACGATGATTTCCATAGTGGATCATCTAAAACCTAATCCACATAATCCCTGAAAATTTCATCGAAATCGAGTGGAAAATGTGGAAGTTATGGCCGTTACTAGGAAATTCACGTTTGCGCATGCGCAGTAGCTACTATCAGTCCGAAGGTGGCGATTTCCATAGGGGACCATCTAAATACTAATCTGTAACATTCCTGAAAATTTCATTGAAATCGGATGGAAAATGTAGAAGTTATGGCCGTTACAAGGAATTCACGTTTGCGCATGCGCAGTCGTTTCTATCAGTCCGGGGATGATGATTTTCATAGGGGACCGTCTACACACCAACCCGCACAATCCCTGAAAATTTCATAGAAATCGGACAATAACTTCGTATAGTTATGCGCGTTACAAGGAAATCATGACAGACGGACAGACAAACAGACACGGAACCAAAATTGTTCAGAAAGGTCTAAAACGCAAAACGCGAGTGGAAATTTTGATTTTGGAGAACTTTTTTTCTTCGTCCTTGAAAAATGAAAACAAAGCTCCCGCTACCTTGGTTGACTCGGAAGCAAAATCTTCATAAACTATCAACTTCGTTCTACTTGGGGCAATCAGTAACATATGCACTTATTCACGCTAAAATATAGAAATTAAAGTTTAAACAGGCAAATGTCTACTAATCTGCCATGTCCGGACCCCTAGGTAGTCAACTTTTTCTGAACACTGTGAATCACCGATCAAAGCAGTGGCCTGAATTTGTAGGGATTCTTTATTGTATATATCTAGATAAGAAAAAATGGGTTTTCAGATTTTTTTAGAAGCAAACACAGCGAGCAGGAGGATAAAATGTGCTTGTCCGGAGGTTTCTGTCTTTAATCTGCCTTTCTTGTGTTTTCGTATTTAGGCGGCTTATTATCGTTTCCCTCGGTTTCACTACCACTGTAAGAGGTGAGGATCCACGTCAGGTTATTAAAGAAAGCGGCTGGAATCGTTTTTCTTTTATGTGGAAGTGTGCACAGGTGGTTTCAGCTGCAGAAACGTGGTGTCACAGTCACCGTCTGTCTTTCATCTGCCCTCTGTGAAACGGCAAGAAATCGATATTATTTTTTTCTTTTTGGTCTCTCGTTCTAGTTTCTACTGAGCCGGTTCCAGCGATATGGTTACACTTCAGCAGAACAGCACCAGAACGCGGATAAAGCTGAAAAACCTAAGTGCCACCCAGGAACTTGTGTCTTTCATCTGCCGGTGATGGTGGCAGATAAAAGACCTTTTGGACAGATAAAAGACTTTTTTTCAAGTTGTTAACAATTTAATTTGAATTTTCCATTGCAATTTAAAAACTTCACATTTTCGACCTCAAAACTGTATTCAGCGACCTTAAAAATCCCCTGGTAACAAGTTTTGGCTTGAAAACCCGATAAGTTCATCTTCAACATGCTTGAAAACAAGACCTGGTTACTTTCGGAGGTTTCTAGATTGCTATGAGAAAAACCGTGTTCCTCGTTGGTTTAAAATAACAACATTTTAGATTGGTCATTAGTCTTCAGCCCTAGGCTAAAATTACCACCACCTGTGAGGGTGTTTCCTATAATCAAACAATTATATATTATTCATGTCATGTTTCAAGTCTGGTTTTTGGGATGGGCTAATTTTTATGAGTTCCCACAGTAAAACTTGGGCAATAAAATAACCACACACTAATCCGTTTTAGACTATTCTGAATCCAAATCCGCGAAAAAAACCATAGGTGTATGTCTATGTGTGTGTGTGTGTGTGTGAGACAAAATCTTGTGTACTCTGCCCAGGCCTTAGTTCTCAACCGATTTTCGTGGTTCTTTTTAATTCGACGCGGAGATCTATCCAGTTGTGCACTACGTCACCGGAATTTCGAATTTTGCCTTTTAAGGGGGGGAGGGAGGGGGGCTAAGGTCTCGATTTCCAACTGATTTGCGTGTTTCTTTTTTTGTTCGATTTAGAAATCTTCCAAGTAGCACCCTATGTAACTAGAGTGTCAAAATTAGGGTGGGGAGGGAGCGAGTGGGGGGATAATATTCACAAAATATCCGATTTTTCAATATTTCGATCCCTTAATAGCTTACTGATTGTACCCAATGCTGTTTGTTTGTTTGAAATTGAAGATAAATTCTCAGTATGGTACCTTTGAATTTTCATAAATTATTCTTTGTGCCATCGTGAAATTAATCAGGGGTGCCGCCATGGTGCCTGGACACCAGAAACCACGTATATCGTGGTGCAAGACTGGCACCATTGGGGGGGGGGGGGGGGGGGAGGGTGAACTCGAATTCGCATGTTGGGTATCGTAAATCATGGGTTTTAAAATGCTCTTAAAATTCCAGGCTCCCATGCCCCTAGAAATGTTATGGTGGATAATGGTGGGGGGAGGTGGGGAAGTGACCACTATTTCTTGCCTAAAGTACAAAGTAAATTACATCGAGTGACACAGTTTTTTCGCTTACCAACTGTTTAAATTGACCAAATGCTTATTAATTTATTTATTATGTGTTATTGGATTATTTTGGAAATGAAGTTTTATTGAAAATTAAGTCAAGTTGCTCACTAAAAACTTAGTCTTGTTATTTTATTTTACTTTTCCCCATTTTCAGAACATTTGAATTAAGTTTTTTGAACAAAATTATGCATTATTGATGTTCGCACCGAATTTTGAAAGTTTGGATGAAACATGATCACACATCACACATGATTTGTCCATGAATTACTGCGATTTGGACACGACAGTCTTTCATCTGCCATGGGTGTCTTTCATCTGCCGATAGGTTTTCGTCTTTAATTTTTAATCAATTGATTAAGTGCCCCACTGTGTGTTCTTCCGTCGAAATTAAATCAGTATGGTGTGAGGTTAATCTCTGATTTTTGGCAGAACTTGAGTCGAATTTTAAGTTTTCTGAAATCTTGGGATACCGATTGTCCCTTTCTAGGAAAATGACCTGTTGGGGCAAAGGGGTGACAGGTGAAATTAGTCAACCAAATTTTGCACACCAAAATTGTATTAAAAACATAATTTTCGGAGCTCACACTGACTGGTGGTTATATTATAAAATAAAGAAAAACCTATAAGAAGCTTCCCTATACCTAATAAGTATTCAAAATACATAGAATAACTAAATCACTCGTATGTATTCCAAATTAAATGCTGCGATGAGTGGATCCGCGACGGCCGGAATTCCGCGATTCAGAGAGTTCGCCGAGAGGATGAACGACTATTGGTAGTATGTACTGGTTACGTACCTACGTACTACATACTAGTACTATAGATACATCCAACCTGAATATTTTGAAGGTTTGCTTGGCGCTGCCGAAGACTCCGGGACAATCCCCTCGTGTCCAGAACTTGAAGGAGTTGAAGTAACCTCCAGATGATGAAAAGTCGTCTTCTTGTAGTTTTTCCGTCTTCGGGATGTTTCGAAGTATATTGGATGCTGAGACCAGGAAACTACGTTGATTTTGACTCAGGATACTGCGACTAGCAGTCAAATTATTGAATTTAAAACTTGGAAAAGGCTAGAGAGGTTGTGAGTGGCGAGCGCACACGACGGTAATGGCGTCGGAAGTCGACGACGATGCGGAAGTGACGCCAGGGGGAAAGAAAATTAAAGTAGTCCCTTAATTTTTGGACTAATATTCACTCACTTCACTACAAATTACTTCAAATTAGGTTGAAAAATAATAAAAAAATACAATAAGATCCTATTTACGTTAAAATAAATTTAATTACGATCCAAATCGATAATTTTCTTCAAACATTATTGTAGCTGCATGAACATGACCCATATCAGAATTTTATGAGTTAGGGCGTTTTCAAAATTTCTAACCTTATTTTTCAACCCTTAGAAGATTTGGTAGACTTACATCTACCAAATCTTCGGGGCACAACTAGACCCCAAATGGAGCCCACATACCCAATTTCATCAAAATCGGTCGATGCCAAGTGGGGAAAATGCCGCGTACGGCGGACGGACGGCCAAATTTTTATTAGATTTTTGGATTTTACGTACCTTGAAACGTAAACCACCGAATTTTGAGAAGGTGTTAAAAAAATGTTTCTTGGTCGATTCCAAAGGTTTATTATTGATATTAATAAATCAAAAAGATCCGCGAAAATCGGTTGAATACTAAAGCCTGGGCAGATGACACAAGATTTTGTCACACACACAGATACACACACCTATACATATACACATACACACACACACACACACACACATACGAACAGACATTCACCTATGGTTTTTAGGACGTCCCACAGTAAGACTTGGGCGTCCTTATGCGATCGATCTGGGGTAAAGTTGGACAACACTCAACAGAAAAAAAAATAACCACACAGTAATCCGTTTTAGACCATTCTGAATCCAAATCCGCGAAAAAAACCATAGGTGTATGTCTGTGTGTGTGTGTGTGTGTGTGTGTGTGTGTGTGTGTGTGTGTGTGTAACAAAATCTTGTGTACTCTGCACAGGCCTTAGTTCTCAACCGATTTTCCTGGTTCTTTTTTTGTTCGTCGCGGAAAACTATCTAGTTGTGCACTACGTCGCCGGAATTTCGAATTTTGCCTTTTAAGGGGAAGAAAGGGGGGGTTGATGCTCGAAAAACATGCGTTTTTGGGCATAATCTTGTGTACTCTGCCCAGGCCTTAGTTCTCAAACGATTTTCGTGGTTCTTTTTTCGTTTGACGCGGAATACTATCTAGTTGTGCACTACGTCGCCGGAATTTTGGATTTTGCTTTTTAAGAGGGGGAAAGGGGGGGTTAATGCTTAAAAAACGTGCGTTTGCGGGCATAATCTTGTAAACTCTGCCCAGGCCTCAATTTCCAACCGATTTGCGTGTTTCTTTTTTTGTTTGACTCAAATAACTTTCGAGTTGTACATGATTTTACCAGAGTACCAAAATTCGCATGGGGTGGGGGTGAGTGGGGGGATAATATTCACAAAATATCCGATTTTTCAATATTTCGGTTCCTTTACTGCTTACTAACTGTCCCCAAGCTTTGAAATTGAGGAAAAATTCTCATTATACCTCCGGATTTTCATGAATTATTCTCTGTACCACCATGGAACTAATATTGGTGCCACCATAGTGCCAGGACATGGTGCCATGATGCCATAAACCGCTTATTTCGTGTTTTTTTTTTTTTTGTGTTTCACCTTGAATACGGATGTGAATTTGACGGACTGCCTACCAAAACTAACAGATGAAAGTTCAATGTTACGACGTATTTCCGGTTTGGTGCCAGACCGGCACCATTGGAGGAGGTGGAGGGGGGGGGGGGTGAACTCGAATTCGCATGTTGGGTGTCGTAGATCATGGATTTTAAAATGCTCTTCAGATTCGAGGCTATCATGCCGCTAGAAGTGTTAAGGTGGATAATGGTGGGGGGGTGTCACTATTTCTTCCCTAAAGTAATCAATGAATTACATCGAGAGAAACAGTCTTATCGCTTAACAACTGGTTAAACTGATCCAATACTTATCCAATGGGACGTCCCCATCCAATGGGACGTCCCCTGGAATGCATGCATTACTAAACAATATGTTTTTGGAGGATTTGGATTCAGAAAAGTCTAAAACGGATTACTGTGTGGTTATTTTTTTTCTGTTGAGTGTTGTCCAACTTTACCCCAGATCGATCGCATAAGGACGCCCAAGTCTTACTGTGGGACGTCATAAAATGAGCACCATCTTCCAGAGATGGGCGAATTATTATTCATAAATACGATTAAGAATACAAATCATATCTGCGATTTTATGATTATGAATACGAATACAGGAGTGAATATGAATATGAATACGAATACAATCGTATTCACACTTTGAATACGATTTTTCCCCTTATCGTATTTTTATTATGATTTTTTTCTATGATTTCCCTGAAAGTCATACTCTTTTTTATGATTTTCTCCCGAAATCTGGACTTATTTATTCACCAAAACTGTTGTTTACCTCGGGAACTAGAACTGAATAAACCACACAGGTTTAGAACTAAATGGTTGTATTGAACAGGACTATTAATTAATTTGAACAGAAAAATAGAGCGCAGAGTTAACTTTTACAGAAAAAAACGATGGAGTAATGGCGGAGGCATTGGGATCGCGGAGGGGTTCCTTTTCCGCAGCCATCTTGATCTGCCCCGTGCATTCATGTTCTATGTTGTTCTCAATTATGCTCGTCCTTGCTCTATTAGTTCATAAATTCGTATGAATCTAATACTGGCCTATTAGTTCTGAATGCAATAACCCATTGATTGTACGAGAAGATCTAGTTTGGTTCATTCTTAGCTCGCTCCCCTAGCAGCAGTAGCCGGAACTACTTTGTCTTTGGGCCAACTGCTCAATTTTGGGCGGGAAGGTCCAAACAACTGTCAA
Source organism: Apolygus lucorum (assembly GCA_009739505.2). NCBI lineage: Eukaryota > Metazoa > Arthropoda > Insecta > Hemiptera > Miridae > Apolygus > Apolygus lucorum. The sequence continues at coordinate 45,748,204 of CM019167.2, read as the reverse complement.
AATAATCAACTAAAATTCGAAACGCTCACCAATTCTTGTAGGATTTTTCAAGTAGAATCGAATGAGACCACTCCCAGGTCGCTACGACCAACAGTATAGAAACTACGACGTAACTTACGCTGAAAATCGTAATTTTGTTTACGATTTCCACTAAAAATCATCAAAAAATTATGATTTTCAGCGTAAATTACGCCGTAGTTTCTATACTGTTGGTCGTAGCGACCTGGGGGTGGTCTCATTCGATTCTGCGTGAAAAATCCTATAAGAATTGGTGAGCGTTTCGAATTTTAGTTGATTATTTTGACAGTTTTGGTGAATAAATATGTCCAGATTTCGGGAGAAAATCATTTAAAAAAAGTATGAATTTCAGGAAAATCATAGAAAAAATCATAAAATCGTGATCAAAATACGAATAAGAGGAAAAATTGTATTCAAAGTGTGAATACGATTGTACTCGTATCCATATTCATACCTGTATTCGTATTCCAAATCATAAAATCGCAGATGTGATTTGTATTCTTAATCGTATTTATGAATAAGAATTCGCCCATCTCTGCCATCTTCATACAACGTTAACAAATTTACATTGATCAAAGTTTTTCGAAAATTGCCTTTTCGGGTCATACAATTTAAAAACTTGTACTTCTTACCGCTTTTGTTCCGAAATATTTGAATATGATGGGATTCACAGAGAAACAGAAAAGGTGGTCCACTAAATAGAATATCGACCCCCCACCACCAGGAACTCACCGGCCCTTCAGGAACAATGGAACAGCCGGCTTATGAGGAAGTATCTGGTTGAGGGATTGAGGGGGCGGTCCGAGGAGGGGATGATGTGACCACAGCGGGCGGGGGGTGGGGGCTCTGTGATGGTGATGATACTTATTGCTTGGTTTAATCACTTCAAGTCAGTGATGTTCGACCCCCCACTCCCGGCCTTTTACCCCCTCCAAGCGGGGTGGGATTTTGCGCAGGGGCAGAGGGGGCGATCGCCCCCCTGGTCCGGAGAGGTGCCTGCTTCCCTCTTGTCACTACTCCTTTAGTACCTTCACTGGCACCATCGAAGCAACTTCGTCACCATCAGCGATGTTGTTGCGTGTTCTAGTCGTCATTCTCGTCGCTTCTCAACCAGGTGAGTCAACATCCCTCATCTTCCATCATCACTAAACGAAACTCAATTTCCCACCTCATTTTCAGCTCGTTTCTCTCGTATTTTTAATATACCATCTCATAATACCCAAATCTAAATATCTTAAAATCTACTTAAATGGCTAATTTATCGCCCTCAAGTCTCAATTTTAATACAACCTTATTAACAACACTGATATTTCCTCGCATCTCACCTAATTTCATACATTTTACTATCAATAATCACAATTTACATGAAGGATTCATCGTTCACCTATCCAGAAGATTATCGTGATCCTGCATGTATAAATGACAAAGTACCATCGAGTATGATTCCATCACGAAGTCATATAACTTGGCACTGATGATTCATCACAGGTATTCGAATACTGCTCACAATCTTGGACCAGTCATGAATCATAATTTCTCTTCTATATTGGAAAAATTGATTCATTTTTGTAGTGAATGTTTGAAGAAAATTGCGCTGTTGCTATGGATACATAGTTTTGACGAGGCAAATTTTCGAAAAATGTTTTTATAGGAATCCGTTTTAATACCTTTTAAACCAATTTCTGATGTTCAACTTGTTTTAGAGAAATTTTAGAAATAAATGCAACTATTGCGACGGTCTCAAAATTGTGAGAATAAACAAATTTGAAAATAGTATTCATGGAATTTCACGAACCACTTGGTGACGAGAGACACCAAAAAATCCAATTTTTCCGTTATTATGTATAAACCTCCTATTGGTTTATTATTTTCAATAATGAAACTTTGGAATCGACCAAGAAAAAATTGATTAACACCCTCTCAAAATTTGATGGTTTATGTTTCAAGACACGTAGAATCCAAAAATCGAATAAAAATTTGGCCGTCCGTCCGCCGTCCGCGGCATTTTCCCCACTTAGCATTGACCAATTTTGATGAAATTTGGAGTGTTGTGTCCATTTGGGATCTAGTTGTGCCCCAAAGCTTTTGGTTGATGTAGGTCACTTCTAAGGGTTCAAAAATGAATATTGAAATTTCGAAAACGCCCTAACTCAAAAAATTTTGATATGAAGGTATTGTTTTTCCTTCAACTTAAGCTAGTATAGAATTTTTAGAATTTTTTGAGACCACGCGGAGCCCTGTAGGAGAAACCGTTCGATCACTACGATAATTTAAGGTTTGGACGTACGATAAATCAGAAACACGAGTGTGAATCGCAAAAGAGGCCTAATCTCCGTTCAAATGTTAGATGATTGAAATTCGATGTTTTTCTTCATGTTGGATGGTTTGTGGTTTTGCAGACGAGTGATCAACAAAGAAAAATAATAAACCTGTGTAATAATTTGCAGCGTTTTTTTGCCTGGAATAATTATAAAATGCTGCAAATTATTACACAAAGGTTCATTATTTTTCTAAGTAGATCAATCGTCTGCAAAGAACACGGCTTTGCCATTGTTACCAACCAACATGAAGAAAAACATCGAATTTCAGTCATCTAAAATTTGAACGGAGATTAGGCCTCTGTTGCGATTCACACTCGTGTTTCTGATTTGTCGTAAGTCCAACCCTTAAGTTCTCGGAGGGAGCGAACGGTTTGTCCTTCAAGGCTCCGCGTGGTCTCTAAAAATTCAAAAATATCTAAAATCAATGGAAAAACAATTCTTTTATATTAAAATTGTTTGATTCAGGGCATTTTCAAAATTTCAACCCTTATTTTTCAACCCTTAGAAGTGACCTACATCAACCAAAAGCTTCGGGGCATAACTAGACCCCAATTGGAGCCCACATACCAAATTTCATCAAAAGTGGTCCATGTTAACTGAGGAAAGTGCTGCGGACGGCGGACGGACGGCCAAATTTTTATTCGATTTTTGGATTCTACATACTTTGAAACGTAAACCAACAAATTTGAGGGGGGCGTTAAAATATTTTTTCCTTGGTTGATTCCAAAGGTTCATTATTGAAAATAATAAACCAAAACTACTGTACTTAGTTGGTGCTGATAAAGCTGCTCAGTATTGAAGATATTGTTACAAGAAGGGGCTGGGTTTTACTGTAAACGCGCTCTCAAGAAGTGTACAGATGATATTTAATATTGCTAGATAGATTGTATTCTAATATTCAGTCGCAATAACAAATCACGTTAAAAAAAAAACTTGGTGATGAGAGACACCAAAAAATCCAATTTTTCCGTTATTGCATATAGACCTCCTATTTTGTACCTGAAAAAACCAATAATTAGCTGACAAAATCGTTATAAAAACCTTGGAAGTTCACGATATTTACCGTTGAAGCCGCTGAAAATGATCTAATGTTGTTTACGATAACATGTAGCGTCTAGCGCGACCAAAACCAATGCCCCACATCAACGTAAAGTAACGTAAAAAAGTTCGTAACTTTCGAAGCAGAATCTTAATTACTTTTGGCCCCGCCACCAACGCCATCTATTTTTTGAGAATCGCACTAATTCCCACTTCCACCAAACATTCGAATCGAGCTTTAACCAAAAGAGGCGAGAGATAATCGACGTTCAGTAATTATCGTCTTTCACCAGAGCGATTTACGAGTTTAAACTCCATCTCGGGGCTCCATCTCCAAAGTCGGCCAAATAAACTAGCTTACCTCGTTTAACTACCGATTCAATTTGGCTGCGCATTGATTTGCGATTGTTTTCGAAAAGAAATTGCGAATTATTTTTGCATTTCGGATTATTTTTGACCGGTCTGACGATGACGACGTCCGAGTCGAATTCTGGATCGGATTCCACATTCCGAAGTTATGAACGTTACTGAGTTTCCGCCTTTACAAGCCCCCAGTCGTCCAAGTGCTCGACTAGGTTGACACTCGCCTAGAGTTCCCGTCGGACAAATAATGGTTTTTCCAATAATAGAACAGTGCAACCTACATTCCTTGGTTGTTTCTATTCAATCTTACATGGACGAATTATACAAATTGACTTTTGCACAAAAAGACCAGAAATAAATTCCTATTGAGGTGAAATTGGGAGTCCTCTTCTTCGTGTTTACATCCATCGGTAATCGTTTAAATGATCGAAGTACATTCCTACCGTTTAAGACAAGGCGGCGGTCACTGTGTTTTACTAGGATACATCAAGGAAGGTGCTCGAGTCTGGAGAAATACTGGAGTTATTGAGCTCGTTGCGGCTCAAAGTGATGATGTGTAATAACTAAATAGGTAGGTGATGAAAATAATCAGCAAAATAAATCGAAGGAAACCGGAAAACTCGAAACAAACCACAGGAATCAGCAAAATAAGAAAACAAAATAAAAAACACTGCAAATTATTACACAATGGTTTATTACTTTTCTATCTAGATCACTCGTCTGCAAAGCCACCAACCATCCAACATGAAGAAAAACATCGATCGCATTTCGGTCAGCTTTAATTTGAACGGAGATTAGGCCTCTTTTGCGATTCACACTTGTGTTTCTGATTTATCGTACGTCCAAACCTTAAATTCTCGTAGGGAGCGAACGGTTTCTCCTACAGGGCTCCGCGTGGTCTTAAAAAATTCTTAAAATTCTATACTATCTTAAATTGATGAAAAAACAATACCTTTATATCAAAATTTTTTGAGTTAGGGCGTTTTCAAATTTTCAAAATTTATTTTTCAACCCTTAGAAGTGACTTACACCAACCAAAATCTTCGGGGCTCAACTAGACCCCGAATGGAGCCCTCATACTAAATTTCATCAAAATCGGTCAATGCTATGTGGGGAAAGTGCCGCGTACGGCTGGCGGACGGCCAAATTTTTATTCGATTTTTGGATTCTACGTACCTTGAAACGTAAAACAACAAATTTTGAGGGGGGGTTAGAAAATTTTTTTTCTTGGTCGATTCCAAAGGTTCATTATTGAAAATAATAAACCAAAACGAAGGAATTCGGCAAACTGACACTGATAAAGATACAAAATGCGGGAATCTACTGATAGCGCGGGAGGGGTTGTTATTCAACGCTTCTATTGCCTCAATACGTCATAATGTCCAACTTTGATTCGTTCCGATTGACATTTCAAGTTTAGCCAAACTCGATTATCTTGAACGACGTTTAACGATGATTTGGGTTGGTGAAAGACGCTTGCCATCTTGCCGGGTTTATTCCTCTAGATTAACTATAAAGGCGTTTAGTCGAACGCGATTTGAACAACTTTTGGTGAAAGTGGGCCTAAGTGGCCTTCCACCATAGCCTTAAGTACCATTGTGATTTTAGAGGGAGAAGTTGTGTGGGATCGTCTGAAGCAGTACTAAACGGAGTTGATGTCGCAGCTTGGCAAATGATTTTGTTAGGACACAGCTCAATAATATTGTCAGCTGGAGTAGACAATGAATTCAGGCTTTGATTTTCACTTACTGCCAAAACGGTTCTTACTATAAAATATTTCAGTTTGGAAACAATAAATTTTAACATGCCCCCTCAAACTCAGCTTTCTCTAGTCCACCTTGTCCTGGCAATCTTCGTGTTTTTGCTTCGGTAGGTAGTGGCTTTGTTAAGAAGTCAGCAGGCATTTATTTGGTGCTCATACAGGATATTTTGGTGATTCCATCGTCAGCGGTTTGTTTGATGAACTGTTGCCTAATATATGTTTTGTCCGAGAGTGATATGTCGGATTTCGCACAAGTTGCTGAGCTTCCTGGTTATCGCTGAATATTTCTATCGGGAGATTGAATGGGACTCCCAATCCAACCATGAAGTTTTTCAGATATATAGCTTCCTTAGCTGCTTCGGACAATCCAAGATAATCAGCTTCGGTGCTCGACAAAGCCACAGTCCGTCGTTTCTTCACTGTCCAAGTTAACGAAGTTCCGCCAAGGTTGAACATATGCCCGCTGAATGATCGTCGATCCTCAGGACAATTTCCGCAGTCGGAGTCGACGTAGCGCAGTGGAAGCGTGCTGGGCCCATAACCTATAAAATATTTGAATGGAAATTGAAGATTAGAAAATACAAGTTTTCACTTTTAGGTAAAACACAAGAATGAACTTTTATTCAACACATGAATTTGTGACGGGATACAAAGTTGAGTTTGGAAACAATAAATTTGGAGTATAAATTTCAACACTTACGTTAGCAGGCATCAGTTGCAGCCACAGTGACTTTATAGGGCCATCACTCACTTTACTTCCAGGAAGATCCTTCATCTCTCATAGCAAGTGTGTTGGTTTCGATCTCCTAGTGCCGTCTCTTTTACCATTCCATGCAATTGTTTGTCTTCAGAATCGACGAATTTTTCGATCAATCTTGTTTTGAGAGTTGCGTTTTTGTTCGTCAAGGGTGGTTTGGCAAGTAGACCTAAAACGTGCGTCAAAACGCTGCTGTTCAAAGAGCTTACAGCGAGGTCATATTGATCATTGTCGTCCAGAATCCCATTCACACGAAATCCTGATTCGGAACGATAAATTAACCAAATTGGCAATGCGGTTTTCCAGAAAGAAGGTGGTTGGAAATGCGATATTGTCATGCGACTACCTACTTTGAGAAAAGGTTTGATCTCCTGCGTTTCCTCTGTTTCGAGTTCCTCCAAGATTTTCTGTATCATTTTCCCTGGATGGATTACCTTGTTGGTTTTCTTCGTTCATGAGTCACCAATTTTGCCGGGTGCTTATACGCTGAAATTTATCCTAGGTCTTATCTAGGTCTCTATTTCCCTGGATGGACCTTGTAAGTTTTCTTCGTTCATGAGTCAGCAATTTTTGCGGGTGCTTATACGCTGAAATTTATCCTAGGTCTTATCTAGGTCTCTATTTCCCTGGATGGATTACCTTGTTAGATTTCTTCGTTCAGGAGTTACCAATTTTGGCGGGTGCTTATACCCTGAAATATATCCTAGGTCTTATCTTTATCTCTATTTCCCTGGATGGATTACCTTGTTAGATTTCTTCGTTCAAGAGTCACCAATTTTGGTCCGCCACCACATGAATATTCTGATTCATGAAAAATAACTCATCGCTACCGAAATGTTTATTCTAGAAATCATTATGATACTTTTCACAACAGAATTGTTATTCTTTCAGTTGAATTTAGGAAGGTTACTAATAACAGTTATTTTTGCAAGAAAAGAGGTCATTAATAACTGATATTTACCGAGAGATAAACATGAAAGCCATCGGTAAGCGTTATTTTCGAGAGTAATATATAGAGGTTTTTAATAACTGATAGGAATTCGTTGAGTGAAAAGTATGAAGATCATCGATCACTGTTTTACGTTTGACGTTATTTCAAGAGATAATTTTTCTCAAACATAAAGGTCGTTTTGGTACACATATATTGTTATTATACAAAAAACAAAATGTTTCAAACTTTGAACCGTTATAAAATGTTCCAAAAAGGATTATTGTCAAGATTTTTTTTTAGACTTATCTCTGCGATCAAATATTAAATAATGCTGCAAATTACTACACAAAGGTGTATTCTTTTTAGGACGTCCCACAGTAAGACATGGGCTTCCTTATGCGATTGATCTGGGGTAAAGTTGGACAACACTCAACAGAAAAAAATAACCACATACTAAACCGTTTTAGACCATTCTGAATGCAAATCACCGCTACCGCTTGAAAATCCCGTTTTTGGAAAGACTCTCTTTTTTTAGGAAGCGTTAATGGGTGTTATACTTACAGATGTGCGCTTAAATAGAAATTAACTACATAGAAAAAATACTACTATACTACTTCTTGTACAAACACTATATTATCACGTGAGGCAAACAGCCAAATTTATCTTGGCAGAAAGTACCTACCTGCATCCACACATTGTTTTCCAGGAGCTGTGGGTGTCTTCATTTAACTAAATTTGGTTCTTGGTTGGTGAGGGAGCTCAACTATGGACTCCAATTCGAAGAAAAGAACACTATTGGCCCCAATTGGAACCCATAACTCGAATGTCACGTGATTTGGTACATGGAAAGTGCCACGGACGGCGGACGGACAGATTTTTAAAAAAATTTGTAGTTCGAAAATCAGCAAATTTTGAGGAGGGGTTAAACGTTGTTTCCCACGTCGATTCCAAAGGTTTGTTATTGAAAATAATAAACCCCAGTCGATGGTTCTATTGAAGATCTTAAAATATTTAGGTATTAAACTTAAAGTTTTTTGTTTGTTCTAGAACAACTTTATATCTTTTTTTCCTCCAACCCTGACTCCAACGTTCAAAACTTTCTTCTAGGGCGAAATAATTCTTTTACATAATAAGGTTTCAACAAAATTAAATTAGGCGCGGAATTCACAATGACACATTTGATAATACGAAGAAGGGTGGTATCCATTACCCACGATGCCTAGGAAAATGATATCTCGGTTATCCCTAGGCCTTATCTCTCTTTTTCATTCATCTGCTGTATTACACTCTTAATAGCACTCTTTCTGCAACAATGGACTGTGATTTACTGCGTCGGCATTGACGGCTCGATAACGAGAGAGATGTATATACCAAGATGCTGTGTAGTTTCATCTTTATGGCTACCAAAATGTAATTATGTAACAATAACCGGAACCAAAGTTTTTGAACGGCTTCAGTTCCATATACAGGGTGTCCCACGAAACGAAGACCCCCCCCTCTAAAACCGTTATTTCAGTGGTAAAATTAAATTTTTTTTTGAATCCGCATGTTTTTTTCCAAGGACCTCAAATATGACCACGTTGCGCATTGCGCATTGCGAAAATCGTGCGCAATGCACACCAACTTCGTTTTTTTCAAATGAGACCCCCCATTTTTTATTGCAGATTTGGATTCTACGCAAAAATTCATGAATTTTTCACTCCTCAAACGATTTTTTGTTTCAGACCCAGCCGGCACAGGAGGCGTCCAAAGTTGCGCAATCGTGAATTTGCGCAATTTGGAATATTTTTGGTTAGGCCAAGTGTGGCACATGACTTAGTACTATTTTTCAACGCTGATTCACGTAGTGACGTCTGTTTTTCGATTGGTTCTAGTGCAATTCTTGAAGAAAATTAGGTTGAAATTCCCGTTTATGCTGTATTTCCTTCCCCTCCACTCTCTGGGAACTGGATATAGTGGAGTTAAAAGAAATAAAATCGCCTTCTAAAAAATGCCTTTTGAACGATAGTTCATTGTTGTGATTAGTAAGTTGACAATACAAAGCTTTAGAGTTGATAACGGCTAGTGTTTATCAAATCACTTCTTATATCTAACAACAGCCCTTTCAACTTTGCCCAATCATGAAAACAGGAAAGAGAACATCTTGCCCACTTATCCACTGGATTCATTCAGTCGTATTCTTTCTGTGTTGGCACCTTCACGTGATCAACATGCCTCGAGCTCCAACTACTCGGTATTCCGTGGAAGAGAGGACAACCATGGTCCAGATTTTTTTCCAGACCAACTCTCAGTTGCGACGTGCCGTTCGAGTGTACGCCGAGAGGTATCCTGGTAGGCGCCAACCCACCAGAAATGCTATTCGTCAGGCTGTTAGGGATTTTCAACATTCTGGAAACGTGTCTACAGGATTGTATTCCCGCCGTTCATCAATTCGATCCTTCGACGTGGAACTCGATGTACTCTTGTTTTTTCAAGAAAATACGTCGATTTCTCTTCGTCAGGCGAGCCGCACCTTGGGTATTTCCAAAAGTACCATACAGCGCATACTTATGCACTTCAATTATCATCCATATCGGGCACACGTTGTTCAGGGGTTGCGGGATGGAGATGAAGCCCACCGCTTGGATTTCCTTGCCTACATGGATCTTCTTCTTCAGGAAATCCCCGATTTCCTATCCATTTGTCTTTGGACAGATGAGGCCAAATTCACAAACAACGGTGTTTTGAACAGGTGGAATTTTCGAATCTGGGCGACCGAAAATCCACATATTACGTATCAAACTTGTCATCAAGTTATAATTTCGACGAATGTTTGGTGCGGTCTCATCGGAAATCAACTGATCGGGCCTTACTTTTACGATGGCACACTGACTGGTGACCGATTCCTGCAGTTCCTCAGGGAAGATTTGACTGGTTTGTTGGAAGATGTGCCGCTAGCCACTCGACTCAGGATGTGGATCCAGTTGGATGGTGCTCCCGCGCACTACGCCACTGACGTGAGGCGCTACCTCAACCGCCAGTTCAGAAACCGGTGGATTGGTCGCAACGCTCCTGTCCCGTGGCCTCCTCGTTCACCTGACCTCACGCCTCTTGATTATTTTCTTTGGGGTGCACTAAAGGATAAGGTTTACATGGATCTTACTCCTATTGGGACAGAGGAAAACCTTCGAGGAAGAATTGTTGAGGCAGCTCGAACCATCGATCGGCAATCCATTGCGCGTGCACTAACTGAGCACCGGTTGTCCCGGGCGCAATTTTGTTTGCAGCAAGATGGTGGACATTTTGAACAAATACTTTGAAAAGAGAAGAAACCCTTTCTCTCTGTAGAATATTTATTTTTCTATTTTTAATTTTCATAGTATTTTAAGAAGGCAATTTTTTTTAAAATTTCTTTTAACTCCGCCATTGCCGGTCCCTAGCCCGGTTGAGAAAGGAGGAGGGGAAGGAAATAATCTGTTTCGGTACAGCATAAACGGGAATTTCAACCTAATTTTCTTCAAGAATTGCACTAGAACCAATCGAAAAACAGACGTCACTACGTGAATCAGCGTTGAAAAATAGTACTAAGTCATGTGCCACACTTGGCCTAACCAAAAATATTCCAAATTGCGCAATTCACGATTGCGCAACTTTGGACGCCTCCTGTGCCGGCTGGGTCTGAAACAAAAAATCGTTTGAGGAGTGAAAAATTCATGAAATTTTGTGTAGAATCCAAATCTGCAATAAAAAATGGGGGGGGGGGGGTCTCATTTGAAAAAAACGAAGTTGGTGTGCATTGCGCACGATTTGCGCAATGCGCAATGCGCAACGTGGTGATATTTGAGGTCCTTGGAAAAAAACATGTGGATTCAAAAAAAAAATTTAATTTTACCACTGAAATAACGGTTTTAGAGGGGGGGGGGGGGGGGGTCTTCGTTTCGTGGGACACCCTGTATACATGATTTTGTTGTCAATCGTGATGTATCTATCTGGTATTTCATATCAAAATAATATTGAATCAGGGTATCAATATTAAAAGAATATTTACCTACATAATATTTATTATATGAGGTCCTACGGACTAACCTATTTATGTGAACATATTTTAAGGCTGGGAGTCATTCCTAAAATATGAAATGCCAACTTTTACGGAGGGGTAGATCCTAACTTCCTTTTTTGGCTCGATTCAATTCATCTCATAAGACAAGTTCCCACAAGTTCCTATGAATTTCCGTGATGTGAAGGTATGTTTTATTACTGATTGCTGGGTGCCAACATAGAACAGTAAAAATGGGAAAACAATAATATTGGGTCGAAAAATAGAGGCTACTCACTCTTATTAAACATGTTTCCTACTGAAGAGAATCAGTAGAAAATCTAGTAGGTAGAGAATCGTATCAAGTTGCACGGTTAGTTTGATTGGCGACCAATTAGGCTTCGATTAACGACCGTAAATCATTGGGCTACATATTAAATGCTCGGTGATAAGCATCAATGATAATTTGAGTTGTAGATCACAACAGTCCTCCTATTCATATGAGATTTGTAGGATACCTATATTTGATAGATAAGGAGTACGAGTGATTCTACCACTTACGGGCTGACCTTCAGGTCATTTGGGTGATGAAAACTGAGCGCTAATCCTGAGAAGTACAGGAAACCCTGCCTCATGTAGCAAGTAGACAACTCGGTCCTACCTAAACCTTCTGCCAAGCGGGTGCGGCACATAGCTTCCTCGTGTCCATAACCCGATTGTATAGATGATCCAATGCATAGTAGTTGATTTCAAAACATCAATCTCTAAGTACCTACCACTATCACCACAATCAATCTACACGTCAATCCGCACAATGTCTGAATATTGTTGGAAAATGAAGAAGTTATGGTTGTTACAAAATACTTTCATTTTGGGGGCCATGATTTTCATAGGGGACCATCTCTACCCCAACTCGCATAATTCCTGAAAATGTCATCGAAATCAGATCGGAAATGTAGAAGTTATAGCTGTAACAAGGATAATATATACATGTTTGCGCATGCACAGTGGCTGCTATCAATCTGCAGGCAATTATTTTCAAAAGGGACTATCTACTCGCCATCTCGCATAATCCTTGTAAATTTTATCGAAATTGGGTGAGAAATGCAGAAGTTATGACTGTGGCAAGGATTTCACGTTTGCGCATGCACAGTGGCTACTATCAATCCGCGGGCAATAATTTTCATAGGGGACCATCTACAGCCAACCTCTACAATCCCTTAAAATGTCATCGAAATCGGATGAGAAATGTAGAAGTTATGGTTGTGGCAAGGATTACGTGACAGACAGACAAAGAGACAGACAGACACGGAACCAAAATTGTCCAGAAAGGTCTGAATCTTAAAACGCGAGTGGAAATTTTGATTTTGGAGGAATTCTTTCTATCAACCTTGAAAAGTGAAAACAAAGCTTCCGCTACCTTGGTAGACTCCGAAGCAAAATTACCTGTGGCGGAGGAATAAGGGAGTAGGAAATTGGGCGCACATAATATCTTGGTTTCTACGCTTTATTTTTCCCTAGTTCATCACAGTTGGAACTCGAATTCGCTTGTTAGGTGTCGTAGATCATGGTTTTTAAAAACCATGATCAAACAAATGCTCACAAGCAACATCCACATTGCGCCATGATCAAACAAATGCTCTTCAAATTCGAGGCTCCCACGCCGCTAGAAATGTTATGGTGGATAATGGTGAAGAGAGGGGGGGGGATCACTATTTCTTGCCTAAAATGCTTAATAAATTACTTCGAGTGAACATTTTTTTCGCTTACTAACTGGTATTAATTGACCTAATGCTTATCCAATGGGACGTCCCCTGGAAGGCATGCATTACCAAACAATATGTTTGTAATTGCAAGTGCAGATTCTACGTGGAATTCGCTTAAAAAGCCCTAGTTGTGTAGCATGCGCTCGATATTTCTTCGAGGTTTCGAACAAAAATTTCAACCATTTTCCTGTTTGAAGCACCAGCTGACTTGAGACGCAACATCTTGGGTTTGGAGGAATACTGTACCAGATGGGAGATGACCGTGATCCTGGCGAAGTCTGGTGCCATGGTGTTTCGTAGGGGTGTAATGCTGGAAGCTCAGGACTCTTACGTTCAATGGCGGCCAAATTGAGATTGTTTCAATTCTCAATTTCGCATAATACTGAGCCATGAACTGTCGTTTGGTAGACATTTTTCTGAGAGAGCAGCTGCTGCTAAACTCGGGGTTAATGATAGTTACAAGTCCCTATTCATCTGATTGCACTCTAAATTACAGATTTTTGATGCAGTTAAACGAGAAGTTTTGTGCTAAGGAGCCCAGGTGACAGGATACACTCGGTCAAACTCACTGGAGCAAGTTCTGAGGCAGTTCATAAAAATTATATTCGGCCTCCCCAGAAATACACATAATCATTTTGTCAACCAGGAGACTGGAGCAGACCCTATCTATGTATACAGATTGGCATACATTGAATATACGAGGACACCGATTTCCGTGTATTGTGTCCCAAGAAGTTGTCGACAAGAATGTATCATAGTACAAAGCAATAAGAAAGTTTGCAGAACGTTACAGTTGCACTTTCTTGGGAGACATGGCAGAGTTGGCATCGTGGCAGCGGCAACTGGAATAGCTGGTGGAGTCCATTCGGACATCATGGACTGAGGAGATGCAAGTGAGCGCAGCACAGGTATGAAATTCTATTTACCCCCGGTTCGCTGATGATGTAAGGCCGGCAGATTTGCTCGAAGAAGTCGTGGGGCATAAATGTATTGTGGATTCGACGCTGGGCGTTGAAGTTCGGGGTTTACATACCGTAGATCAGGCAGGTCTTGCCGAGTTAGCTCTCTCTGTAATATGGAGGCCAACGACGATATTTTCCTCTTTCTTGGAGTGTGTCCTGTGCTGACGGAGTTCCGAGAACACTTTTTGGGCGTTAGGGTTCTACATGCCAGCAATAGTGGAACTCATAAACGAGATTAGTTCATGGCTGAAAGACGCTCGATATGGTCATCATCGGTGTTGGAAGTATTGAGACCTGCTCGTTGTAGAGTTTAACTAGGACTATTGTACCCACGTATTATTTTTATGTATCGACTGACTAATAATTATTATAACTTAATGTCCATAGTGTTAGTTGATGCACCTAGTCCACCAAAACTTATATTTAAACCACTACTTGGGTCAATCCACTCGGCAGACGGACACACAGACCGTGGATAGTTCGGTTAGTAGTCCATGCCTACCATGTTTTTTGTTAAATGTTTATTTTGCCATCCTGACTGTAGCATTGAGTATTTCACGATTATTTATGCTAATAAACATGTTGTTTCTTCTTCTTTTTCCATCTACACGCAACCCTCACAATCACTGATAGTGTTATCAAATCGGAAAGAAGGGATTCCCGGACACACAGGCCGACTGACAGACGGACACGAATCTAAAATTGTTCAGGAAGGTCTAAAACGTAAAACGCAAGATACTTCTGCAACCTCGGAGACTCGGGAGCAAAAAAGTATTTTAGAAAAAAATGTAGAGTACTATGACCTTTTCATGTTGTCGGTACCAATTATTATTCATAGATTGAACAAGAAGTGTTGAAGAATGTTTTCTAGTGTTGATCTGTAAAATGATTGCATGGGCTTAAAAAAAAAAAAAAAAATCAGAGGAAAACCGGAAAAATTGAAAATTAGAGGAACAATTGATTTATCCTACTTTATCTGTTGGTGACCAGCACATTTCCCGACGAGAGCGCACAACAAAGGCCCCATTCCAGAAATTGGTAGTTGAGTAATTATTGATAGTATGGATCAAAGCGGCCGGTGGGATGCCAGCGCCTCTAGCGATCCCTTTAATGACCAATATCTGGTATGCGTGATGTGCGAATGAGCAATGCGATAGAGCTGGCTTCCCTTCCTCGGCGCTATCATAGACCTCGCAGAGCTCCGTTGTTTGATTACGGGAGGTGAGCATATCTAGTTATATCGAGCGTGAAGAGAACGAGCTCAGAATGTTTAACTGTAGGTTTATGGTGGTTCCGATTCGTTGTATCGAAGGGTCGAACTGATCCGATTGCAAAAGTAGGAATATTCCTCTCTCTGGCAACCTGCTGCTGTTTCACCCTCGTATAAAACCTTTTCCTTTCATCTACACCTGCGAAACGTTGGAACGGCACTGTACGCATACGGTTTGCGTACGTCTGAAGATCACACGTGTGGACGGGGCCTTGGTCTGTGCCTTGAACTTGTATTTTACCTCTTTCCGGGTCATCTTATAATTTACCTACCAAATCGAGATTCACTATCGCCTTTCAGTTGTCGTCCAGACGTGAAACAGTTAGGACGTGTGTAGTCGCTCTCTTATCGCGGCCAGTTGTATCGTGTCTTGCATCGTGTTGTATCGCACGTCTGTGTTGTATCGCTCGTCTTATCGCATAAACATTTACCAAGTGCGAGAGACTGCTCTTGACCACCTAATATCTAACCGATTATCTTCCAAGGATGGGAGAAGATGAAGACCCATCAGCTGCTAAAAAACGTAAGATCGACTCTATTTTCTTTACCACTAACAAGTTTGCCGTTCTTGAAAAAATGGATACATCAAAGCCCACAGCAGAAATTGAAAAATCGCAAAAACCCCCACCAATATTTGTTACTAATGTAAAAAACATCAACCTACTTCTCACCGAAATCAAATCGTTGTGCACAGCTGAATTCCGCACTACCACTATCACTAATAAGCTAAAATTAAATTTCGAATCTGTAGATGATTATAGAAAAATTACAGCTTTCCTACAAACGAGCCAAGCTGAATTTCATACTTACCAACTCAAATGTGAGCGTAATTTCAGAGTTGTAATAAGAGGACTTCATCCAACTTCAGACACCTCCATAGTGCTATCTGAATTGAAGGAGAAAGGGTTTGAACCAGTACAAATGCTACCTGTACGCCATCCGGTCACGAAAATATCTCTCCCTTTATTTTTCGTGGACTTGAAACCGAATAAAAACAATTCCGATATATATAATTTAAACCGACTGTACTACACCAAAATAAAGGTCGAACCTCCGAAACCCAGGAGAGCAGTTATACAGTGTATGAGATGTCAGTCATATGGACACACTAAAAATTATTGCAATCAAGCTGAACGATGTGTCAGATGTGATTCGCAACATGCCACCGAGAAATGCCCTCAGCCTTCCAGCACCCCCCCGGTATGTGTAAATTGCAAAGGATCACACACGGCGAACTATAAAGGGTGCCCCGAGCATAAAAAGTTGCAATTAGCAACTAATCGGCTGACTAATAAGAAATTCAACGCAAACAATGACCCTATTAACAGTGAAGAAAAACGTGTTCCATCCACTGTTAATCTCGACAATCTTCGTGTCCAATTTTCGCACCCCCCAAAATATACTCAACCTGCTACAACTAATTCTTATGCTCAAGTAGTCGCAAACTCTGAAGCTCATCAAACAATCACAGATGATCTGATCCGAAAAATAGATAGCTTGATCGCTCTCATAACACCACTCATAGAGACACTTACAAAAATACTCCCAATTCTGATTAAAAAATCATGACCTCACCAGATACCAACTCACCAATAAAAATCTGCACATGGAATAGCCGTAGTGTCAACAATAAAACATACGAGTTAACAGCTTTCCTGACCTCTTATGATATCGACATTGTTCTCTTGACTGAAACCAAGTTATCCCCGAACTTACACTTCTATATCAGAGGTTACAACGTATATAGAGTTGACCACCCAAGTGGCTCAAGAAAAGGAGGTTCGGCAATACTTATCAAATCTTCAATTGCACACAATGAACTTCCTCATATAATTGAAAATGAAATGCAAGTGACTCGAATACAGATTCCTCAAGGCACACGATACATACAAATAGCTTCTTTCTACTCCGCACCGGAGAATAACCTTATGATGAGTGATCTTATAAGTCTAATTCACGAAATGAGAGGAACTTATGTTATAGGGGGAGACTTCAATGCGAAGCATCCTCGGTGGGGATCTAATACCACTAACCCAAGAGGAAGACGGCTGCACGACTTAGTTGTGAATTTCGGTCTGGAGGTACTGACTCCACCTGAGCCAACTCATTATCCAGATCAAGGGCACGTTCCGGATGTACTGGATTTCTTCATTGGAAAACAAATAGGAGGACTTGTTGCAGATATCATAGTACCACATGAATTAAGTTCGGATCATTATCCTGTACTAGTCAAATTCAGCTTCGATCCTCATCAAGCTAATATCCACATAGGACTGGTAAAACAACCATTCAACTGGAAGATCTATCAAGAAGAGGTTAACAACATGATTGACCTGAATGTGCCCCTAAAGACACCTTTAGATATTGACATTGCTGTCACAACTCTCACAAATGCTATTCACATTGCAGCTGGTCTTGCATCGACAATGCGAGTTGCAACTAGGAGAGACCCGAACATACTACCCCAACATATTCAGCAACTAATAGATATCAAAAAAGCGTGCAGAAGGAGATGGGAAAGTACCAGGCATCCTTTAGACAAGACTGCTTATAATAGAGCAACGGCTGAACTGAAACGAGCAATCAAAGATTCGGAGGACTCAGCTCAACAAGACGAACTCGCTGTACTAGATGTAAATGATGGATCACTGTGGAGAAAAACAAAGAAAATCACTAAGCAATCAACCAAGATTCCGCCTTTGAAAGTAGGAAGAGAATGGCTCACAACAGACCAAGAAAAATGTGATATGTTTGCCAACAAGTTCACAGAACAGTTTTCCATTAATACAAGTGCTACCAGAGGCCATTCCGTCGAAATTGATGAGACTCTGGAAGAACCACTCCAGCTCAGCATATTCTCCACCTTCTTTACTCCTGGTGAAGTACGGAATGTAGTTAATCGTTCAAACTCAAAAAAGGCTCCCGGTGCAGATCTAATCACACAACAACTTGTTAAAGCTCTTCCCAGGAGGCCGGTTGTCTTCTTAACCCAGATATATAACGCAATATTGCGAACCACGCACTTTCCTCCAAAGTGGAAACACGCTCAGATAATCCTAATTAAGAAACCCAATAAACGCAGAGACGACCCTCATAGTTATAGACCAATTAGTCTCCTGTCAATCTTCTCGAAAATGTTTGAACGCCTCCTCCTGCCTAGGCTATTGAGTTATCTGGCCCCACTCCTACCTGATACCCAATTCGGCTTCAGACCTGGACACTCCTGTCCCCAGCAGCTCTATCGAGTTGTACAAATGATCCTTGACACCTACGAGGAAAAGAAGGTCTGTCTTGGAGTGTACCTTGACACAGAGAAGGCCTTTGATAAAGTTTGGCATAAAGGTCTACTGTACAAGCTGAAACCACATCTGCCAGACACCCACTACCGCCTGATAATATCATGGTTAAGTACACGAACGTTTTCTGTAAGAATAGGCCAACATTCATCAGCTTCCAAGCCCATAAGCGCAGGTGTACCTCAAGGCAGCGTGCTAGGGCCTTTTTTGTATCTATTATATGTCAGCGACATGCCAAGAAGTGACCAATTGGTCACAGCCCAGTTTGCTGATGATTCAGCTGCCCTCTGTAAGGCACAAACCGTCAGTGAAGCACAAACGACCTTGCAGCTACACATGAATGAACTAGAGAACTGGTGTTCAAAATGGAAGATCAGAATGAATCCGCAAAAATCCAACCAGGTCCTATTTACCTACCTTCGTAAAGTCAGCACACCAAGAGTGGAGCTTCTTGGAGACCCCATAACAGAAACCGAAGTGGTACGGTACCTCGGACTTCATCTCGATAGAAAACTGACGTGGAATTATCATATCAAGTATTTAGTGGGAAAAATCAGGAATAGGATCCATCAACTAAAACATTTACTATCTCACAATTCACCTCTGAGCCTTAACACCAAACGTTATATCTATATTATGCTCGTGAGACCAATATGGCAATATTCATGTGGATTATGGGGGGCTGCATCGTCATCACAGGTCAAAAGAGTACAAGTGGCCCAAAATAGAGTCTTGAGAATGATCACGGATGCTCCTTGGTACGTCCGTAACAGCACTCTCCACCGCGATCTTGACATAGCGACAGTGAACGAGATAATTAAAAAAAGCTACACATCGCTTCATGAGAGTATGACATACCATGGAAACCCACTAGCCGCGGAAACTGTTAGCAATCCCCCACCAACCAGGAACTCAAGGAGGCTAAAAAGAAAAAGACCAGAGGACTTGCTAGAGGAATAACGTCGCTTGTGATAACATAAATGAACAATATGAACATTAACCTCTTTAACAGTATGTAAAAAAAAAAAAAAAAAAAAAAAAAAAGTATAAATATATAGGTAACTGATGAAGGATGTCTACTGGGACATACCTTATAACAAGTGCCATGTTAATATGATCATAATTATTTAACTAAATATTGTCATAATTGTATTGTTCTTTGAACAGAAAAATTGTCTTGTTAATTAAAAAAAAAAAAAAAAAAAAAAAAAAAAAAAACTATCGCCTTTCTTGATACTTATAATACTCTACAATAACCAAACAAAATTATTGAGATTCCCTATTGTGTTTCTGACTACTTCCCGGCAGATGATCAGAACATGATTGTGAACTGTCTCAAATTATTTTCTATCTAGCAAAGTTTTGATTCAAAGTCTACCAACGTAGCAGAAGCATTAACTTCCATTTTCATCTCGCATTCCACAATTAAATTTAGACCTTTCAGAACAATTTTAGTTCCGCTTCTGACTGTCCACAAATTCTTCTAAAAGGGCAAAATTATACAAAATTACATTCATTTCATTTCCTACGAAATTTTTGCGGTTGTGCGGCTGGTGGTGGTGGGGGGTGGTCTCCAATGAGATTCGTTGCCGCCGGATTTAAAGCAGCTTCTGCGCATTAACAAACGTAAAGTGAACAAGTATAACATGCACATTTTGCGGCAGACGAAAATAAAATTGTCAAGAATTGTGCGCGTAATATCTTAGTAAATGTAACATTATGGCGTTCTTTGTAACATAGCTGGTCGATTTCGCCTCTTTAACGGGTTGGACAGCCATCAAAAGTTTTCCGGCATTCGTAGCCGACGAATGCCCAAAAAAAAAAAAACCAGCCGGGTTTCCCTAAATTTTCGGGGGTTACGTAAATGAAAGGGGCAAAGGGATATTTTTGTGGTACTGTCCAGGGTGGGCAGTGGGGATCAAAGAGACCGCAGGGCTGGTCTCTGAACAGTGAACACTCTTAGCGGTTCGAACCCCTGGGCCTCCCCAGCCGCCAATCTTGCCTCGTCGCCTTTGAAGATGGAAACCATCTTTTTTGAGCAAAGGATAACGACCTGATGAAAGTTATTCTGTCGAGCACTGAACATTTTGTAAATTCCCCTTCTAGGCAAGAAAGCGAAATTTTTTAAGGCCTAATGAAAAATATGAAGCAAGGATTCTCATTACTTTTCAGACCCATACATTCACAAAAATTACTAATATCAAATTTTCGACATCATTTTAAGCGTGGATGTTCTCTTCACTCCCCTCATATCTATGAGAGATTTGTCGTACTTTCAAACTCACCTTGGAGTTAGAGTAACATAAGATTATTATGATTACTGTTTAAACTTCAGTTATAGTTCTGCTACATACTCTTAGAAATTCTGCTTTGAGTGACATGAATACCAAAAATGAGATGAAAGTTTTAATAATTGAGTGTTATGTTAAATTGATGAAGAACATCCAGGGGAAAACCCCCAGTCGTTGGACACCTTAAGAGCACTTCTCTCACGATTTTACTTACATGCATTTAATATCTGGATGGATTTCAAAGTTTTTTTTTAGTTTTGTTTGGTATGAGTTCACGAAAACACCGCTTTTTTCAAAAATGGCCTATGTGCAATGATAATTTTGCAATCTTTGTCCAAAGTTGAGCTATCAATTTTTTTTTCAAATTGCCAGTCGTTGGACAAGAAATCCTAACTTTGGACAGCGATGCGCCAGTCGTTGGACATCTGGAAACTTTCGTCATACAATTTTTTCCCATGTTTCTAGGTTCATATTTTGACTATTTATTGGGAAATGTGACACATTTTATTCATTATTAATAACATTGAAGGTCGGGACTTGAATAAAGGTTGGTAATATCAAATCGCTTTTGAACATTTTGAATGTTTGTATTTCAAAAATATGTTAATGGACAATTAAGTCTTTGTGAAAAACAGTCTTTATAAATTTAATAATAACTACATCAAAAGGAACATACAAGGCAACTCATCAGATAATTCAGGTGCCTATCTAAACTTAATAATCTATTCGACTAGGCTGATGATGGTAGCCTGGTAACTTTTGCTTCTGCTTCTGAGTTTACCAAGGTAGCGGTAGCTCTGTATTCACTTTTCAAGGATGAAAAAAATAAATGTTCTCCAAAATGAGAATTTCCACTTCAAATCTTTCTGAACAATTTTGGTTCCTTGTCTTTGTGTCAGTCATGAAATCCTTGCCACAGCCATAACTTCTACAATTCTCATCCGATTTCGATGACATTTTCAGGGACCGTGCGGGTTGGCGTGTAAATCGTCCCCTATGAAAATCATCACCCCCCCACCGACTGATAGTAGCCGCTGCGCATGCGCAAATGTGAAATTCTTGCCACAGCCATAACTTGTACATTTCTCACCAGATTTCGATGAAATTTTCGGGGATTATGCGGGATGGTGTGTAGATGGTCCCCTATGAATATCATTTCCCCTAGACTGATAGTGCAGTCCCCTATGAGTATCATTTCCCCCACTCATGCGCAAACGTTTATTTCCTAATTATAGCCATATCTTCTACACTTCTCATGTGATATCGATGATATTTTCAGGTATAATGCGAGTTGGGGTGGACACGGTCCCCTATGAAAATCATGGCTTCCAAATTGTATTTTGTGCGCATGAGCAAACTTAAAATCCTTGTAACTGCCATAACTTCTATAGTTTCCTACAATATTCAGAAGTTGGTTATGTATACAATCGGGTTATAGATAGGAGGAAGTTATGTGCCACACCCACTTGGCAGACGTTTTTTCGTTAAAACTTGTATCACATCATCATTAGGTAACTTCACCAGTCTGATCATAATTTTTCTTGAGGGCTTTTCGAGCTGCAATGAAAATTAAGGGGCGAAAATTACGCAGGAAGATACCAAGCAAACTCCATAATGAAAATGTTATGTATTAGTGAATTTAAAGGTTCCTCCAAATTTTCCTAAGAATCAGAAGGTAAATAAAATTTATATGAGCTGAGAAAAAAAAGGATTTTTAATAGTAATGATTTTTTTTTTTTTTTTTTTTTAAATAATTTAAGAGCTGTTTTGGACGTGTCCAAGCACTAGGCACATCGCGAAACAAGGTAGAACCCAGTTGTTGGACAGGTGTCCAACCACTGGGAATAACCATCTCGACAGTATCCAGTCATTGGACACAAGCAAATAATTTTAATTTATGCGTCAGGTGAGGAACTTTTTACTCGAAAATGATCAGTAACAATCGAACTATGGATTAAACATTGTATGGAGTAAGTTATCATCAAATGAAAAACTGAAAACTCTTACGAAAAGGGGTCAGTCAGCTAACCATTTTCGTAAGGAATCCACACTTTTCCGGCGCCTCCACTTTGATTCAACTCCTAAACCTAGTGATTATATTGTATGGTTATAACCTTCTTTCCTTCTTCTTCTTCTGGCTTCATAGTTTTCATTGGTATGTCACAACACAAAGAAATATTCATCACAACCTTAGTAAAACCTGGAAACCGTTCACTGTCCAACGACTGGGGGGGTGTCCAACGACTGGGGGTTTTCCCCCATATTGAAATGACATATTATGTGTGTTGTGGGTAGCATATTTGTTCTCTAATCTCAACTATTTTTCGTCCCATTGACTGGAGCGAAAGTAAACACAAGTTTTGGGGTGACTTTTAAGTAATTGATTGTGGTCAACGTTAAGAGGCGCGAGTAGTGCGCTTTTTAAAACGATTTTTTGTTAGATTTTTGGGTTTTACCTACCTTGAAACGTAAAACATCGTATTTTTTCTTGTTTTTTGCCAAAGGTTCACTATTGAAAATAATTATGCGTAACAAGGTAGAACCCAGTTGTTGGACAGGTGTCCAACCACTGGGAATAACCATCTCGACAGTATCCAGTCATTGGACACAAGCAAATAATTTTAATTTATGCGTCAGGTGAGGAACTTTTTACTCGAAAATGATCAGTAACAATCGAACTATGGATTAAACATTGTATGGAGTAAGTTATCATCAAATGAAAAACTGAAAACTCTTACGAAAAGGGGTCAGTCAGCTAACCATTTTCGTAAGGAATCCACACTTTTCCGGCGCCTCCACTTTGATTCAACTCCTAAACCTAGTGATTATATTGTATGGTTATAACCTTCTTTCCTTCTTCTTCTTCTGGCTTCATAGTTTTCATTGGTATGTCACAACACAAAGAAATATTCATCACAACCTTAGTAAAACCTGGAAACCGTTCACTGTCCAACGACTGGGGGGGTGTCCAACGACTGGGGGTTTTCCCCCATATTGAAATGACATATTATGTGTGTTGTGGGTAGCATATTTGTTCTCTAATCTCAACTATTTTTCGTCCCATTGACTGGAGCGAAAGTAAACACAAGTTTTGGGGTGACTTTTAAGTAATTGATTGTGGTCAACGTTAAGAGGCGCGAGTAGTGCGCTTTTTAAAACGATTTTTTGTTAGATTTTCGGGTTTTACCTACCTTGAAACGTAAAACATCGTATTTTTTCTTGTTTTTTGCCAAAGGTTCACTATTGAAAATAATAAATCAAAATGGACTCACTTGCTAATAATCACTGATTTTTATGGAGGTCAGATCAAACAATCAACCATCATTATTATTATGATTATAAACTAAAGAAATTATGTAGCTACTGTAAATTCAGACGTAATGTTTAAATAGTTGAACTCGAAATCATGAAGAACTCCTCCATTATTGACCAACATTATTTTCACGCTGTACTTGTTAAAGTAATAGTGATGTATCGATTGTTATAAATTGATTATTACATTGACCCATTGATCCAATAAATCAGTCTAAAGAAAAGTGTAAAACTTGTCGTCCGTCTCCCATATCTCTCTCTATATATTAAATTAAATCTCGCTAAACTCAGTTATATTTTACTAGTACAAAACCCATGATTCACACTCATAGTACAATTCTTGGTTTCCCTTCTTTCGTAGTGCAAGGTTTTCAACCGACTAAAAATATGTAAATGTTAGCTGTGTTTTTTTGAATAGCGGATGTGTCTAACCAAAACAACCCAAAAAGAATTGCCGGTCAAAATGAGGGTTTTCTGGTTGAATGAAACGTTTCCCACGGGATCACCGAAGTTGGGGCCAGTCGGCGGAATCTTAACGTAATAATTTATACGTCTTATTACGTCTTAACGTGATAATTGTTCGAGTCAGGTCGTTGATGAACCCCTATCCTATTGGGATGTGCCGACATGAAAAGTGCCGCGTACGGCAGACGGACGGAAAATTGTAATTCGATTTCGGTTTTTTATATATACAATAATAAACTTTTAGAATCAAGGAGTATTTTTTTTGCCCCCCATCAAAATGTGATGGTTTACGTTTCAACGTGCGTAGAATCCAAATATCGAATAATTTTTTCGTCCGCCATTGTACCCTTCCGCCGTACGAGGCACTATCTTCAGTTACCATGGACCGATTTTTATGAAATTTGGTATATGGGCTCCATTTGGAGTGCAGTTGTGCCCCACCGCTTTTGTTTACTGTCAATAACTTCTAAGGGGTTAACAATTGGAGTTGAAAATTTCTAAACGCCCTATTTGAAAAAAATTGACATACAGATATGGTTTTTTTATTAATTAATTATAGTATTGAATTTTTGGAATCGAATGATACCACCCAGAGCTGTATAGGACTGACTGTATGCTTCATGAAGTCTTAAAGTTGGGACGAATGATATACCAGAAACACGAGTGTGAATCGCAAATTAAGCTTCACTCTAGGGAGTAGGCCAAATGTCCATTCAAATTTCAGCTGATGAAATGCGAACTTTTTCTTTCTCCGAATGGAGGTTCACGTCGCTCAGTTGTGCTTCCGTAACAATCAAGAACCAAATTTCTTAATGAATATGAGGACACCGATAACTCCAAAATAATGTTGCTTCGCTTAAAGGTACTTAAAAAAAAAAAAAAAAAAAAAAAAAAAAAAAAAAAAAAAAAAAAAAAAAAAAAAAAAAAAAAAATTGATAGTGATCTACAAAGAAAGATGATAAACCGGTGAGTAATAATTTGCAGTGCTTTTGGATTCCACGTAGGTACCTTGAAAAGTACCTAAACCAACAAATTTTGAGGTGGGTTAAAAATAATTTTCTTGTTCAATTCCAAAGGTTTATTATTGATAATAATAAAACAGAATCATTTTTGGAATGCACTGTTTTTCTGCTATTGTTCTGCACTACTTTCTTCGGTCGGTCGATTGGGGATAAGTCGAGGTAAATATCAAATAGTCCAGATAGATGTTCAGGCATTGGCCGTTCCTTGTCGGTAATCTTTGACGAGGAGTGTTGTACTACAGCACAACGCACCCTTCCAAACTTCTAATAAATAATGTTCCGGCTCCAGGCTCCATATATACCACTAAAAATCGATCATTCCCTTCCACGAGTATGTAGGTGAAAGGGTCATGCCCAACTGCTGGTTTATCTACTTATCGATGTGACGATAGAATATCTGAGCTGAAAGTAATAAGAATATTCTAATTGAGTACAAAACGCTGCAAATTATTACTCAAAGGTTTATTATTTTTGTATATAGATCACTCGTCTACCACCCATCAACCAACATGAAGGAAAACATCGATCGCGTTTCGGTCAGCTAAAATATGAACAGAGATTAGGCCTCTTTTGCGATTCACACTCGTGTTTCTGATCTATCGTAAGTCCAACTCTTCAATTCTCGTAGGGAACGAACGGTTTATCTTACCAAAACAGCGGTTTATTAGTATTTTCTGTTAGTATCACCCATCTGCGAAGAATACTGCTTTTCCATTGATAGTACCAACTAATCTTAGCAGGTTTATCAATCAAATTTATTTCCAATGGAAGTTCCTACCAGCTAGAAATCATCATCCCAAAGTTGTGAGTCCCTCCAATTGATTTGACTATTGGTTGTTAAGGAAGCACAAGTGAGACGAATGAAATTCTTTTCGAACAAACAAAAGAAGATCGCATTTTATCGGGTGAAATTTGGCTCACTTCCGTCAGCGAAAGTTCACGTGCGATTCACACTGGTAGGAATTTCTGACTCACGATTCCACGTCCAACCCAGGGTAACTGAGACAACCAACTGCTAGAGAAAACAGGTAGGGTGGGATGGTAGGGGGGGAGGTATTTGGCTACATACAGTCTAAAGGGACCTAGGCTGTCTGGCTCCCACACATGTTCTACTAAATTTCACAATTAACATACATTTAACTGTTTTTATGGTTTGGGCGATATAATTATTTTCTAAAAATATAATTATTACATTTTTTTATATAATTATTTGTAATATAATATAATATAATATAATATAATATAATATAATATAATATAATATAATATAATATAATATAATATAATATAATATAATATAATATAATATAATATAATATAATATAATATAATATAATATAATATAATATAATATAATATAATATAATATAATATAATATAATATAATATAATATAATATAATATAATATAATATAATTTATAATTATACTTTCTTTAATAGATGAAAAAACGTCATGAATATTCACTAATTAGAATCAATAATTAATTACCCCAATTAGGCAAACGGTTAGGCTAACACAGAGGCTGTGTTAGGCTAGGTAACACAGAGCTCTGGGTAGTGTCAAAAAATCCTTAGAACTCGTCGCTATTTTAAATGAGTGAAGAAACAGTACCTGTTTTGGTTTTCTCCATTTTAAATGAACTTATGAGAGAAGCTGTCTCCATTGAAAACGCAAAGGTTGTTGTGTTTGACTTACAGCAGGTACAGCCCTGCCCAAAACACTTATTGGAGATGCATTTTGTCGGTGCCAAATCACCATTTTATTTTTTCTGTTGTGTCTCCCAAGACTCCAGGCCCCCACGTTTTACACATGGACGGAGGTCCGAATTTGGAAAGCTGCTGTCGAAATTGGTACTTCCTTTCACTGTCATTTACAAAACCAAGAATTGGCCGGAATCGACACTCTCTATCTTTTCTGCGACGCTTCGCGTCGGCTGCGGAGGGCAGAACAAAAATGCCTTCGTCATTCATGCTCTCTCTCATTGGCTGAAGAAATTTCATCAAGATAACTTTCCCCACTCGCGGTCATAGTTTTCTGCCTGTAGACCGCGTTTTTGGAAGCGTGGAAAAAATGCCAAAATCATAACATTATCTGCTATGCCTATGTGTTCTTCCTCAACAATGCTGGTAAAGGGATATGTTACCTTTTGATACAATACTTTTCAATTGTCCAGGAAGTCTAGAACGTTAAAACGCGAGTGGAAATTTTTTATTTTGGAGAATGTTTTTCCCACCTTGAAAAGTGAAAATAATGCTTCCTTTACCTTGATAGACTTGGAATCAAAATTAATTAACTGTCTGAAAAAACATTACGTTTTCTATCTCTATTCCAGCTAATTTTCTTCAACAACTGAGTAATAACTAAATTTCAACAATTTTAAAATTGCCTAGCTACATGGTGACAGTATTTTGTTTCAAATGCAGAAAGGCGTTTAGGGACACTGCAAAAGACGGAG
This sequence comes from Apolygus lucorum, assembly GCA_009739505.2. NCBI lineage: Eukaryota > Metazoa > Arthropoda > Insecta > Hemiptera > Miridae > Apolygus > Apolygus lucorum. Next base: position 45,720,158 of record CM019167.2, on the reverse strand, counting down.
TGATTGTTGGTCACAACTTGTTAGTGATGGGTTCAATTCTGGGAGGGTGGAAGAGGTGGTTGCTAGGCAGTGGTTGGTTGATTTTGCGTTTGGGTGGCTGTCGGCTGATCAATTATTTTCTCGTCATGAAGTTCTTGTTTATGCAAAAGCTACTATGTACTCTTCATGTCATTTCATTTTGGTTCTGATTGAATAATTAGTACATTGTTTACTTAGTCCACTTTTTGACAAATATTGTTTGAACAAGTCCAAAGAGTGGGCGGTATGAAAACTGCTTAGTACAACCCTACTTCCATTGTTGACAAATTAATAGTGCCAACAAATTTAGTGCCGTGAGACTTCAATTCCATGAGACTACGAGTCATAACCGTTTAACCCATTTGGATGAGCGAACGAAGCGAGCGTAGACATGTCTGTAATTGATAAACATTGTAAGACAAGTTCAGAACTACACTGTCAGTGTAGTTGAGGCACCTACGTTGCTAGAATAATTTCATCCTATGGTAAAACCCACCTTAGGTGGTCAATCAATGGTGCCCCAGCAAATCTGAACAAGCATCCAAAATTATGAGAGAAATCGACACTGATACAGCACGTGTTATTCACATGTTAACGATTAACCACATTCGAGTCGCGGTGGAATTAAAACAACTTCAAACTACCAAAGCAGAACAGCTGTACCAATTTTTTAATACACCACTCTTAATTTGCGTTGCTAGGTAAAGCCTTGGAAACACGAGGCTGATTAGGAGGGCAGCTCGCGGGCCGAGTGAATAGTGAAGCTGATAACACGGTGGCAGGCTAATGGGAAATTAAAACCTGCACTGGGAGTAGAGTAGAGGAGTTCCGGAACTATCCGCCACTATAATAACCATTTGCGGGACGGCGCTTTATTGAGGTAACAAGATCGGAGAGGGCTATTTAGAATAGAAAGGCGAGGCTGTTCCAAGATGCAGGGTTGGTTGGCGGTTATGAAAAGGAATGTAAAACAAGCAACCATCCTTGCATCTTCGTCTGAAAGGCCTATTGACCCTGGCATGACCGGCTAACCGCTCAGAAAAATCAAAAGCTGCTCTTTTTTTCTTTCATAATTTTCTGGATGACATGATGGAAACTACGAAGATCGACCCACCAGATTTCAATGGTCAGAACTGATCGAGACAAGGGTAAAACAGAGACTCACTCCTCTTTTGCCGAGCTTTCGGTCAATATATTGTTTTTGATTTTGACATTCTTGATTCAGTTAGTGATTCCCCGTTGGCTTGTTTTATGACAGGATTCAGTTTCATTCTTGATTGAGTTCTAGATTATTGATGTATTTGGACTGCGTTATGCAAATACTTTTCAAGCGACAGTAAAGCTTTTTTAGGGAAATAGCGAAAAAGATTTAGAACGACTGTTACGTCTGGAGAGCTTTTTTTGCCGATTTTAACTTAACTTCGTAGTCACATTAATCTTGGTGTGCTGATAGTGTCGAAACAAAAAAATGCAAAATAAAAAACCAGCCCATCTTGCTGTATTGTCGCTTAATAGCTCTTTGCAAAACCAAAAAGTGCTAAAAGCTAGTTACGCAAAAGCCAAACAACCGCCAATTTGTCGCTTATTAGGTCATTGCTTATCTATATTCAAATAAATAATGAAAAACCAAGACGACTAAGCGCCATCCCTCCTCATCATTTTACTCATTGTAAAATGGTAATATAGATGAAGTGTACATACATCTTTACACATTTACATATTTACATTTATTTTTTTTTATGTAATTACGATGATATTGTCCAAATGCGTTCATTTGGTTCCGTGGCAGTTTCTTGCCAAATGTAGTTAATTTTCGAAATATTAGATATTTTAGTTTTTTATGTGTACATAAAACTCAATTTTCGACACTCTTCTTTTGTCTTCATGATTCCTGACCGGAAATGACGTTACGGAAATTTTAACAAGCGGTATAAGAACAAAGCACTGTATATATTATTTTAGTATTCATTATGTTTTGGTAATTTTATCCTAATGCCCTACTGCTAATGAGCTGAGCAGTTCAGGTGGCCGACAATAAGTTTGCTTCTGAGTCTACCAGAGAGAAAGCATTGTTTCTTCTTTCGAGCGATGGAGAATAAATTCCACGGAAATCAGTTTCATCTCGCATATTAATGTAACGTTTAAGATTTTCTAAACCGTTTAGGTATCGCGTCCGGGTGTCTGCCAGACTCTGTTTGCAAAACCTTGTAACGAAATTTCCAGATATTGAGTGGATTGGGGTCTGGATGGCTTTAGCAATGTGTTTCTCATTGCTCCAAGATTGATAGTAGCGCATGCGAAAATATTATGTTACTTTAAATATCTTTTTCGCATCATAATTAATCTAACACCAAATGTGTTAGATTTATTATAACCTTTGCTCACGTGTAAATACCTTAAAAAATCATTTACTTGCCTCTTAATTTTTCGATTTTGCCAAAACCAAAAGTGCAGTTGAAGATTGATCTTCCAAATATCTGGTTATTTATTTATCAATCAAGTTAGGGTACAAAGAAGCTATGTGCCGCAGCTCCCGAGCAGACCCACTTCATGTTCCAGGCTTTTTCTTCTTGTCTTTCTAGATGTCTCTAGGTCAACCAAGATAGATAAAGGAAAAGTGATGACTGACGCAGTGGCATATCCTCCAAACCAGGGATGTGAGACGGCTGTTATGTTACATTCGCAATAACATGGAACGTTTACGACAAGGCAACACCGCCAGTCGTCCTTTTCATTCACCACCTCTACTTTTACTCCTACCCCGTTCATTTCCCGACGAAGGCTTCTTCAGTATGAGGTCCTTTTTCAAACCTATACGAAATCAATAATATCAATCTTTACGTTCTGCGATGTCGTGCCTCCGAAGTTATTCGGCCTCCGAATCTTCATTTCAGAATAGAGTTTTATATCACCCAATAATTGTACTTTTTTAGGAACCAGGAACCAATTCGTTATGAAGCAACTTTTGGAAAACGATGTATTGCTGGTAACAATGTGTTGCTGGTATCTCATTCTGCCAACGCTCAAAGAAAACGATTTTCGCTCTAATGACAGTTCATTTCGATGATCTCAACTTATGAAATAATTATGCACCTGTACACCTCCAAAATGCAGAAAATTGCGTTGGAATTCTCGTAGCGTCGGGAATACGTGAACTCCGCTCGGTGTCGCAGGTGATCTCGCAAACGATAATAATGAATTTGTGATGCAAGATGGTGAATATCAGAAGAGGGAAACAGATACAGCAAGCCCTGCTACCTGTACTTTAATGTATCGACCACCGTTGTTTGACCTTCTAATTGATGGTTTCTACTAAAACAAATGGTTCTTGCACCTCCAGAGAGCCGACGGGCCTAAATTGATTGCCGGTTTCTCCTCGAGCGCTCACTGATGCGCCTAAATAAACCGCTGATCCTCTCTCCCCCGAGGAATACTCTTACAGGAAAACTCGAGTTTTCCCGACTTACCTACAGACTTATTTTCTGAAACCCGACTGATATATTGGTGAACATTGATCAATCTAGCTATCGAATTGATGAGGTTCATTCGACTTTCTTCCGTCAACTGAGAATGATGAGATATTTTTTGCTCAGAAGTATGTGTACAATAGATGAGTGACTTTTACTTTTTTATTACTTAGTAATTTTCCACGCCACTTTTGACAGTTTTGTATTGCTCAACCTTTTCGCCAATTTTCTTCTTGTTGAGTAGAATTAGTCACTCACCAAGTGAAGAAGAATTAGACTCACCAGTCTATCTGGTTTGAAATCCCAATGGACTCGTACAGAACCCCAGAAATATTTGAGCTGTACTTAATTAGTTTGTGAATGAAATCGCACGTGTTCAACTTGAAAAATATAAAGTAAAATGATTTTATTGTAGTCTTGTTACAATAGCAACGGTCAACTCAATCTGCTGTTCGAAGTATAGAACGAAGTGGAAATAATAACAGATGGCTATTTTCAACACTTCTTTATATTGCCTACCCCCTTGCCACCCCATGGTGAAAATTGTTTCACGCCAGTAAATCCTTTTAAAAAGTTTTAAAAAGCGAGAAGGCCACACAGGAGGTATAAACTTACAGTATTTCCATTACAAGATTCAGCTGTTAAAATAAAAAGTTCAGGGCAATATTTTGATAATTTTAAAAATTTTCAGTACTTAATTTGATGTTTTTGTCGTGATCTTTCACTGAAAAGAGGAAAAGGGATCCACACCAAAAATAAAAAGCAAAAAAAAAAAAAAAACGTCCAACATTTGAGTTAAATTTCGCACATTGTTCAATATTAGCGATTTCCATTCCGACGGATACTTTTTAAATTAATACTGAAAGATACCGAGGTAGAATCAAGTTGAGTGGATTGGTCCTCAAAGGTCGAATAGTTGTATGAAACAGTTTCCATGTCAGCTCATTGGATTTTTCATCTTCGGCGAGAAACTATTTCAACCAGAGTAGCCACCAGTTTCCCCACTTGGTTGCCAGAGTATTCAGGTTGTATGAGATTAGGCTCCTGGCTGTGCCGTTAAAATAAATAAATGAGTAAAAGGAGAGAAATTCAACCAAATCATCACTTCATAATCCCGAGATTTTAATTAACTTTGGTATATCCTGAAGGTGGTTGTTTTGGTGCTCGCTTGATTTCTCTCTTCTTTGGGTTTTTTTTTCTGCGTAGGCCGATTAGATTAGGGCTGAAGATATTCATCGATGATCAGATAAGCATAACATATTACATATTATGTAAACTTTTTCAATACTTGCCTTGTTGCTCGTCCGTGACTCTAACCACAAACATTGCAAACTTCCATCCCAAACGGGGACGTAAACTAAACACTACGGTCCCTTAATAATAATTTTGGGCTACTTTCCTCATGGCTGCTTTTGACTTGAAGCTTTTCTCCTGGACTCGTTCCACCTCCATCCCTGTTGTGCACGTGTGAATCTTGACTCGTGAGATACAATCCCGCGATACTACAGGTCAAGTGACCTATAAACCACTTTGATGAGCAAGTACAATGTTGTATAAGTGATTGGATGAGCTGACACTCTAGTTATCGAGTTAAACCCAGTAATCCGCGTAACCCACTAATCCGGATCTAATTAATATAATTTTGCGCACGTGCCTAACTCTTTCCACTCCTTCTTTTGAAACTGCGAATTATAGTCCTATGTGCATTCAATTTTGTGGACAAATAATTCGCCAGTTGAATTTTGTGTTTATCAGAAATATGAAAAAACGCTAAAAGGTATCAGAAATCAAGTTAAGTGGGTGTGTAAACTAATAAAAAATTCGTAAAGAGAAATACTAATTCAAACTGTACCTACCTTACCATATGTTGAATTGACAAGTTCACTCATACGCAGCCACTTCCTAAATTTCTAAGCACCTTCACGTTGCACTCAAAAAGTTTAGATTAATGCTGACAAGAACAGTTTGAAGAGTTTACGAAAGGGTATAAACGCAAATGTACACAACCCGAAGGCAGGAACGCTTAATGAAATGAAAACACTCCGATCCTCGTTGAAATGAGAAGAGAATAACCTAGATAAATTTACTCTTAAGAAATAAAATAAGTGAGTAGTAAATTAAGTACCTGGTATCAAAAGCAGGTAGAACCGGAGAACTCCCGGACCCCATCGCTGGTCTCCGTTGTTGCTGACTGAGAAGAGGAGAATCTCTTCCAACTCTCAAAAATGTCAATGGCTTTGAGACAGAAGAACGAATCTCATACTCCATCTCAGCACAATAACAACAAAACTTGCATTATTGAAATTTTATAAACGGGACAAATCTGATTTGTACACATATAATCCTAATTTGCTGTACAGAAACCTTTTTTTGAATCTTCAGTGGGTACTACGAGTACGTTTTGTAACTCAAAACAAGTCCCAACAACTCAAAAATCTCATAAAAACTCCTTTGTACTGTGTTTTGTGTTCTGTTGGGTGCCCTTCTTGTAGATTTCTTTGGTTGATAGTTACGTTGGTTATTGGACAGAAAAGAAAAAATGAATTTCTAGGAGCTATGGTGAGCAGATTTTAAGACATCAGGACAAGATTGAATTTTGGCCGAAACCCCAAATAAGAACGGTCGTGTAAGCAGATGAGTTTCCACGAGCATCATACTGCTCTGCACCCCATTACTCTCTTCAACTTTAATTGGACGGCACACTTAACCATAAACGGACCAAGAAAATTTAATGATGCTACGGAAACTGGCAAGGGACTTGGCAGTTGACATGTGTTCCATATGAGTTGTACTAGAATGCTCAGATAGCTTTTCGTACAAAGAGTTGAATACAACCGATTTCTCGAACAGGAGTGTTAGATACTTAATTTGTGGGAAGTATCTTTGGTTTTTCTGGTTCATACGAAGGGAAAGAGGACAGTTTCTGGTACTAGTTGAGGCCTGTTTTTCATTTATACAATGGTTAAACGAGACGCTGAGATTCTGGAAAATTCACGTAATAAGTTTTGGCGGAAAATAAATAATCCTCAAGAATAGAAAGGCAGGGCTTCGCTTCGGTTTCTTGATGTTGAACATTGCCAATCTCAATAGAAGGGAGATTTTCTGACAATTGAAAAACCTCCTGCTACTTCATGGGTCTTAAATGTTGAAACATTAAACAGAGAAGTGCTGTTTTACAAGTTGGGAACTGTGTATGAGATCCAGTTGAAGGAATTCATTTTTAAAAAAAAGTGTATCTAACCTACCTTTTACAAGAAATTACAGCAAACTGCAGACAGCAATTACAGTAGTTTCTAGACATGGAACTCCAGTATATTAAAATACTGAAACTGAACGCCAAATAGGTATATATGGACGATTTGGATTTGGGTTTTTTGGTGGGGCTTTTTTTAGGGTTGAACGTTTATCCTATTAGTGGTTGGATATGAACATCACTGAGATAAACTTCCTTTACATACAAAATAATTTCACACTACCCCTTCAAAGAAGTTAGACAAGGATGAAAAACTTGGGGACCGGGAACCATATGCTTGTGCCCCGCCTGGTGGATTGTAAATAAGTTGGCTGGAACGGATAGCGAGAAGAAGGATGAACTGGTCACAATCTCCACAATGGCCGATTCTATTTACTTTGCAAGCGGTCAATCTAAAACATGGCGTCATTTGAAATGAGTAGGTGGTATGAATCAAACTCGACTACCTACCTTGGGCCAAAACTTTACCTTGGGTAAAACGTGCTGTGTGGACTGTATAATATTGAGGACAATGAAGATACAGAATACACTTCCCAGTTACATACCCAGGTTATTTTTAGGTATGAATAGGATTTCTACTCAAGAAAGAGCTTATCCAATGGACAGAACTGGAATGCAACAAAAAAATTTCTCAGAAATACTTTCCAGGAAAATCAACTTCTTATCAGTCATAATCAATCTTGAGTGTTACCATTCGATTTACCGTGAAAAATAACATGAAATTTATACTCAACTTCCCTTGTCACTTGTCCATTGTCACTTCCCTTGTTAATCAAGTCTCATTACATCCTAAAAAGCCCCATTCGTGGAGCGTGAATGAGTGAGTGGATTAAAAAAAAACCTTTTAATCGGTTTTTAGTCATTGTTTAGGCGAGGCATTTATTTTCCTTTCATATTTATACATACAGGAAATAATAATACATTAATAAGTTCAAAATTCCGTCAGAATTTTCGAAAAACAATTTTCTGGTTACCCCCTTTTTGGAACGTTTTCTATTTTTGATTGAGTATTCTTATAGGAAATTTTACGCTAATTGTAATTTACGATTGTAATCCACAATAAAAATTTCAAAAAAACAATTTGATTCTTTCTGTTTTCATGGACATTTTGTTACAATTTTGGTGTTTTTAGCTGGATCATTGGTTGAGTTATTGCCTGGAACGGCACAATTTGTAAACCAATTCATATATGAGCGTATCATATGACAAGTGAGACTTAAGAAAACGTATTAGAACGTTCCAAACGGATTTTTATGAAAAAATTGTACAAAATTTTCCATATATAGAATTTTGAGGCCATTGTGCTTCATTTTGTTAGATTTTCATTGTTTTTGTACGCATCTATGAGGCTTACTTGATTTTTAGGACGTCCCACAGTAAGACTTGGGCTTCCTTATGCGATCGATCTGGGGTGAAGGAGGACAACACTCAATAGAAGAAAAAAATAACCACACAGTAATCCGTTTTAGACCATTCTGAATCCAAATCTGCGAAAAACCATGTCTGTGTGACAAAATCTTGTGTCGTCTGCACAGGCCTTAGTTCTCAACCGATTTTCCTGGTTCTTTTTTTGTTCGACGCGGAAAACTATCTAATTGTGCACTACATCGCCGGACTTTCGAATTTTGCCTTTCAAGGGGGGGAAGGGGGGTTAATGCTCAAAAAACGTGCATTTGTGGGCATAATCTTGTAAACTGTGCCCAGGCCTCAATTTCCAACGGATTTGCGTGTTTATTTTTTTGTTTGACTCAAATTTCTCAAATATTTCGGTTCCGTTACTGCTTACTAACTGTCCCTAAGCTTTGAAATTGAGGAAAAGATCTCACTATACCTCCGGATTTTCATGAATTATTCTCTATACCACCATGGAAGTAATAGTGGTGCCACCATGGTGCCAGGACATCACAAACCGTATATTTCGTGGGTTTTTATGTGTTTCACCTTGAATACGGATGTGAACCTCGACGGACAGCCTACTAAAACTAATAGATGAAAGTTCAATGTTACGACGTATTTCCGCTTTGGTGGCGGCGTGTAGGGGGGGGGGGGGTGAACTCGAATTCGCCTGTTGGGCATCGTAGATCATGGATTTTAAAATGCTCTTCAGATCCGAGGCTCCCATGCCTCGGGGCAGGGGGGTTCACTATTTTCTGCCTGAAGTAATAAATAAATTACATCGAGTGGAACAGTTTTATCGCTTACCAACTGGTTAAACTGATCTAATGCTTATCCAATGGGACGTCCCCTGGAATGCATGCATTACTAAACAATATGTTTAAAAGTTGTATTCATTCACTGAACCGTCGCAATACGCTTTTTAACTAATTGGAATTTTACACCAACTACTGAAGAAAGAAACAAATAACTACTACAAATAACTACAGCCCTTTCCAAAAGAAAGCTTGAAAAATAAAAGCGGTCACAATTTTTTTCCTCTGAACCTCAACCCAAACAATCCCGAACGCAATAACGGGGTTTCTGTTGAAGCGTTCATTCGCCTGACAGCGAAATTGGATGGACTCAATCAATATGCCTGCTAGTCGATTTGATTTTATTTGTCTCAATTGTCGTTGGGTTCACCTGAATTTTGGTTTATTATTTTGAATAATGAACTTTTGGAATCGAGAGAGAAAAAATATAACCCCCTCCCCCCTCAGAATTTGATGCTTTACGTCCCCAGGTACGTAGAATCCGAAAGTCAAATAAAACATTTTCCGGCCATACGTGGCACTTTCCGTAGTTGCCATCGATCGATTTTGATGAAATTTGATATTAGGGCTCCATTTGGGTTATTGCTTTGGTTATTTCCAGTCACTTCTGAAGTGTAAACAATTAGGGTTGCAATTTTCAAAACGCCCTAGCTCGAAAACTACCGATATAAAGGTATTGGGTTTTCACCAATTTAAAATAGAATTGAATTTTTAGAATCGAATGAGACCCCCAGAGCTCTGTTCGCTCCCTATATGGTCTTGAGGATTGAACTAAAAATTAGTCAGAAACACTATTATGAATCGAAAAGAAGATTGTTTACTGACGGAAGTAGGTCTAAGCTCCGTTCAAATTACATTTGTTCATTTTTCGTTTATTTCTTCGAATTGAATTTCATGTCATTCAGTTGTGCTTACCGACCAACCAATAACCAAATAACTTAGTTATAGATAGTGAAACTTGCCTGAAAATATAGTTGGTAGTTACTGACAATGGCAAAGATGTGTTTTTTGCTGGAGATAGAACGGCAGAGAAAAATAATAAACCTTTGTGTAATAATTAACCGTTTTAGAATAATTCTTGGCACAAAGAAGTACATGCAACTAACAGGCATAGTTGGGTTTGTCACTAGACTTGCTGGGAGCCAGCTAATATCAGGGAGCGTTCGCAAAGTTTCATTGAATATCTTACATGAGTTAATGTATGAAATATTTTTTTTCATATATTAACTGTTACATACACTTAATATATGAAATATCTATCAGTTGGGTTCAGCCAAGGGTAGATGAAGGAACTCAATTCACAATGGCAGGTCCTGATTGTTAGCGTGAAATTTCAGGCAAACACCAGGGCTCATAGGCACATCGGTCTGTTATGACCTTTGAATGAACGGAATCCAGCCCACTGATGGAAGTTGAGGTTTAGCCCACCAAGGGGCTCATACGTTCATAATGCTCAGTAGATGCGATTGTCTCATGAATAATATCACATACAATATCGTTCATATTAATTACTACACTGCAATGTCCCACCCCCCTACAGATAAATCGTTATATTTTCGTTTTGATCAAGATGGTAGGGATGACCCCCTGCTATAAGACATTACATTTCATCATCTCGGAAACCTCCTCATTTAACGAGAACTACGAGTGAAAAATTTCATTTCAGAGGAAATTTGTTTTCACGTCTTTATGGTAGAAACAATGATTCTACAAACAGTAGACGCCAAAAATTAAGCTATCGGCTATCTTCCAATATTGCAAAGTAACTAAAATAACCCTATAAACCATGATCAAAATTTGGATACATTTTTCAAGGACTTTTATTTTTGAGCAGAAAAAATATCGGTATTTGGATGAAGATTTGTTTGTCGTAGAACACAATGTGCATTGACAATTGTCACATCAAAAGTCTTAAATATATACATTGGTGAGACGAAAAAAATGTGTACCTAAGTAAGTTGAAATAACAATTGTAATGGATTGTAGTAATTATTAAGGTGGAGTACTCTGAAGTTATACCCTGCAGAGTTGAATAAAACGGCCGTAGCCTAAGCCCGTACGTCAAGTTGCCCAGCCGGGAGATACACTTACATATAGGTAACGTACATACAACACAAAATAGACCAGGACTAAAATAGTAACCCAAGAATGACTAGAAGATGAATTAAAAGGGGACTATTAACCAATATCACAGAGCATTTAATTAAAAAATTAATCACAGAGTTTGAATCATAGTGTCCCACCTAAGTTAAATCTTGAACGAGCGCGAGTACTTTTAAACAATATTCCTCGGTTTCAAAAAAAAAAAAATTTCTCGTACAGCCAATACTAAAATTACAAATAAATACATAATACCACATCGAGGCGAGAATTTAGAAGGCACTAATTTCACAAAAGTATTCATCAATGTCGAATGGTGCCATAGATGCAAGGATATTTTTGCACATTCTTTTAAAGGGTATGAAATGTGTGCTTACTTCCCTAGCCCTCATAGGGTGAACATTATAAAACTTACAGTGCCACCACCCTGTCGAATTTTAGGCTACATTAAGCCTGTATGAGGGTAAAGCAAGCAGATAAATACTGCGTGTATGGTATGAAAAAAAACTGGATTTGAAAATTCCTGAGGGTGCTTGGAAACATACAGTAGACATTTTAGGATACATTGGGCCGGTAACGTTAATATTCCTAGTTCTGAGAAGAATGGTTCACAATTGCTACGATAATGAGCCCCTACAACTGCACGTACAGCTTTACGCTGAGAGGCGAAAACCACAGATGCCGACGTCAAATGGCCCCAACACAAAAGACAATACTTCATGCGACTGTGGAAAACTCCACAAATTAAACTGCGAGGTAAGCACAAATTGCCGCATCTTTGCCCAAATGGTCATGAAGTCTCCGGAGTAGAAAGGTTACACTGTTTAAATGTTTCATGAGTGGTTCACAATGAACATTCCAGTTTAATTTTGGGTCCAAGCGGACACCCAAAACATTAACGTGTGGTAAATTTGAGTTGAAGATTGAAAGATCCCTTAGTGCCATAAACACACTTTGAGTTTTATTTCCATTTACTGCCAATTCATTGTGGTTAAACCATCTCATTATTTCATCAGCCGCCATATTATACTTTTCCAACACATTGCAAACACCTTATCACTGCAAAGAACGGTTTAATCGTCCGCGAATAAAACATTAAAGTACTCCGAGTGTTGGGCTAAGTCGTATATAAAAATCAGGAACAAAGTGGGTCCAACCACACTTCCCTGAATCACCGATAAATTTCCCAGACCCTGAAATTTCGACAAAGCATCACTCAGACGTACAGTCTGAGACCTATCTGACAGAAAAGACTTGACGAGGGCTACAGCTTCCTGAGAAAAATTATACTTGAAGAGCTCCTCTAAAAGCAGTTTGTGGGGAACACAGTCAAAGAACTTTGCGACGTCGACACAGGTAGCCGATGTGAAACTTCCAGCCAAGAATTTTTTCAAAATATGGTTTGTTAGAGACAGTAGACCTTGATGATCTAAAACCGAACTGTCTGTCCGATAAAAGACTGTTTGTTTGTTGAAAAAAGAAGTGGATGATTGTTATGCAACTCAACTTGGGAAATAACAAGTCAGGAATAACTATTTCCACAAAATAAATCGCCAGAACTTTGTCCATCATTGGTTCCGCCAATTTGATTCTTTTTTCCATAGATAAATAGGCCCATTTGCCATCGTCCTCCATATTTCATTCATTGTAAAAATTTCAAACGGATTTTGATGACTTCAGTCAGAAATGTTTGTAGTTGAGATTACAACTGGCCTCTATTTGAGTCAAGAGTCCCTAATATCTATTAATAAATATTTTCATCCTGAAATCTGGGAAAAGGAAAACCTGAATATCTATGAAAACGTATTTCTCTTCCTTGTGTTTTAGGTGTGACTATTTTAGAATGATTTTTGAACTAAGTTGTGCTGTGACTTCCGTTGTTGTGAAAAACGGGGAAAAAGGAGAGAAATTATGACATCCCAAGCCCTTGTCACAGCTTATCTCCAAACGGTTACTGGTGACATTTAGCGATTCAAAGGTTGCCTCAACCGGCACACGACCGAATGGAAGAGCGAGCTCAAGGCTGGGCTCACAAAAGAAATCTCCAGGGCCTGGGTTTGACATGAGAGGAGCTACTGGAGAGAAAGTGAATTCAATCGAACTTCGAGAGATCAAAGCGAATCATCCCCCTTGACTTGAATTACTCCGGTTCCCCTCAAGATTGCTCCAGTGGCTGGTGCGCGTCATAACAGTGAATATATATCACGAGCGCCTCAGACGTGAAGCCAACTAATTGCGGTAGCAATTTCACAGTTCCCTCGGGGAAAAATTTCAATGTTGGTATTCATCGTGAGATGAATGGATGTTGTTGTACCTAAACATTGATAGGCTCGATGAAATGCCGGGATCAAGTTTTCTTTGGCACAAAAGGTGCTCCAATTAACCAGGATTGGCTGTAATCTCAACTACGTAAGTTCAGCAATTTATTTCTAGAGAATAAGTTTGAATGTATGAAAGAATGAAAACATATTTTTATTAACAACAATATCGATATTTTTACAATTTATCAATATAGACTATGGTATAGTTTATCGTCAGTCGGAGTTCACCACTTCGTTAGCATTTATTTGATATTATCTATTAATATATTATTATTTATGTTAGTTAATAATAATTGAGCTTGATTCCAAAAGGTATTATATCCATTTTGGTCAAACGTGAGAAAAACGCAAAAACCATAGCGACCTGAAAAACGTGTTATAAACTATTGATGTTATTTTTTATATATTTCGAAATTATAATAAATATTTTTGGAAAAAGGTAAATTACTTCAAAGTTTAAAATAATTTTGAACGAGATTTGAAATATCAGATTTATGGATATAGTACTTTTTGAAATCAAACGAAGTGGATACAGTACTTTTTGAAATCAAACAAAGTGGATACAGTACTTTTTGAAAACAAACGAAGTGGATGAAGTACTCTTTGAAAAAAAACGGATGAGAGACCGCCATTGTGCTGGATATAGTACCTTTTGAAATTAAACGGAATATTCACCCCCGTTTTTCAAGGGAATAGATTATCTTTTGCTCCAAAACGATCGCATTTTTGTGAAGTTTTTTTCCCCCCCTAAAACCTTGGGAAAGTGTTAACTCAATTTCGATAAAAATGGTCTTTAGTACCTTTTGGAATCAGACTCCTTAATTGTTAATTATTCAGGTATTTGTTATATATCCTTTTTGTGTTTCAAATCTTTTCTGTTTGTTTCATTCATGTTAATATTACTATTATCAATCTTATTGAAACTATTATTTATCTTTACTTACATATTATATTAGAATAATGTTCTTCATAATATTTTAAGCACTATTAACTTGTTTGAAGTGTAAACTCATTCCTCGTCGGTGCCAAAAATCACAATGTTCCATCTCTCTCAGTTGTAGTTGAATTCCTGTATCAACGATCATATGCATTCCCACGCAGTTTTTGGATATTTGTATACGTCCTACCAGTCTCTTCCGTTTAGTATTTCAATTAGTTCAGCACGACGAGATATCTTGCCAAGGTATCTTTTTTTAGAGAACAGAAACTTTTTTTATCTATACTTTAATGTACTTTTATTTTTGTACCTTCCGTATGATAAAATCAGTTCTCACAATTGTACGAATATTTTAGGACTTCACAACTAAACAACAACACATTGATCCAGGTGTTATTATTACTGAACAAAATTCTTTGAGTAACAAATTTAAATATAAACTTATTTCACGTATTATGTTTTCAATCTTCTGAATCGATTGAGACCATTGTTAAAATATTGTGAGCAGCAATTTTCGAAACATGGCCGAATGAAATATGGAAAAATATCATGTAAAGAAACTTGTAAAAAAAACTAAAATATGAGATAAGTGGAGTTATTTATTCCAATTCTGACTCCATAATAGTTTTCTAAGACTCAAAACAACGAAAGGCATGGAGGTTGTTTTAAAACTTTCAAAATATATGACGATATATTTTTTTTAATTCCAAGAATTATCTATCAGTATTTGTCTTAAAAACAAGACCTCATTTTCGATTTACAACTTCACAAGAATTTGGAATTTTAGGTGAAATAATTTTTGTCGCGAAATTGGAATTTTTGCAACCTCTCCAAACAGCGAATTTCATCGAATTCGGATGAAAACTGTAGAATTGATTGTTGTTACAAGGATTTCTAATTTGCATGTAATTGTATATTCTAATTTCTAATTTGTGCAAAAATCCGTTACGGTAGTTGATTCGATCACAAAAATACAGTGTGTAGCGCTATTACGGATAATTGAGTTAAGACCTCCATTACCCGGCAGGCGCAAATCACCGGTCTAACAGATTAATGGAATAGCGACACCAATGGCGGGGCTGATCGGACCTGTGAAATGAAATCGAGGTACGTGTGCGTGTGTTGATTGAGAGAAATAGACGGCGAGGAGAGATAGAGAGGGAAGAAATCGTAAATGTCAAGATTAGCGGGAGTAATATAAGTAAGAGTTGGAGCGAGTTGGTCCGCTGGTAGTTGGAAAGAGCGCCAATATCCGACGGAGTGTGATCGGCAGAGGCTCGTCTTTTGGTTTATATTGCTTCCTCCTCTTCAGCTTGCGTCTTCCTCCTGTTGCCTTCTTCTCCTTCTTCACCGCATCTTCCACTACATCCTCGTTTCACCCGTAGGGGACCTGTTCCGTTTCATACCGACTCACCCGTGCTCTGGCAAGGTGGCTCTATCACCGCTCCCGCCTCAGGGCGTTTCATACGCTCAACGGCCGCTCCTCGTTTGCCCTTTGAAAGTACTCAGATGAGCGCACCGCACGTCAATTCAATAATATGACCTGATCGCCGGAGTTTGAAAGTGGTCGTTTCATCGCATTCTTGTCACTAAATTTTCCTCCCTCGAGTTCTCGTTCGAAAGTTTCTAGAAAATCGAACACTGCTAAACTGCTCAACCTGTTGTCACCCTTTGGTCTTTAAATACTAATTTTGGTATTAAAAAAGATACGAATAATCAAAATCCGTTTTTATTCGTGGAAAAAGGTAAAACAAGGTAGGGTCCTCTACCTATCCAGAAAACGGTAAAAGAAAAGAAAAATGTTTTTCCAAAAGATGAAAAAGATAAATTCAAAATAACTGGCGTGAAACAGCTCACCCGATGACGTTGAAAAGGGTAGGTACCACTATGGAATTCGAGAAGAAAAGGATCGCGGGGCTATCGTAATGAAACTTCGGCGACTACTGGTTAGTACACGTGGATTCAGATGGGAAGATATCAAGAGAGGTGAGAAGGTGTTTAAGAGGGGGCTTATCTGCCTTGGACTTTAGGATCGAAGGGGATTATTTCAATCGTGACACTGTATTCAGTGGAAGATCCAGGAATTAATAGGGCATGCGCATGGGTCGGAATAATTCGAAACTTTGAAAAATCATAGAAAAAGATCTACTCATCCAAAAAAAGAACGGCTAATGTCAAAATTCTCAAGATGAGGTCTACTTTCGATTAAAAATCTAAAAAAAATCATACGCACACCCCATTCTTGAAAGTGGGATAAAACAATATTCTTCACTTCTCTTACCACGTCCCAACTATTCATCTCCACTCACCAACATCGAAGTAGGAATTGACTCAAACAATGTTCCCGCGCAAAAGCTCAGTAGTCCAAATAAGCGGCGCTCAGTGAGGCAAAATCTCAGTGAACCTAGAGGTAATTTTACGCCATTCACGAATAATTTCACATCTTGGGTCTGAAAGAGATTTGGAAAAATAAGAGGCTGAATAAAGCACTTGAAACGTTCGTTGGACAACCACTCAGCACTCCCACTAATCTCAAAAAGGCTATCTAACATCGATGCGTCCGATTTGGCTATATGCATGTGAAGTATGGGGCGATGCCGCAAAAACCCACATAAATAAAATACAGGTGATGCAAAATTGAGTTCTCCGTCTTATAACGGGTGCTGAATGGTTCGTGCGCAACGCTACACTGCATCTAGACCTGGATATCTCACTGGTGGGAAGAAAGATATGGGAAAATCCACACAAGCATGGTAGATCACAACAATCCTCTGGTTGCCGCTATTCCAGCGAATTGGCCCCTTCATCCGACCCGCCGCCGCCTGAAACGGAAGCTCCTGCAAGACTTTTTGTTATAGATGCATGGGAATAGGTAGTTGGACTGAAAAATACACAAATTAATATTACTTGGAATAAATTCTGGTTAAGGGCAGCCACTGGGTTGTACCTCCGTTAGAGTAGCATGCAAATTAGAGTAAGTCTTCTGTATTCGTTATAAAAGAAACTGTAATATACTATAGAATAGTGAAGTTATATAAAAAAAAACCGACCACACATAGCTCTGTAGGACCAACCGTTAGCTCTCTATGAGAACTTGAGGGTTGGACTCACGATACATCAGAAACACGACTGTGAATAGTTAAAGAGGCCAAAACGTGATAGCTGTTCGTTTTTGGTTTATTATTTTCAATAATGAACCTTTGGAATCGACCAAGAAAAAAAATTGTTTAACACCCCCTCAAAATTTGATGGTTTACGTTTCAAGGTACGTAGAGTCCAAAAATCGAATGGTATGTAGGCTCCATTTGGGGTCTAGTTGTGCCCCGAAGATTTTGGTTGATGTAGGTCAGTTCTAAGGTTTCCAAAATGAATTTTGAAATTTTAAAAACGCCCTAACTCAAAAAATTTCGATGTAAAGGTATTGTTTTTCCTTCAATTTAGGATTCTATAGAATTTTTAGAATTTTTTGAGATCACGCGGAGCTCTGTAGGACAAACCGTTCGCTCGCTACGAAAATTTAAGGGTTTTACGTACGATAAATCAGAAACACGAGTGTGAATTGCAAAAGAGGCCTAATCTCCGTTCAAATTTTAGCTGACCGAAATACGATCGATGTTATTCTTCAAGTTGGATGGTTGGTGGCTTTGCAGACGAGTGATCTATAGCGTTTTCGAGTTGTACTCACTTTTTGCGTCCACAGCAACCAGTAATATAATTTCCTAATGAAGGCACCCGCAACTTTTTATTTCTTCAAATTAAACTTTATTGTGAAGCGAAAATATGGTTGGTAGGTTGTAACAATGGTGAAGAGTAGTTGTTCTTTTGCAGGGAGTGATCTCTGTTCAAATGTTTGCTGTTCAATTGCTTAATTCGTCAAATTGTGTTTCATGTCACTCAATTGAGCTTCCCTAGCAAGCTATAACAAAATAATGGTGCTTTTATGGCACGTCCTTTCTGTTATAAATAAACTTTATTGTGAAGCTTGCGCTTCCGCATAAAAAATTAATAGGAACTAAAAAAAAAAAAGAAAAAAAAATGAAATAAGATAAAATGAACTTTTATTTCTTCCTTTTTTGCTGAAACATAATATTTCAAAATATATACATTATTAATATTTCAAAAAAATACTAGGATTATAATCTAGTTGCAGAAACAACTTCCCATGTTCGAACGAGCTCGTATCCCGAGAGCCTAGCTGATTAACGTAGAATAATATTAAACTGAATGAAGTCATCAGATCTTTCACCTTCTTAACACCTTCAAAAACTATAGTACCTTTCAATGGCAAAACTGGCATAATTGAAATGTTATTTCTCTGAGATAAAATGTACATAAACCAAATCGTTGTGGGGTTTGAATTGCACCCACATAAGTATGAAAATCATGCCTAACATGGTATTTTCATTTTTCCACTGAAAACACGAGCTCACGAATTAAATTTAAATCAGTACTTCCAATCGGTCATTCACCCACATTATTTGAGATGCCCACTACTCAAGCCTCAACACATGGTTGCGAACTCAGTCTTTTTGGAAAAGCTTAACATTGCTTTTTCCTACAACTATTCGAGAGACGTAATTCACCAGTGATAGTTCGCAAAACGTCAGTTCACTTTTAGTGTTTTTGCCGCGTTACTTTGCGTAGGCTGATGTACAGCTTGATTTTGGCCACTCGCTCACGAGTTCACTTTACGTTTTTGTTAATTATTTTCTCTGATGAACCATTGGAATCGAACAAGAAAAAAGGTGTTCCTCAAGGTACCAAAGTTATTCACCTCCAAATTCTGCGTTAGCAGAGCATCTAAATTTTAAGTGAAGTCAAGAGAACAGGTCGAATCATATCTCGCTTCCGAGCTAACCTCATGCCAGTTAACACAGTTTGATGACGATGGAATTATGAGAGAGACGAGGGAATCTAACCTGTTCTGTCCACTAAACCCATTTTCGAGGTGCAAGTGTTTGAACATGACCGGAATCCATTTTTTAACCAAGTTGGAAAAAATTGCTAATCTTTGACGCTCGAGTGTGCGTAACCGCTGCTCTAAAACGAATCAGATTGGTCGAGAGTGATCTGGCAGATCACTCTCAGGAAAACTAGCAGACTTCTTGAAATTTGAGATTTACTGACCCATGTTGAGTATCTAAAGGGGTGTGGATGTAGAAAGTAGCCGAGGAATAACATTTGTATAGAGTATAATTGAGATTTAAGTGGAAATCCCACAGGAACGATAAGTTTGCGTTCTTTGTGGTAGGTAACCTCTTTTTTTCATTCCTGATCTTTTGTTTCTCATATAACATAATCAAGACCAAAATGGTTTCACCATGAAAATAGACATGGATCACAGTCACCTAAAAACTTTGAACACCAGTAAGTTTTAGAAGGAATGCTAACATGCACTATCTAAAAATGGAAGAAGTCAGTCTTGAACGTACTTGAATTAAAAATGAAAGTATTTAAAAAGCTATAAACTCTAAAAAAAAACAATACCTACTAATCAAGAAGTTTTAGATTGATTAAAACTTTCATAATATACCTAGGTACGTAACAGTAAATTCCAAAACGTAATCTGAGCGATCGTGGGTTAATTCCAGTTAATTAATTCCAGTTAATCGTTAATTCCAGTATACAAAAAGCACGCAACGCACAGCAAATGGTACAGCTAATGAAATAATGTGAGTTAAAAAAAAATGACGTTTATCTGATGTAGGTACTACTGTACTAGTAGCAAGTAAACCATACAAAACAGGGATTTCGCTCGCTTCTAATTCACATTGGGGATAGGGTTTGGCAGATTGCTCACCACTTTCTGGAGGAGTGCAGTGAGAGGAAAAGTCCAAATACCTAAAAAATGAACTTTCATTGCCTCAGAAACCCTTCAGTTGACCAATGATCCTGGTTTCTCAGGGTTTTCTGAGCCTGTTGCTGTACCAACTGCTAATCTTGTGTCACTTGCCCTTCTAATTCCTTTCTTTCCCTTTCTCCCGGTCGGGGTCGAACTGTTGCTCCGCCGTACATTCCTCAAAAGTAACCGCCGCGCCTACACGATTGTTAGGTTTTGTAAAAGTATATCAACTACCTAATTAAAATCGAACTCGGGGGCCAAAGCACAACTTACATATCGGCTTCTACATCGTTTCCGGAAGTTATTGGTGCCTTCATAACGATATTTGGTTCTTGGTTGCGCTGAGGAAGCACAACTGAGTGACACACTCGTATGTATGATTAATTATTCGTCGCGTATCTTCAGGTCCTTGTGGGAAGCGAAAGGTTGGTCCTACAGAGTTCTAGGATTCTAAAATTTGAAGGTGGAATAGAAAGAGGAAAGAAATTGGAGAACATTTCATATACTATCAAAAATGATTTACACGACGCAAATTTGAAAATTTGCCATACTGATAATTTTGAGGAGATTGCGATGTCTGGATTTTCTTTTAAATGGATTTTAATTGAGAAAGAAATAAAATAAAATATTGCATTTTTTTGCAAATATTTGATGGAACTATTTAAAACGAACTTTTATTGTTGAAAATTTCTCTCTTTGCTTGTTGAAATCACTCAGCATTTCACCGCTGTTATAATCTTCTTAATAACAAGATCATCTTATCATCTTTATTATGATCGATAATAGAAGATGATCTAAGAATATGATCTAAGAAATCAAAATGGTGGAGCTACTGCTAACTAGCATTGCTAACTGGCGTCATTTCATTCCTTCCAATCTAGGAAGTGCTTAGAGCTTTAAAAGCCGATCTGCTGACTATCAGCTCATTAGTGAGCTGTGTCACAGTACTCCCAACGACCTCCCCTTCAACAACAAACCTGAGAGGAGACTATGCAGAATAGCGTGAAAAAACGTTGACGAAAATGATCAATCTACGTTATAACAGAAATGCCGGGAGTGAATGGAGTCAGGTTGGCAACGACGGACAATGGCGAAACTCAAGGTTCATATAGAAACCCAAATCTATAATCAAAGAGGTTCTCTGTTGGAATGAAACCCACACGTTTATGTGGGATTTTGCTACTTCACAGAGAAAGCTGCGTTTCGTCTTTATAACATCGTCGGAGCCAAGTGAGATGAATAACTGTTTTATCTGATGGGTAGTTCGTTAGAATAGGTAGTTATCATTGAGTGGACTCCAAGAATTTTCGAGGGAAGTGAATCAAAGTACAAATGAGATCACTCCCAAGAACAGAGATAGATATTTCTACCATTAGAACGTCAACGTTCCTGGTGTGCCGTCAGATGTGATTCCATGTACTAAGCTGATTGCCTCTTTGTCCGCACGGAAAAGGTCCTTCTGTTCCTCGGAGTGACTAAGAGGACCTCTATGTGAAGAGGGAGCAATTAACAATTTATTACTATCCCTCCTCTCGCTCTGTCAGGAGAGGTCGCTAATGAATGGAAAATCCAGGGACGCCCCCTCCACCTTTTCTCCACTCCCCCCCAACAAGTTGACCCTCTCCCCCACCCCCTGTCACCACACACATAGTCTCCCTAATTAATTTTATTCGGAGAAACAATTGTTTTACTCTCTCTCGAATTTACAGATGCGTAAACTAGCTCCTTTCGTTTTATTCCCTTAGTTTAAATGGCTAATTATTACCTTGCATTTTGTAGTCGAGTTTCTGAGGCAATAATTGAACTTCCGCTACCTCAGACATTGTATATGTTTTTGTTATTGATAAAGAACAGTACGTTCATTAGCCAGCCTACATCCATGCAGGCAGTCAAGAGTATACAGTCATTATTGCAAAACGTACTTGCAAATCAAAGTAGAGTAGAAAACACCCTGTTTAAACCTTGAAAATGGTTGCAGTTTGTCACGAAAGAAATCATCATGATGCGCGATAATGAACTCTTGTCTCGAAAATTGAAATTGGTGATGATTCTTAATCTAAACAAAATATAGATTTTCTGAGACTTACTTTACCGAAGAGTCACAGTTTAAAATCAAAGGATTCAAGTCCTATTATTCTCTCCATCCCTGCAGTAATGCAAGAAGAGACAGCACGGTACTCATCAAAGAAAATATAAAATATCACGAAGAAAAGCAATCACCATGTGCAATCACCACTAGTACAATATCCTTTGAAGCGGTTATTATCAGTGTCTACAGGGCCCGTTACAAAGAACCTATTGATTTCAAAATTCAAAGGATTCAAGTCCTATTGTTCTCTCCATCCCTGCAATAATGCAAGAAGAGACAGCACGGTACTCATCAAAGAAAATATAAAATATCACGAAGAAAATCAATCACCAATGTGCAATCACCACTAGTACAATATCCTTTGAAGCGGTTATTATCAGTGTCTACAGGGCCCGTTACAAAGAACCTATTGATTTCAAAATTCAAAGGATTCAAGTCCTATTATTCTCTCCATCCCTGCAAATAATGCAAGAAGAGACAGCACGGTACTCATCAAAGAAAATATAAAATATCACTAAGAAAAGCAATCACCAATGTGCAATCACCACTAGTACAATATCCTTTGAAGCGGTTATTATCAGTATCTACAGGGCCCGTTACAAAGAACCTATTGATTTCAAAATTCAAAGGATTCAAGTCCTATTGTTCTCTCCATCCCTGCAATAATGCAAGAAGAGACAGCACGGTACTCATCAAAGAAAATATAAAATATCACTGAGAAAAGCAATCACCAATGTGCAATCACCACTAGTACAATATCCTTTGAAGCGGTTATTATCAGTGTCTACAGGGCCCGTTACAAAGAACCTATTGATTTCAAAATTCAAAGGCTTCAAGTCCTATTATTCTCTCCATCCCTGCAGTAATGCAAGAAGAGACAGGACGGTACTCATCAAAGAAAATATGAAATATCACTAAGAAAAGCAATCACCAATGTTCAAGTTTATTAAGTTTATTATGTGCAGTTTATGAAGCAAAATGTTTTGAAGATGATGTCATTCGTATGACCCCCGTCAGCGCAATACACGATTCCAGACGTTTCCCTTTTGGTTTATTATTTTCAATAATGAACCTTTGGAATCGACCAAGAAAAAAAAATTTTTGACACCCCCTCAAAATTTGATGGTTTACGTTTCAAGGTACGTAGAATCCAAAAATTGAATAAAAATTTGGCCGTCCGTCCGCCGTCCGCCGTACGCCGTCCGTCGTCCGCCGTACGCGGCACTTTTGCCACTTAGCATTGACCGATTTTGATGAAATTTGGTATGTAGGCTCCATTTGGGGTCTAGTTGTGCCCCGAAGCTTTTGGCTGATGTAGGTCACTTCTAAGGGTTCCAAAATCAATTTTGAAATTTTGAAAACGCCCTAACTCAAAAATTTTGATATAAAGGTATTGTTTTTCCTTCAATTTAAGATTTTATAGAATTTTTAGAATTTTTTGAGACCACGCCGAGCTCTGTAGGACAAACCGTTCGCTCCCTACGAAAATTTAAGGGTTTATATTGAAATATATATATATAAATCAAAACACGAGTGTGAATCGCAAAAGAGGCCTAATCTCCGTTCAAATTAGAGCTGACCGAAATGCAATCAATGTTTGGTAATTTTGATTTTTTTTTTTTTTTTTTTTTCATATTGGATGGTTGGTGATTTTGTAGACGAGTGATCTATATAGAAAAATAATAAACCATTGTGTAATAATTTGCAGCGTTTTAGGACGTCCCGCAATAAGACTTGGTCGTCCTTTTGCCATTAATCTGGGATGAAGGACAACACTCAACGTAGGAAAAAAATAACCACCTACAAATCCGTTTTAGAATCAAAATCCGAGGAAAAAACCGTATGTGTGTATTTATCTGCCTATGTGTGTGGGTATGTGACAGAATCTTGTGGACTCTGCCCAGGCCATAGTTTTCAACCGATTTGGATGCTTCTTTTGGTTTATTATTTTCAATAATGAACCTTTGGAATCGACCAAGAAAACAAAATTTTAACACCCCCTCAAAATTTGATGGTTTACGTTTCAAGGTACGTAGAATCCAAAAATCGAATAAAAATTTGGCCGTCCGTCCGCCGTACGCCGTGCGCCGTACGCCGTACGCGGCACTTTTGCCACTTAGCATTGACCGATTTTGATGAAATTTGGTATGTAGGCTCCATTTGGGGTCTAGTTGTGCCCCGAAGCTTTTGGTTGATGTAGGTCACTTCTAAAAGTTCCAAAATCAATTTTGAAATTTTGAAAACGCCCCTGACTCAAAAAATTTTGATATAAAGGTATAGTTTTTCCTTCAATTTTGGATCCTATACAATTTTTAGAATTTTTTGAGACCACCCGGAGCTCTGTAGGACAAACCGTTCGCTCCCTACAAAAATTTAAGGGTTTATATTGAAATTTATATATATTATAAATCAAAACGCGAGTGTGAATCGCAAAAAAGGCCTAATCTCCGTTCAAATTAGAGCTGACCGAAATGCGATCGATGGTTGGTGATTTTGATTTTTTTTTGATTTTTTTTTTTTTCATATTGGCTGGTTGGTGATTTTGTAGACGAGTAATCTATATAGAAAAATAATAAACCATTGTGTAATAATTTGCAGCGTTTTTTAGTACGGCGCAGAAATTCATATGTATAGGTGAGGTTCATATATATCGCCGGAATTTTGAATTTTGCTTATGAAGGGGGGCAATGGGAGGGATAATACACACAAAATAAATTATTTTTCAATATTTCTGTTCATATTAAGGCTTACTGATAATACCCAAGCTTTGAAATTGAGGGAACATAATCAATATACTTCTGGATTTTCATGAAATATTCTCTAAGCCACCTTGGAACAAATCAGTAGTGCCAGGACACTAGAAACCTCAAGGTGCTTGACACGCTCACTCTACTACAACTCATTAAATGTTATTTGCCAGTGATAAGGGAAAATTCATTAGTCTCAGCTTTTCATCGATGTGCTGTATTTTTCTTCAGAAAAATATCGTTAAATGACAGTTTTGGGTCTCGTCATAACAAACTAACGCTTACGTAAATGATAGCGTTCAGCCCCGAATTTGCATCACCAGTATTAACAGAAAAACAATAGTTGTTTCAGTAGTAGAAGACCCCTCCGTATAATCGAAAAGCTAGTCAAGCAAATACAGACGAAAGCCATAAGGCAGTTGAAAAGTACCAGATTTTTGTGACCCTGGAGATCGCTTTTCCCAATAACTGGGGCATGCGAATAGAAGTTGGAAAAGCAGTATTCTCAAAACTTCGGGAGCTCTTCGCCAAGTGGGCGAAAGGCCAGTGAAATGGTAATTTACCAAGATACGACTGGGGCAGAGCTATGAAGAGGAACCTGATTTTCATCTCTGGGTATTTGTCGGTGCATTTTGATAGGGTTAACAAAGCAGTTGAGAATGTGTAAAATTTAAAGTTGAGATACGATTTAACTATCGCTCATTGTTTATGGCACGCGACGTGAGATGAAATCCGACAGTGAAGATGTAAACCCATTACAACTGATGTGGAACTGAAATAACCATTCGTGCAGTAGTGGATAATGAACGAAATTTTGAAGAACTGAAAGTGACAGACAGAAACGCCATGTTTCCTAAATTTTTGTCCATAGTAACTTGGCGAAGTGTCCTTTTTTAATGATTAGTTTTTCAGATTCTACGTACTTTGAAACGTAAAACATCAACTGTTGAGCGAGTATTTAAAAAGATTCGGGAACCCCCATTATTGACAATATTCAAACAAAAGCTACTCTTAAAACTATCCATAATACCATCCGTATTTCAAGCTTGGATATTCAACTTGTAAAATGATCTCAATTTAATATTCTGTGGGCCACAAAAGGGTCAAGTTACGCTTCCTAAATGTTTTGACGTATTGTGTGTAAAACAACGTATTTATAATTTACATAACCACAACATGAGGTGCTTTCAAATCTAATCCGATCTCTCTCTAGCTATTTTGTAAACACTATTAATGTGCTGGTCCATCTCGCAATAAACGGGATTCCTATTCTAAAGCGGTCATGGTTCCCAACCATTATGCGTTCTACTTCAATAGTGGAGAGCATAATTCAAAGGGCGCCCTCCAGTTTCTGGGTGAATTGTGGACATCCATTACTCCTACGCCTGTTGAGACACCCTGAACGAGATAAGGTTGGGAATGATGAACGAGAAATAGCGGACGTCTGACTTATAATTCAAAGGAAGGAAGTGTGTCGAGAAATCATCGGGAGCTGGCGCTGTTCCCCCCTTGTAAGGGAAACGTGAGTGGCGCAACGTGGGCTGTAGTTCAGGGATGGCATGGGAGGGATTGACACTAATGTAATGATGTAAACAAGACCCTTGGTGGGACTGGCGACCCCGAGGTGTTTTCAGACCGAAAGATGAGCCCTAACCGGATGTTAGGGCGTCGTTGTTGTTCGCTGACCGAAGCTCAACAGTTTGGAAACTACGGGCAGAAGATGCTTCAGACTCTTAGTGTTATGGCAATGATATTTATATGACAACATCAAATGATACATAATTCATATGATGTGTTACAATTATGTGATGTATACTCGTACAACTGTATTTATATTTATATTTGGAGGATGAAAAATAGGAGGGCGGTTGGGATCTACACCACCAAGGGAAGTTGAGGTCTTGTCCCAATGGAAGGTTCTGTTCAAACCGCTAACATTTCATTAACATAGGCCTATCTAACGATAATTATACTTTTACATTTTAATCTCTTAAACATCTGGTGGATGGCCCGTAAATATAATAGTTCTACATAGTAGTAATTTTTGCCTTGAAAATTTCTACACAGTAACTTGGTCGTAATATTCTTATCACAGAGTAAACAATTTCATTTGGAAATTCGCTATTTATCGTAATGCTCCCTCCGTGGAATAAATAGTGACATTTCCGTCTGAAGCCAATGGGGTATTTCAGTCAATTTTTAAAATTTTTTTTTTCAAAAGAGTGTGGCTCAGGAATAACGGTAATCGGGTCCGTTCGTCGAGAAAATGTTTTTAAAAAACGCTGCTAATTATTACACAACGGTAAATTATTTTATATAGATCACTCGTCTACAAAATCACCAACCATCCAATATGAAGAGAAAAATTGAAAATAAAAAAAAAATAAAAAAAATAAAAATCACCAACCATTGATCGAATTTTGGTCAGCTCTAATTTGAACGGAGATTAGGCCTCTTTTGCGATTCACACTCGTGTTTGGATTTATATATATATATTTCAATGTAAACCCTTAAATTTTCGTAGGGAGCGAACGGTTTGTCCTACAGAGCTCCGCGTGGTCTCAAAAAATTCTAAAAATTCTATAGAATCTTAATTTGAAGGAAAAACAATAGCTTTATATGGAAATTTTTTGAGTTAGGGCGTTTTTAAAATTTCAAAATTGATTTTGGAACCCTTAGGAGTGACCTATATCAACCAAAAGCTTCGGGGCACAACTAGACCCCAAATGGAGCCTACATACCAAATTTCATCAAAATCGGTCAATGCTAAGTGGCAAAAGTGCCGCGTACGGCGTACGGCGGACGGACGGCAAATTTTTATTCGATTTTTGGATTCTACGTACCTTGAAACGTAAACCATCAAATTTTGAGGGGGTGTTAAAATTTTTTTTTTCTTGGTCTATTCCAAAGGTTCATTATTGAAAATAATAAACCAAAATCAGAGAAGCTGAGGAAAGTTGAAGATTTGAATGGTGTGTGACGAAGGTAGCCAATCGTGACGTAGCTAGCCAACTGTCTTTGAAAAAAGTATCCATGCACAGAACCCTTGGAGGACCTCTGGATACTACAAAATACTACTCACACACGCGCGCGGCGTAGTCCTTGCCTAGTGTGTGTGCATTTATAGCGGCCCGCCTTTTTCAAACGTGTGATCTCTTTAATTAATTTTTCTACCACATGTTATAGTATCATTGGGCTTAAAGTTGTAGTATATAGGTTTTCAAGGGTGCTGAATCCAAATTTGAGGTCAAAAACCTGAATTTCCGACCCACCGAAATACCCCATTCTTGGGAATGGCCCACAAAATGTCAAAAAACTTCTACAAATCGTGTTTCACGTTGTAGACGTTTTGCTTCCGTCTCTGTCGTGTTGTCTGTCCGTGGGTTGGTGTGAAGGACTCCAGTGTGTGACCGGAATTCCTTTGTAACAGGAAAAACCACACTAACTTACTGTCTGATTTTTTAAAGCAATTCTGGGACTGAGCGAGTTGAGCTGTCTATGGTTATAAGTAAGAGGGTTATGAGTACTGTACTCATGTTGTGTAACACACAACCAAATCAACGGGAAACCCTGCGAGTGTGAAAAAGAAAATCGAACAAAAACAGAATTCTCACTCTTACATCGAATCTCTTATTTCGATCGTTGGTAGCCACTGCGTATAGTTTGCTTAGTTATCCTGCCATGTTATTGCGTTAGCTTCAAAGCCATTTGCACTTCATTCATAGTTCTGGTAGTCGATTCTAACAGGGTTCCTCTTATAGACTCAGCTAACGACGACCAGCTATCGATAACGAGTGTACACTCAATAAATTGTTTACTTATCTTATTGAGGAACTAGTCGCGTCGTAAGTTGCGAATATGGACTCAAGGGTAGGTTGGTACGTAAGCTACGCAAAGTAGATGATGAGGCATGACGAAATTCGATCACTAAAATTCTTATACACATATATCTTCAAGTACCCACCAAAATATGATGATCAAATGACGAAAAAATCCTATGAGGACAGTCAGTATTTCAACCACACGATTTCTGAAAATGTCATGGAATTTTGATGGATACTGTAAAACCGTCAAACTTTACCCCAAGATTTACTCCAAAACATTTCCAAATACAATTTCTCCCACTCGAAATGGGTTAAATTGATTATTTCAATAAGTGAATTGATCTTCAGGGCTTCCTGAACATTTTGAGTGGTCGAGCTCATTGATCAGATAATTGTAACCCCCTATTTAATTGTTTAAATGTTGGAGTAACGTTACCTACGGGTGCGTCTATCTTTACTCCACTCTGAAAAACTTACGGTTATCGCCACAGAAATGGGCCGTGGTGCAATGTTACTAGTCGGGATCGAATTCATTACCCCAGAAATACTTGATGATATCAAGTATTTATTAATAATATTATAAATATATTCCTGAAAAAATTGAACTTTTTAGCTTGAAAAATACAAGTTATACCTAAGAAAAATATAAATTCCAATGATCATTTATTCATCATTTATTTCAACGAATTTGCTTGAAATGCAATTTTTCTGGTTAAGAGATCACAATTTCAGTCTTCCAGTTTATTCTTCTTACAGACTTATGTAGGTAATCGAGCAAAACTTTCTACAAGTAAGGAAATATTAAAGGACAATAAACTATAAACGAATGACTTAACAAAATCACAGAAAAAGTCTGTTTCACATTCGATAACTTTCAAATGAATTGCAGTGGTAAATTTCAAAGTTAACCCACGAGTAAATAATATTGTAAATCACAACTTATGAGACCAAAGCACGTTTATGTTCGTATCATTGTTGTAAAGTTTCGGTAGGGGCGTGTACCAAGCTTTTTCTCATTTCTTCTCCCAATTTCTAACTTTTTACATGAAATACAATAGAAACCTTACATCAATACTGCGAAAATTATAAAACTCAAATATTTTTCGAGATTGAATGAGAAAAATATGAGTGAGGCTACTTTTATCCCAACCTTTATAGTGGAGTAAAGATACCCGGTTTTGGAGTAAAGTTACCATCAAATTTTGGTAAACAAAGGCATGACTAAGAAAACACTTTTTTGAGAATATGATTAGTGTATTTTGTTCAAAATAAGATATTGAAAGTGAATGATGAGGCTTGCCTGGTAAATCCACTCCAAACACCTGATATGGAAGAAATTTTGGAGCACGAGAAACAGGACAAAAACAGCTGAACAGGAAACAATGACTGATAACAGCTGATAACATGGATAAAGGCGCCATCGCAAGCAGCATCGATTCTCTGGGATGGGAGAATAACGAAAACACAATAGCTAACTTTTATCTAAGTTCTACCACGCTTACGTTACAATTGAAGATTCTCACTTTTTGGGGTAAGTTACCTCTGTGGGGTAAAGTTTGACGGTTTTACGGTACTGTAAAAGTTATGCATATTACAGACATTTTACGTTTGCTCATACGAAGTGGCTACCGACGATCTGATCACGATGAAATTGATGAGGAACCGTCGACAGTTTAACCTCAAACTCCCCGCGAAACAACTACGAGTATGTTGCTGCCCTGAACTAGTACCTATACAACAGACCAACCACAATGGCGTATGATAAACACGTGAGCGAGAGAAGGGAACAAAGTAATATATAGCCCACCACGCGAGAAGATGAACCAGTAATGTGATAACTCCGGATGGATATCGCGATAATGTGAGTTATGAATTTACCAAGGGGGTGTCTCCCTCCTTGAATGGAGAAAAGTGCTGGGATTCCCCTCGTGAACCCTTTGTCTTTAACCCTCGGTAGGCTTTCTTGCCAAGAGTCTCGACTCCTCAAGATTTAGAGAGGCTGAGATACCCTGATAACCGTCTTAGGATGGAGGAAGGGACGCTGCTCACCAAGTGGTCCTCCACTCGGGCAAAGTCACGTAGCCATTTCGGGTGTGAAAGAAGTTCCGAGATTCCGAAGGACTGAACGAACTCGGATTGTTTCTTATAAAGTTTCTTTATTATTGCAGGGTTACTGAATATTGGGTAGTTCAGTAGCAATGGCTGGATCCCATCTCCAGGCATAAAGAGAATGAAAATAAGGATGGAGAGGTATAACTTGTATAATTTTCATTCCCTCCACGATAACCACTGAAGGCTCGAGCCGAACTATCCCAAGAGTGATCAGAGGTCAGCGATCGCTCACTAACGACATCTCTCGGGTCCTGGTATGGACTACTATATTTGACCTTCAGTGGTCATTACTAGGGTTCTTCGAGGCATGATTTAGTGATGACTACATGCATAATTCTCTTTTCTTGTGTTACAAAACTCACATTAACTTCAATAAGAACTTTCACTGACGGTTAAAATTCACCACTCAGGTTTTATTCTTATAGCATTCGTCAATTTGGTTCTCCATTCCGACCTCGGAACTCAAAACTACAGTGTTGGAAGTACTCAGAATATCAATGTTGAATTTGCTATTTTACCGAAGTACAGCAACTGCAGTATAAAAAGACACAAAAGTAAGTAAACCTCTCACCCTCAAGCGTCCGAAAATTGGGTGGATTGTTGTTCGGATTTTCTTGGAGAACTCATTTATAAAAACGCTACAATTATT
>CM019167.2:45479615-45688489 GCA_009739505.2 Apolygus lucorum | reverse complement strand
TTTTTTTTTCAACGAAATCCCTCCCTCCATCCTACCTCCGAATCCGCCCGTCAAAACGTCGATTACGTTTGAAAAAAAAAAAAAAAAAATGCATTGTAAAATATTTTTTGAATTACATTTTTTTTATTAGTACCTTGAAACGTAAACCAACAAATATTGAAGGGGTGTTAAAAAAAGAAAAAATTCTTGGTCGATTCCAAAGGTTCATTATTTAAATAATAACCAAAATGATGAGGCTGATATTTTGTGATAGTGTTTTAGACTTCTATGGAACATGTATTTGGTCGATTTATAGATGATAGAATGCTCTTTCAAACGAATTTTCAAAAAAGCTCATTATAGTCACAGTGCACTCCTGTTATCTGATAAATATTTACCTGTCAATTTATTAATTTTGATCCTTTTGTCAGAAACTGAAAGCTCTTGTTTTCTGTACCTGTAGTGCTTCAATTTTATGTCATTAATTAATTTTCCCACAGTCCTTGGGGATCTGAGAGCCAGTGATTTTTTTCTGGGTTGGATTAGAATTGAACTGGAGGCTTCCAGAATTATACTAAGGTATAAAAATAGAGAATATAAAAAACATCATGGCGGGGCTGAGTGTCGCCTGCGTTTAGAATTGTTCCAGTCGAGGCCGTGTGTTTATTTGTTCCTAATATATGCGTGTTTTTCTTTAGATTACACAGCAAGTAAAATTTTACTGCGAAGTACGTTTAGGTACAAATTAAAGAGGTACAATTTTGGTACCGTGTCTGTCTGTCTGTGTGTCTGTCGTGAAATCCTTGCCACAACCATAACTTCTACAATTCTCATCCGATTTCGATGAAATTGAGGGATTGTGCGGGTTGGCGTGTAGATGGTCCCCTATGAAAATCATCGCCCCCAGACTCATAGTAGCCACTGCGCATGCGCAAAAGTATATTTCCATGTTACAGCACAATATTCAGAGATTGTCCCTGTTGACGTGTAGAGTCCCCTATGAGGGTTGTGCAAGGTACTTAGATGCTGATGTTTTGAGATTAGCTATTATGCATCGGATCATATAAACAATCGGGTTATGGATACGAGGAAGCTATGTGCCACACCCACTTGGCAGACTTTTTCTACTACGAAGTAAGTATAGGCTCAAATTAAAGTGTAATGTAATACTCTCCTACAGTGTTGTCATGTATAACTGTGTAAGTATTATCATTGTAACTAGAAGTGAGTTATGAAAGTATTATAAATTGTAACCATCCTTTTGGAAAACCTAATTAACTACCAATTTCATTAGGAAGAAAGTAGGTACCAATTCCAGTGTCTTCATATTTCGTGTACTATTCCGCCTCGCTCGCTTATCCAAGTGGGCGTACAGATCATTGAACTTGTTCATACAAGTGGTTGTGATTTGCAGTTGGTCGGGATTTCTTGTGGAGCTGTAGCCTCGCGGGATTGGGGAAAACTCACCGTCACGAACGTCCTAGGAAATTAAATTCTGGGTAAAATGAAATCAACTACATCGCATTAACTGTTCTATTCTTTTCGACCGAGTTAAAAAAACCAGAAACTTGAAGGAGGAGGGATCTCAATTCGGTGTGTGATGGGACGGCGATTTTTTTTGAACATTACAAATGTTTTACCAGTATCCTTGACGGTCTCGTTTTAAACGGATTTCTTTTTTCTGCGTTGAAAGTAGTGAAAATGAGTGAATACAGTTGGAAAACGTCGTCCCCGAATACGGGAAAAACGGTTATTTACATCACTTCACCCCCAGTAACTTGCGACTAAGTCGTTGACAGTTTAATTGGAAAGTTTAATTCAAACTAAAGGTCTGATTGTAAGCTTTGAAACGAGTTGATATGTGAGGGGAGTTCCGATAACGATGATGCTATGGTCGGGGGGGGGGGGGGGGGGGGGGGATTATAGTAGGTTATTGGCGCAGTCTCATCTCAAAGTCTCATCAATTGAAATGAATTTCAAACTCTGTTGGATCGACTCAACATTGTCATACTTTCACACGGCCAACTAATCATGAGTATACACCTAATGACTCTTTGAAATCTTTAATAAATATCTTTAAACTCTATAACAAAGAGGAGTGAGAGAGGGGGGGGAGTGAGTTCATGTTCCATGCACCCGAGCATAGTCACATGAATAAGTAATATACCATTGTATGGTGTGTACTTTTAGTTGCTAGCTGTTGTTGTGAACTCGATTTGGTTTCTGATCGATGTTCTTGAGGAAAATTATTACTTCCATATCTCAAGATGTGAACACTCAATACCTCATCAATACCTAACCTATCATGACTATCAAAATTGAGGAAGTTATACATTTTAGAAGGTACCGTCGTACCTACGCGTGTTTGTAACTCCAAAATTTTATTATCCTAAAAACATGGGGATTTTATTTTACATTTGTTAATAAAATTATTTTTGCTCCTCTCAAGGAAAAAGTTTTATTTTTATAAAAATAATTGTAAGTACGAGTACAAAAACAAATCGTACGGGCACAATTTAAATAGATACGATCGTCACAATGACCCAAGGCACTCCATGACACGCCCATGGCACTCTAGTCAGTGACTGATAATTTATTATAATACATCACATTCGACACAATGTATTTTCCAATGACAATGAATTTTTCTAAATTAACGTAACTTTTTTGTATTCTTTAAAAACCATTCAACATCAAAAAGTTTTTCACAGAAAAACAATACCTGTCATCAGGGTCATGGATGTGGGGTATGTTTGATTGGAACTTCAGTTAGTAGAATAGTTAGATTCGAAGAGATTTTATTAGAAGAATTCATGGTGAATTTAAATCTCGTTTTTCAACGTAGGAAAGACAACTGAAAAATCGCAAAACAAGACAACAAGTAAGTAAGTAAACAACCATTTCAGGTTGGATTTTCATCCGACTGTCATTCCTGGCGTCGAATCGCGGGCGTCATCAGCTGTCTTCCAATGGGAAGATCTGAATTTGTTCTTATGATTTCGCTCATGGCTTCCCATTGCCTCACTGGTTGTGAAGAGGGGGCGATGAGAGCCTCGGACGCCGAAAAACGCACGCTGCAGGCGATGAGCCTTGAACCCACGACCCCCTCTGTTCATGGTCCAAAGTCCACCGCCAAAAAATGACGCTCCAACGACGGTAGCCACCCCGGTATTTCATATGTTCAAGTTTTTTACGACACTTTGGGACTCAGATAAGTTATTACGGAATTTAGTGTATTTTTGCCAAGATTACAATTAACACGGCTGATATCTCTAAAAAAAACAAGGTTAGTGTCAAAAATGTGGATGGAATTAGTGTACATTTTAAATGTGTTAGTGTACATTTTCAAAATTTGAATGGAATTATATTGAAATGTTTATTTCTAACTTGCTTCGTAAGGAAACTTCCTGAATTGTATTGAAATGTTATTCCTAAGTTGCTTCATAAGGAAACTTCTTGAATTGTATTGAAATGTTATTCCTAACTTGCTTCATAAGGAAACTACTTGAATTGTATTGAAATGTTATTCCTAACTAGCTTCCTAAGGAAACTTCCTGTAACAATATGTAAGTACTGTACGGTTAAATGATTGTAATTATTGAAGTTAGGACATTCGTGTTTCCATAGTTATTTTGAAGTGGACAAAGTGACTTCATAACTAATATTAGAACTGGGAGAAAATCCATTTAAATTTACTGGTGATTACGTGGACCTGGTTTGCGAATGAGGAGGCAACTGACGCTGGGATACCAGCTTGGCAAAATTTATGCCAAACGGGGCCATAACGTTGGTAAACGAGGTGCCTTGTTCCCTTATACCATTATTATTACTTTCGCTAACCTGATCTTCAAGGAGCTTTGGAAGATTTACGAGTCTTCCTCCCCAATAATGACTGTGGAAACGCTCATAGGAAAGCCAGTGAGGCATTGGCTGTAGCCCACCAATGCCTCTTCTTAGTTATTATTATAAAACCATACCACACTAGTTTACTTTTTATTAGTACATCATTGGGTGGTTGTAAGCATTGAAACTTCTTTCTACGCTCCTTCAAATAGTCACATCAGAATCGAGCTGAATTGACTTTTTTCAGTGCCTTTAAACTTTGCAGTCGTTCAAGCTTTCTCCGCTTACGAGTCAATGTATTCCAAAGATGTTTTCTCAGATGTGTTCTTTGTAAAACTGTACTGAACCATCGTCCGATTTTTATGAAATAACAAGAGTTTGAGCGGCTTAGCTCCCAGACGATTCCCAATGAATTAAAAAGCCTTAAAGCATCATAATCTGAAACCCCAACTTCTCTCGCGATTTCCAAATACTAGGATTTCAAGACCATGAAGTGCTCTCTGGAGTTTAGTTTGTGTAATACGACGCACAATTTATCAAGAATTTGTTGTGTAGTTCAATTTGTATTGTATACAATCGCCCGAATGATTTCGTACGTTCAAATATGTTTTTTTTCATTTCATTGTATACAATTTTTTTTCAATTCTTTTTCTTTTTTTTAATGATTATTTTTAAATAATTTGTTCAATTCTTTTAGGACGTCCCACGGTAAGACTTGATCGTCCTTATGCGATCGATCTGGGGTAAAGTTGGACAACACGTAACAGAAAAATAAATAACCACACAGTATAATCCGTTTTAGACCATTCTGAATCCAAATCCGCAAAAAACCCATAGGTGAACGTCCGTGTGTGTGTGTGTGTGACAAAATATTGTGTCGTCTGCCCAGGCCTTAGTTATTCAAACCGATTTTCGTGGTTCTTTTCTTGTTCGTCGCGGAAAACTATCTAGTTGTGCACTACGTCGCCGGAATTTCGAATTTTGCTTTTACAGTGGTGAAGAGGGGGGGGGGGGTTAACGCTCAAAAATGTGCGTTTCGGGCATAATCTAGTAAAATCTGCCCAGGCCTCAATTTCCAACCGATTTGAGTGTTTATTTTTTTGTTCGGCTCGAAAATCTTCCAAATTACGCACTGCTCCACCAGAGTATGAAAATTAGCATGGGTAGGGGGCAAGTCGGGGGATAATATTAAGAAAATATCCGAATTTTAATATTTCGGTTCCTTTATAGCTTACTAATTGTATCCAAGCTTTGAAATTTAGAAAAATTCTCATCAAACCTCCGGATTTTCATGGATTATTCTCTGTACCACCATAGAACTAGTAGTGGTGCCACCATGGTGCCAGGGCACCATAAACTGTATACTTCGTGATTTTGTTTTTTTTTTTTGTTTTTCACCTTGAATACGGATGTGAACTTCGACGGACAGCCTACCAAAACGAATAGATGAAAGTTCAACTTTACGAAGTATTGCCGCTTTGGTGCCAGACTGGCACTATTAGTGGATGTGGGGGGGGGGGAGTTTGAACTCGAATTCGCATGTTGGGTATCGTAGATCATGGATTTCAAAATGCTCTTCAAATTCGAGACTCCCATGCCGATAGAAATGTTGTGGTGGATAAGGGTGAGGAAAGAGGGGCATCACTATTTTTTGCCTAAAATACTTTTATAAATTACATCGAGGGAAAAAGTTTTTTCGCTTACCAACTGGTATTAATTGACCAAATGCTTATCGAATGGGACGTCCCTGGAATGCATGCATTACTAAACAATATGTTTTTTGTGATTATTTTCTTGTAATTTACATTTGTTGATTGTTGTGGTAGAACCATTTTACTTCCAGGAAATTGAATTGTTGGAGTCTTCATGTTTGTATTTTTTCGTGAAACATGTTTCTGCGGGACTCAGCCGCTTTCATCAGTCTTTAAAAAGATTTTTAAGCAGAAAACGGCATCAGCTAAAAATATAAAAAATCAAAAACGCAAAACTTATTATTTACCTAAATTCTGTAATACATAATGTAATTAAAGTCATATATTTATAACAAAATTTATGTGACAAATTTTTGTGGTTTTTAAAAAATTTTTAGCTGATGCCGTTTTATGGTTAAAAACGTTATTAAGGCTGATGAAAGGGGCTGGATTCCGTAAAAACACGTTCCAAAAAAAAAAAAAAAAAAAAAATACACACAAGAAGACTCAAACAATACAATTTCTATTATTTTCATTCTCTCTATAAATTTTTCCTATCATGTTTATCTTAAAAAGCTTTAGATTTCAATAAAACCGAAGGTTCGAGGTTTTCACATTATGAGAATTCCACAGTTATATTTGGAGCTCAGAACTGTATCCTAATCATCCTTCTACGTTTTGTGGTTCTCAATGTGTCTTATTTTCAAAGTGAGAAAGGGAAAAACGAAAAACGATTTCAGAAAGTGATACCATTCGAAGTGATACAAGTTAGCCTTTATCAGGAATATTTTTCCAACGCCCACAGTGCTAAACCAAAAGCTTGCATCCTCCCGAAAGTGGAACATAATTAGCGTATATTTGTGTTTTCTAATCAATTAAAATCAGGAACCGTAAGGTGAAGAGAGTTTTTTCGTCGAAATAATGAAAAAAAGGGAGTGGAGTAGGCGGGTGGCAGGTTTCCAGCGACTGTAGTGAGTCGTGGTGTTGAAAGTACAGCCTCATTAATTATCCACTTCTTCGACGACTCTGAAGGGAATGGATGAAACGGAAAAATTAATGAAGGAAATCCTCATTAGATTACTACGACCGGCCGAAAAAAAAAGTCCTCTCTTCTTTTTCTTCAGGTCTTAGTTTTTTTTTCTTGCGATCATTGATTTTTACTTTGTATTCCTTCAAACAGCAAGATTTTATGGATCAAAGGCTACTTTGACCTTGGGAGCCAATTAAACTGTTGGAATCCGAGAGGAAAATACGAAACCTTCGAAAGTCTGAAGGGTTGTCCAAAATTGTAGTATTATTGCTTCCGAGTCTACCAAGGTATTGGAAGCTTTCTTTTCAATTTTCAAGGTTGAAAAAAAAGTTCTCCAAAATCAAAATTTCCACTCGAGTTTTACTTTTTAGACCTTCCCGAACAATTTTGGTTCCCTGTCTGTCTGTGTGTCTGTCATGAAATCCTTGCCAGAGCCATAACTTCTACATTTCTCATCCGATTTCGATGAAATTCTCAGGGATTGTGTGGATTGGCGTGTAGATGGTCCCCTATGAAAATCGTTGCCCCCGGATTGATAGTAGCCGCTGCGCATACGCAAACGTGAAATCCTTGCCACAGCCATAACTTCTACATTTTGCATCCGAATTCGGTGAAATTTTTGGGGATTATGCGGGTTGGCAAGCAGATGGTCCCCTATGAAAATTATTACCCCCAGACTGACATAGCCACTGCGCATGCGCAAACGTGTTTTTCCTTTGTTACAGTCATAACTTCTACATTTACCATCTGATTACGATGAAATTTTCAAGAATTATGCGAGTTGGGGTGAGGATGGTCCCCTATGAAAATCATGGCTCTCCAAACTGAATGTTTTGTGGGCATGCGTAAACGTGAAATCCTTGTAACAGCCATAACTTCTACATTTTCCAACAATATTCAGAGATTGTGCGGGTTGACGTGTTGATGGTCCCCTATGAGGGTAGTGGAAGGTACTTTGAGATTAATGTTTTGGGATTTGGGACTGAACCATTTCGGGTTTCTTCTAGTTCTTACTCTATAAACGAATGAATGAATGAAAAAGGTGCTTTACTGATATAAATATGAATGTAATTACAACTTTTGAATACAAGGAGATATGCAAAGGACCTGGTCACGCTAGACCGTCTGTAAAGTTCGCCAAAATCTAAAAAAAAATCATTGTGAAAATTAAAGGGCTTAGATAGAGACAATCATTATTTATACCGTAGAAATTACAATTCGAACTTTTTTTTCACGCTTTTTACATTGATACTTATCTGGCTAGCCATGATCTCGACATTACCATGAAACTACATTATTCTATGAAATAAATCCCTGTTCAGTCATAGTTCTAATCCTAAGTTGAGATTCTACTTCACAGTACCTGACTAGGCACAAGTCTCCATCCCAGTAATTTTTAAAATTATTCCCAACTCAATTCTGCTTTCCTCAAGTATCGTATTCGAGAAATGAAATGTAAAGTATTTTCGACTTCACGCCTGCTACAGACGCCACAAACTGAGTCAATTGGCCCATATTTTGATGGTAAAATGTCACCTATATAATCTTCAAAAGCCACCTATATAAATGGAAATAAGTATTCAAGGATACCTTATTACTTTCTGATCCCAAGGCCAAATATTGGGGGTTTTTCTGAAAATAAAAGTCTTTACGTATTATGTTGAGACTTTTTCCTTTAAGAGCTTTCCAGTCACTCAAGTTCTCCTCTTTTTTCAATGGTGTCACATTTGGCATTCAGGGTCTCCCATTCTTTTGCCCAGTACGTTCAATACTGAACGTGTCAGATGATGCGCCTCATCGGAAGTTAGGCCCCCAGTAAAATTACTCGCGAGGAACGTAGGAGAGATTCGAAAATCAGTCAGTGGGATTTCCCTCGAATTAAGAATCTGACCACTAGAGGTCACAGTTGTCGGCCAAAGAAGAACCAACAAAGAAAGATGAATTCGACATTCCCGCATTGAACGTGTTAAGTTTTTACTTACTTGTCTAAACTTACGAAAAATGTGAATAAGGAAAGTGTTAAGAATGCTTTTTACTTTTTTTTTTTGCTTGCAGGTAAGGGATTCCTAAAAAACATTCCTCAGCTGCTGGTAAGCCTAATGCATTGATTTCAATTGATATTGTAAGGTAAAATTACAGGAATGTGTTAATAACAGGAAAGTAATGGGCTTCTATGGATATAGTAGAAGCCGGTAGAGAGGAGATCCTTCCTCTTAAAACCTCTCTGGGTTATCCAATTTTGATTTATTAATTTCAATAACTAACCTTTGGAATCGAGCAAGAAAAAAACCCCTTTCAACCCCCCCCCCCCTCCTGGAAGTTTGATGATTTAATTTTTAAGTTGCGTAGAATCCGAAATTCGAATAAAAATACGCGGAAATTTCCTTAGATTTTGCTGAGGTCTGATATACGGATTTCATTTGGGGTCCAGTTGTGCCCGATGCTCTTGGTTGTTGTCCGTCACTTCTGAGGATTGAAATTTTCAAAGTGCTTAAGCTCAAAAACTCTCGATATGAAGGTATTGTTATTTCACCAATTTAAAATAGAATTGAAGTTTTAGAATCGAATCACTGACGGAAATAGGCCATTCAGTGTTCAGCCGATAAAATGAGATCTTTTCCCTTTCTCTGAATAGAGTTTCATGTCACTCAGTTGTGCTTCCCTAGAAACCAAGAACCGAATTTCGATCACGATTGCACCCACAACTTCCAGATAACGATTTTTTTTGCTGGTAAGTACTTCCTGTCAGAATAAACTTGATAGTGAACCTTGAGCGAAAATATATGGTTGGTAGCTACCGATAATGAGACATATTTTTAAGTGTTACATCCATTCCAGGGGACGTCCCATTGGATAAGCATTACGTCACCACTAATTTGTTCCATGGCGGCACAAAAAATAATTCATGAAACTCCAGAGGTAATTTATAATGTCCTCTCAATTTCAAAGCTTGTGTACAATGAGAAAACTATAAAGGAAACGAAATATTAAAAAATCGTATATTTTGTGAATATTATCCCTCCACTCGCCCCTCCAATGCCAAATCTAGTGAAATAATGTGCAACTCGGAAGTTATATGAGTCGAACAAAAAAACAAACACACAATTTAGTTGGAAATTTAGGTCTGGGCAGAGTAAACAAGATTATGCCAGAAAACGCACGTTTTTTAAGCATCAACCCCCTTTTCCCCCCTTAAAAGGCAAAATTCGAAATTCCGGCGAATTAGTGCACAACTAGATAAATGTCTGCGTCGAACAAAAAAAGGTTGAAAACTAAGGTCTGGGCAGAATACACAAGATTTTATCACACACACACAGACATTCACCTGTGGTTTTTTCGCGGCTTTGGATTCAGAATGGTCTAAAACGGATTATTGTGTGTTTATTTTTTCTGTTGAGTGCTGTCCAACTTTACCGCAGATTGATCGCATAAGGACACCCAAGTCTTACTGTGAGACATCCTAAAAATACGTGTTCTTTACTGGATAGTTATCCATATTGAAAAATAATAATCCGATGTGTAATAATTTGCAGTGTTTTTTGAGTTTGTATAAATCTATTCTTATCCCGTTATGTATTTGTTATGTTTATTTACAAATCATACTGGTGTGCCGAACAAAATTCTTACTGACCTAAATATAAGTTCAGCTTTAAAAGCCACCTAAAAATCATACCATAATGTTGTATTTTGTCTCATTTCCAATTTTTGTTGTGTTTGTAAAAATTTCGACACTCAAGCACTCACACTCTAACTTTTCACCTTTTTTATTTTTGTTTTGAATTTGCTGATTTAATAATCGTCAATAACTCTCGAGGAATACATCTGGGAATACTAGTCTACCGTCGATGCAGGATTACAATATAATGCGAGGATATTTTGAAAGTCAACTGTGACCTCATTCCTTCCATATTCAATTATTGGTTCATACTGAGGCCCAAGGCTTAAAATCAATTTATTGAATACTTTTGAATCAAAAGAAGCGCGGCAAACCAAAAACCTTCCTGCAGGGTAGATGTAATAACCAGCACATAATATCTAGTTCACCGCGAGACTGCGAGTTTCCTCCGTATTAGTCTAATATCAGCATACTAATGGAGTATGACGAAGCAATATATCATGTCTTATCATATTCCACTGGAATACCATTGGTCGGAATACCAATCATCAAGTCTAGGAAAAGAATCTTTTCTTCGATCATAGACGGTTTCATGTTGGAGAGCATCAAGTAATTGAGGAGATCCTTGCAATAAGGCCAAACAGTCAGAATCAACTTTTTGATGGAATGCGCTTCAAAGTTCCCCACCACACACCATGCAATATCTATGAATAATTTTCCTTCAAATTCTTCTCATTCAACTGTCCTGTTCCTCTACTACAAATAACAAAAAGTCAGAAACTGTAAATACGTCGTATCATAGAAAAATTTGATGAAAAACAAACAGTTAAAGGACTTTATTGGGGGAACGAAATATCCAATGTCCCACTATTCCCCTAAAAAGTATTTATTCAAAATAGCATTTCGTGAGGGAAAACGAAAAGAAATTGTCCATTATATTTTTAAAGACTCAAGAAAATGCCTATGGTGCAGAGGTGATTTTAATAGGGAAAGAGTGTAAACGATGACTCCTCTAATTTCCTGATCACAACTGAGTTATTTAACAAGTTATCTACCTTATGACACTTCGATTTCACTGTCATCTTCAATCCAGAGATATGTAGTTCTATAATAGGCAAAATCAGAGTTTCTATGAAAAATGGGATCAAATAAAATTCACCAAAGTTCTCAAGAGTTTCGGTACGTCGTGGATGTGATCAACTAAGTAACGTTATTAGTGGGATGGTTCGTTTTGATTTGGATGGAAGGATCGTTAACATGAAGATAATGATTTTGTTTCGGTACGGTTCAAAACAATTCTCTTCTTGAAATATTCTTCTGGTCAGGAGGGGATTTGGAAAGGAACGCTTACTAACGAACTCTCAGGAATAAATGTCGAGCCCGGCTCAGCGTGGAGGTCGACGGTCTAACAACAACTGAAGAAGAGTAGTAGTCACACGTTGTTCTACCTCCGTGAGTGTGTAAATCAGAAGATTCAAATTTAGGCTCTATAGAAAGCATTCAAGAATATTCGAGTTTTCTTCAAGCATTTTGAACCATAATCGATTCATGTTGCACTGAATCAGTCTTCTCCAATGTGCGCCGGCTTGATGAACGAAACTTCCGACATAGTGATGTGGTTGTGTGACATGAGTACCTAGTGATTTGGTACCTGCTTTTCTGATCTACTTGGCTACACCAACCCCGACAACGATGACAATTTGTAAGTTGTCTCTGTTTAGGACTCTTATTTTTACATTGTTCGACAGAATGAATTTAAATAAATTGGCATACATTTGAATTTGACTCTGATTTTTAATTAACTTAGGTAAACGAAAAAGAAATGAGAAATCTGACAGGGAGTATCGGCCAGTCCGGAGCCTGAGTAGGTGAGGGTGAGGGTAGATCTAACCAGCTCAAACCTGTTAATAGTTGTGGGTTTAGAAGGTAGGATGAATCTCCCGGCCAGAAACCTATAAATTATCAAGGAAGGGGTAGGGTAGCAAGTT
Source organism: Apolygus lucorum (assembly GCA_009739505.2). Classification (NCBI taxonomy): domain Eukaryota; kingdom Metazoa; phylum Arthropoda; class Insecta; order Hemiptera; family Miridae; genus Apolygus; species Apolygus lucorum. The sequence goes on along the minus strand of CM019167.2, from coordinate 45,676,342 downwards.
AGCATGACAGAGATTTTGACTAGAAAGGGTACTGCCAGTTCCTCGAGCTGCCCTTATATACAAATGAGATAGGCAGGAGACGAAAGGGTGCCTCAAGTCGTGACCATTACAAGCTGACACGTGGGCTTGTTCGAGGTACCTTCAAACCTGTGGTTTGAATAATGAATATAAATCATCTTTATGGATCCTGAACGAAATGTTCATATCCATCCAGTCTTGATGTTTGACGAAATTAATTTAATGAAAGGATTTTTTTTTTAAATTCCGAGTATTATAAGGGAACATTACAATTAAAGATCAACTCAAAAAACTGGTAAAGAATGATTCGAATAAAATTGAAATTATACGGAACGCTCCCTGGATTTCTGACATCGAAAAGCCGTTGATGAGAGACTAGAAATGAGAGAATTGGAACTTTTGATGGCATCGAAGTTCACAATAGGCGGATGAATCTGTCACCGTATCACCTCTCGAATTGACGCGACATTAAATCCCCCTCGCTGGACCTGATAACCGAATCAACAAGATGGCTTTCATGACGAGTGGCTAGAGAAACTAAAATGAGAGTGGGAATGAAAATACCGCTGTAACAATGTTATTACGTCAGTATCGTGTATTTCAAGGCGTGCGTTTTAGAGTTTCATGAATGCAAACAGTTTTGACAGCTTCGTTTTGTTGTTTAATAATTATTTAAAAATTCAATGAGAATCCCAACATAGTGACTAAAGCATATGCTCAATCTTGGTTGACCATGTCTCTGATTGCTTCATTGAACTTTGTTGTCAAGAAAGTCATCTAAATGCCAATCACTTGGGGAAGACGGATCTACGAACTGAAAGAACCGTGTAGTGGTAGGCAACTACTCGCTGGACTCAAATGATTTTATCCGAGTGTTGTTAGTTGTTGACCAGATTGTTGAGAGATTTTGTGGAATCACTCCTCATACGAAGAATTTCCAGCCCAAATGCCCGTAGAATATCTACATTTCCTCCAGAGTTAGTGTTTCCCCTGTCGCCGAATGCAAGCAGTTGGTAAGCCGCTGTTCCGGCTGCTGATTGCAGCTGTGCAGGACTCTCAGTATATATCTCAACACGCTAGCCTGGATTGAGCTTCAGTTATTCTATGAGGATAAACGAATCTTCCTTGGAGAGTACTACCTATAGGTCAACATTTCTACCTTTTAATCGCATCATGACTACAGGTTTGTATCGGTCATCTCCACGGAATATGGTCACCAGTACTTGGAAATAATGAAGCCTTGATCAATTTTCCGACAATCTCCCTTCATCTCTAAATTCATACATTCGACGGTGAACATGTGTTCAATCCATGTGTTGGACGGTGTACAATGAGTTATATTGAATTTAGTACTAATTTTACGAGTGTTGTGTTCAATAGGTTCCCTAGGAATGGTTAATTAATTTTCAGAATGTAAAGTCTTGGTTTGTATCTACCGAAAGGGTAAGTAAGTATCTCATGTCTTCTACTACAATGTCAATTTGCTCCATGAGGTTCGAGATGGGTTGTTCACCTCCAGGAAAGCCTAGAATGCACGATTCAAGTAGTAATAGTTTTCATATGTATATGTGTAATATGTTTTTCGCGAAATATATTAGTATAGTCAAAAGATAGATTCAGAATAGAAGAATAGAAAGATAAATAGATGGAGTCAGATTAGTATAGACTTAGAGTCAAAAAAGCGCGAATTACGAAGGTTATTGTTGATAGATGATAACTCAGCCTTTTCCAACGAATCGGTCGACGTAGGAATGTAGATCAACATCTCGATCACCATCAGTTTACTTTCCCGTTGTAGGTAGTTACTCAAAATTTCCCTCATTCTGAGAAAACTAATTTTTTATCCTTGCAGATTTTCAGACCCCAAAAGCAGTTTGAATAAATACCTAATCGGCCTAAATGTTTATATTATCAAAATAGGGGCCAGACTTATTCATCAAATTTCTTGGAGTAACACTAGTGATCATAAATAAAAAATATGGGGCTTAAATCTCATAAAATTTAGTTTTAATGTTTTTTAAAGTGAAAATTCCAATCGAATCCGTCAGCGGCGTGCTTCCTATAAAAATAGGTAATTAAAATATTATTGAAAAACTATTTCGATACTTACATTTCCTTAAAAAACATATTTCGCACAAGAAAAAAAATTCTAAATTAGAAAATGTCTAAATTACCGATTAAGTAGGCTCTAAAATGAATTTCCTTGGAAAATGTGTCTGAACTAGAATGTTGGATGTAGGAATTTGTAGTTGAAATTGGGGTATACAGTTCGTCAACAGTTATTTTTTGTAATACTGAACTAGCCATCTGGCGATGGATCCAGAGTGTCACAATGTCCAAGAAAAGTCAGGTTACGAGTATATTACAATCTGAATGCAATTTGGACGGACGGGTTTTCTCTAATGTTAACTTTGATACAAATTGAAAAAAAAAAACCTTATGTTCGATTATAAAGATTCATTATTTAAGTGTTGTGAGTCAATATGAGGTACAGAGGTTCATAATAACTGTTCGAAAATTCATCATTTATCGTATTCGTGTTTGTCGAGAGGAACGGGGGATGAATCGAGAGAATGAAACCAAATGATAGTTCCACTTGAATGAGGCACCTCCCTCGAGTATTCTGGATGAATGTAGAACGCTGGAGTAGCGGTAGCGTGTGGTGACAGATACAAAGGAATATCAGCAGTTGCAGGCGATGGCGCCTCACGCTATCCACGGACCGTCCCCACTCCCCCTTATTACCAGCTATTTGTGTAAGGAAACCAGTGGGTAGATGTGATTGTTTTCTTTTTGTTTATCCCAATTTTCACATTTCTCCATCACGAAGGTGGTTCAAAAAGTTCACAATGGGAAACTTGCGGTGGTCTGGAAATTTAGTTTTTCCTCTTGTAGCATTATTATATTGTTATTTGGAATGGAAGTACGTTAAAATAAATGATAACACGAATTCTTCTAATCTCTATTGAAACATTTTATTGTAAATAAAATAATTGAAAATCAAAACATAACCTGTTCATTTTAGCGAAATTAAAAAAAAAAAGTAGTTATTGCGATGGCTCCAAAATCCGTTTTGGAGAACTCTAAGAAGATCTTAGAAAGAGTTTAACATTTTTTGATATTTTATATACCTATGATTCGAAATAAGTACATTCAAACTAGCACCAAAGGTAAAGTCAAACTCTATTACTAAAATCAGGAAACTGGATTAATTATAACCCAACTATTGTTTCAAATAACAAATGATTTATTATCATTTAAATCATCCAGATCTGGAATAATATTGATGCCAATATGGTTGAAAAAGTGTTGAACATATGAGGTAGGTACGTAGTTCTCAATTTTCATCGGACTACTTGACTGCATAGCTGTGAACAAATTATTTTGGATTTTTGGCCGAAGGAATTTCGGTTTTTTGAGTCATTGTACAACTTTTCAATAACTGCTTTGTTCAAGAAGGTTCATCTCCAGCTTCTTTCTCTTTTCAGAACTAGAATCTTTGTTGAGTTCAGAAAATGGTGTTGGTCGTCCACTTCTGGTATGCAGCCAAGATTGACATTATAAGCTTGTTCATTCCCTACTCTTCGTTGAACTGGTCAAAAACAGAAGCCATTTGACTTCTCTGGAGTATTATTATCTCTCATCCAGCACATAACTGGTTTTCAACCGTGGTATATGATAATCTTGCCTATGCGTTCAGATGAGCGTGGAGATACGAATGGCAAAGTTCTAAGAGCTACTTTACCTCGTTAAATGATTTGATAAACTCGAACAAATCTGAACGTCCTATCTGTGTTATGATTAGACGGTATAATTTTCGTTATTCGAAGTCTGAAAAATTGTAACCAGATGAAAAATGCTGGGAACATTATTACGTCAGAAACCCGTAGAATAAGCAATTAGAATATCTATTGGGTTGTGATTGGTCGAGTGCTCGTAGACACAATCTTCCTACCTCCCTGCTGTTCTGCCTAACGTGTCTTTGAAGGAGGGAAACCAACCTACAGTCTCCCTACTCGATGTCCATAGTTTAGACTGAGGATGACTGTTAATATATTATTTTTTAAACATCACATTATTATAGTAGTCATTACATGAACATGTTGGTCTTAGACTGAGGTCCTCTATTTCAGAACTAATTTGGCCAATTGAGAACTAGCGGTTAACAATGGCTCTATTAAGAACTAGTTTATACTGATTTAGAGTTCCTATTGCAACAAATAATAGATGAAATAATGAAGTTTTGGGTGAAGATAATGGCGTATCGAAATATCAATAACTCAACTGTAAATTCTCCCTGGTTGGGGGAGAATCGAGGGTCAATCTTGTTTTTCATGATGCGACCTATTTAGTGTCGATGACAAACTAAATAGATATTCTATTACGTTTATTGTTCTCAGATCCGTTTTTTCAGAACGAGCTCTCAATACTACTCATTCCTTAACTTCTTCACTAAAATATTGCAAACGTGCAAGAGGTTGTTTTCCCATCTCATCAACTCAGGACCTCATGGGATGAACGTGTGGAAAAGCCATTCAAAAATAGGTATCAATAAACATCGTGTAAGCTTAATATTTTTTTACTGGTAAAATTGAACTTTTTTTCCACCTGTAATTATAAGGAATGATGAGAGGAAGTTCAGATAGGTCGACACTCGAGGGGTTGTTATCCAGAATCTATATCAATTAACTGATGGAGAATGGTAATTTTGTATGAATGCACCCCTTTATATTAATTAATGCCTAATATTCAGCCACATCAATTACTTACAAAGTTCCTCATCCCTGAATAACCCACATTAGTTGAAGACTCACGAAAATCTGTCAGAGAGTGAAATGTTGTTTCCATAACATTGTACGTGCTTCATGCAATCACATTCAAAGAGCTCACCAGCCTGTTCCGACGCAGGATATTCCGGCATTAACTCCCCGCGGAACCGGGCTTCCATTAACTACCCGTAGGTACGTATGTTTGCGATGATCGTGCCGTAATATTTGCATACTCCAAAATTGAGAGGTTTAAAAGGGACCGAGAGGGCTAAGTTTTTCATTTGGAGGTTCCCTGTTAAGCCGAATGTTCTACAGAGTGTCGGTAGAAAGTAACATCCATCGATCCGCTTGGGACCTTTCCACAAAATCTTGATAATGACCTCCAGCTCGGATATGAATAGCGTTTCAAAGAGAACAACTGAAGCTGTGTGTTGTGTGAACTGAATTTTTCCATTTTATTCCACTTTAATCAGAAGAAAATTGAATCGAGGTACTTTTGATGTAACTAAAGCATCATCAGGTGGCATACTCTTGATCATCAAAAGCAGTTTTTCCTGAACTCATCCCCTGTTAATTCTGTATGCACTTTATGGTAGGTTCAGCTAGAAAGTTGACTATAGGTGGTCATGAGAGGTGGAAATCCTCATCAGATTGCGTATACCTAGTGAGCGCTTCCCTATTTGGATGATGAAGACGTTACTGCATCTGAAACACTCATCTGTACTCGACTTGCTGGTTACGATGACTCGATGAACCTCGCGGGATAATTATGGTTGTGGGGTAGAAACTTGTTGTTAATTTGATTTCTGCTCAGTTGGGTAATCTATACAGAAAAATAATAAACCGACGAGTATGAATGTGCAGCGTTTTCCCATTACAGTTAGGGTGAGGGTTGCATAATGACTGTGTTCTTTCCGTGTCACCATCAATTAACCAGAAGTATTTAGGAGGAAAGTCCACTAAAATCTCATTGTTCATTTGTTGGCAATCTTCGGAAATAAGCACAACCCTTACAAGAAATTAGCCAGTGTCCTGGCCCAGTGCCAGCCCGCGTGGATTTCTCTTGGCCGCACTCCAAAACTCTCGGATCCGCCAGCTTAAACAACATTGTGCTCTGTCAACTCAGAGTGCCCCCTTCAGCCTACCCTGGTCTACTCTCTTAATAAAGGCATTTTCAAATTTAATTTCAAAAACTTCCTGCTTCGACTTGCTTATGATCCCGCAAAAAGTTTTCGCGTGAATCACTTTTAATTAACGATTTCATGAAACTGGTGATCACTTCAAGTTCCTCGTGAAAAGTTTTTCTACCCTCCATTACTTTCATTCCCTTTAAAGATAATTATGGTCCTTCTAAGACACGTCACTTGGTAATTACCGTCACTTCAAAGTCCAGTTGCTTGTCCCTCGAACAAAATTTGATAAACGAATAGAACTAGGTGATCACAATAATCAAAAGTCAGTGAAATTGATCCTTAAGTCGAGGATTAGATCGGAACCTTACTCTCCAACGCTGACATTAATTTATTCCCCACTGATCTCATTGTTTATCTTTGTGTACTAGAAAACACGATTCTCTTGGTACAAATTTTCCTTCTTTTCAGAAATAATTATGGTCGCTCTTAGCTACGTCACTTGGTAATTATCATCACTTCAAAGTCCACTTTCTTGTCCCTAGAACACAATTTGATAAAATAATTATACGAGGCGGTTGGTATGTATACTAGAAATCTAAAAAAAGTCTGCCAATTGGGTGTGGCACATAGCTTCCTCGTATCCATTACCCGATCGTATAGATGATCCAATGCATGGTAGCTGATCTTAAAACATCAATCACTATGTACGAGTACCTGGTACTACTCTAATAGGAGACCAACCACACGTCATCCCGCACTATCACTGAATATTTCTTCGGAATCGGATGGAAAATGTGAAAGTTCTGGCTTCTACAATGAAATTCACGTTCGCGCATGAGCACTGGCTACTATCAATCCCCGGGGCGATATTTTCATATATTTTCATAATTTAGAAGTTATGGCTGTTACAAGGAATTCACGTCTGCGACTATAGCTCTGTATAGTTTTGCACGTTTTTAGGACGTCTCACTGTAAGACTTGGGCGTCCTTATGCGATCGATCTGGGGTAAAGTTGGACAACACTCAAAAGAAGGAAAAATAACCACACAGTAATCCGTTTTAGACCATTCTGAATCCAAATCCGTGAAAAAACCATAGGTGAATGTCCGTGTGTGTGTGTGTGTGTGCCACCGCATACCTGGTCATCGAGGTGCATTGTGGTCCTTTTTCTAATGACCAGTTGTGTAGGTCAACTTTAGCGACCTCCAAAAATCGAAAACGACCCAGAACTTTTTTAAAACTAATATTCTCTTCTTCTATGATCATTGAAGAACATGTTTCAAAAAGAAAAACCAACATAATTACCACAAACTATTTAATTTAATTCGAAATTAAATAGTGTGTAGTATAGTGTGTGTGTGACAAAATCTTGTGTCGTCTGCACAGGCCTTAGTTCTCAACCGATTTTCGTTGTTCTTTTTTGTTCGACGCGGAAAACTATCTTGTTGTGCACTACGGCGCCGGAATTTTGCTTCTTAAGGGGGGAAAGGGGGGGTTAATGCTTAAAAAACGTGCGTTAAGGGCTTAATCTTGTAAACTCTGCCCAGGCTTCAATTTCCAACCGATTTGAGTGTTTCTTTTGTTATTTTACTCAAATAACTTCCGAGTTGTACATGATTTCACCAGAGTACCAAAATTCGCAAGAGGAGGGGATAAGGGGGGGGATACTATTCACAAAATATCCGATTTTTCAATATTTCGGTTCCTTTACTGCTTATTTACTGTACCATGCTATGAAATTGAGGAAAAATTCTAATGATACCTCCGGATTTTCATGAATTATTCTCTGTACCACCATAGAACTAATACGAGTAGTAGTGCCACCATGGTGCCAGGACATCACAAACCGCATATTTCGTGGTTTTTTCTTTGTGTTTCACCTTGAATACGGATGTGAACCTCGACGGTCAGCCTACCAAAACTAATAGAATCTACTAGTTTTGATAGGCTGACCGTATTTCATCTGATGAAAGTTCAATGTTACGACGTAATTCCGCTTTGTTGCCAGAGTGGCACCATTGGGGGGGGGGGTTGAACTCGAATTCGCATGTTGGGTGTCGTAGATCATGGATTTTAAAATGCTCTTCAGATTCGGGGCTCCCATGCCGCTAGAAATTTTATGGTCGATAAGGGTGAGGAGAGAGATCACTATTTCTTGTCTAAAGTATTTCTTGCCTAAAGTGAAACAGTTTTATCACTTACCAACTGGTTAAACTGATCTAATGCTTATCCAATGGGACGTCCCCTGGAATGCATGCATTGCTAAACAATATGTTTAAATTAGAGTTCGAACCGAAAGCTTTCCAAAAAGATGCACTATGATGGGTGGCAAACAACTGGAATTGGATGAAACAGAAAGGGAAACTGCGAAAAACGAATTGACGTCAGACCTGAAATCTCCATCTCGCTCCCGCACGTAAAAAACGAGTGGGACTGTTTGACTGTTTTATTTACAAATGTGATACAATTAGGACCTTTAGGTCCTCTCTTACGAAGAAACAAAAATGAAAATGAAAGAAGAAATGAAAATAGAACTTCAACACAATTAAGTCAGACTTCTATTTATAATTTTATAAAATAATGAGTGCAGAGTTGTGCGGGGAAATGTGGGTTAAAACCAATAATCTAAATTCAACCTGAAATTGATAAGAAACAGCTTGTGAAAAGTAGGTAGTAAATATCAGACTAACATTAATTAATTGACTATTTAAAACAGTATACCTATAATAGGTATATTGTTTTAAAATTGAAAAATTGAAAAAAAAGTTGAATAATTCAACAGTCTAGTCTTAATTCTCTAGTCTATATTCTCTTCATTAATTTATTTTCAATTAATTCGCTTTTCGGAAAAAAGATGTAACGTCCTCGTATATTGGGAAATTATACGTAAATCGCTTACAAGCGTAGAGAGATGGAGAGATTGTTCAGTTCTGACACCATATCGTTCCTACATGCTTCTGCTCTCGATTGTGTGTCTCAAACTAGAGGAAAACAGGGAATTACGGTTTTTGAGATAGCTGAATCCCATCCTCAGGTCACCATCAACTTATCCCAACCCACAATAATTGCTCGTTGGTGAATCATTGTCAATTGTACAACTAATTCTAAAAGTTCATATGAAAATTTGCGGGGAAGCTACACAGCACACCCACTTGGCAGATCTTTTTTGTCAACAACAGTCGAATAATGGCGCTGTCAAATTCCATCGAAGCCATAATAGCCACCTCTCGATGCATGTAATGGATTCTAAATCATGGTCAATATTTGAAGATGAGCGATGAATGCATCAGTAACATTTCAGGAGCCGTCGTTTATTGACTCGGAAGGTAGTTATCCGTCAGAATGTTTGGACAGTGTAATCAGAGAGGGAGTGGTGAAAAAGGTCATCGATTCACTCTCGACCTATTACCGAGTCACCGTGACAAATTTTCCGCACAATATCGTTCTCATGCCGCTCATCGGGAGAAAGCTAAAGAAGACATTCTGTCTTGATGGGTCGTGATGGTTTGCAATGGACAACAATCGCAGACAAAACCTAACCTTTAATGGGTTAAAGTACCGCGTACGGCGCGCCGTGGCGAAGTAGTTCAAATGTAATATTTCCAGACCGAAACTCCAATATCACGAAATTATAATATCGACTCACTATCTTCGTCTTATTGACTTTCTTTGGATCGATTGAGACTATTACTAAAGCATTCTGAGTGGAAGTTTCTGAAATATGACCAATAACAAAACAAGTAAATCCAAATTGAAATATGAGAGATTATTTTTAATAATGAACCTTTGGAATCGACCAAGAAAAACAATCCCCCCCCCCCTTAAAATTGTTGATTTACGTTTCAAGTTACGTAAAACCCGAAAATCGAATAAAAAAATTTCCGTCCGTCCGCCGTAAGCAGCACTTTTTCTAGTTCCCATGGACCGATTTTGGTGAAATTTGATATATGGGCTCCATTTGGGGTATAGTTGTTCCCCAAAGCTTTTGGTTGATGTCAGTCACTTCCAAGAGTTGAAATTTTGAAAACGCCCTAGCTCAAAAAAGTTTGATATAAAGGTATTGTTTTTAAATCAATATAACATAGTATTGAATTTTTAGAATCGAATGAGACCACTCGGAGCTCTGTAGGACCAACCGTTCGCTCCCTATGAAAACTTAAAGGCTGGACTTACGATAAATCAGTAACACGAGTGTGAATCGCAAAAGAGGCCTAATCTCCGTTCAAATTTTAGCTGACCAAAATGCGATCGCTGCACGTTTCTCCGAGTTGTACTCAGGTTTGCGTCCATGGCAACCATTTTTAGAAAATTGAGTGTGAAGCGTTTATATCATCAAATTAAACTTGAATGTGAAGCAAAATTAGGGTGGTAGGTAGTGAAAATGGTTCTTTTCAGACGAGTGATCTATCAGAAAAAGGTTTATTAACCTTTTTGTAATCATTTGCAATTTTGCTTCCGAGTCTACCAAGGTAGCGGAAGCTTTGTTTTCACTTTTAAAGGAGGAAAAAAAAAGTTCTCCAAAATCAAAATTTTCACTCGCGTTTTGCGTTTTAGACCTTTCTGAACAATTTTGGTTCCGTGTCTGTGTGTCTGTCTGTGTGTCTGTGTGTCTGTCCGTCTGTCATGAATTCCTTGTAACGCGCATAACTATACGAAGTTATTGTCCGATTTCGATGAAATTTTCAGGAATTGTGCGGGTTGGTGTGTAGACGGTCCCCTATGAAAATCATCATCCTCGGACTGATAGAAGCGACTGCGCATGCGCAAACGTGAATTCCTTGTAACGGCCATAACTTCTACATTTTCCATCCGATTTCAATGAAATTTTCAGGGATGTTACAGGTTAACTTGTTTTGATGTTTAGAGATTAACTACTGTGTATCGGATCATCTATACAATCAGGTTATGGATACGAGGAAGCTATGTGCCACACCCACTTGGCAGACGTTTTTTTTTCCACGGTTCAAACACGGCTCAGTTTGGGGTTAAGGCAGGCAGACGGATTTTTTACATTCGATTTTTGGATTCTACGTCCCTTGAAACGTAATACAACAAATTTTGAGGAAGGTTCAAAAGTGTTTTATTTTCACTCATCCACTAAGGTTGATGAGTAACAGTAATAAAACAGGGGAACATTGATACCATCAGATTTATATAATTAGATAATCACATATTTTGTATAATTCTTCGTTTTGAGAGGAAGTTCCAATCAAAGTTGCGTACCAGCAGAATAAATGTGCACTTAAGTGAACGGTGATTGGTACCAACACGCTGGCCATAATTATCTATGGACGTCCATACCGCTATATATAAGCTACAAAACTCACCCATCTTCGCAGGCCTCTTGATTATGTAGTTACACTCGAGGGTACTGAGTGGATCTAAATTAAGGTTCTGAAGTTAGCTAATCCTGTAAATTAGAGTCGTTCTCTTTGAAAGCACTACCAGGATTAGAATGAGTACACTCAGTCCTAAGACCGTTCCCAAAGAGAAACCTCCACTACAATGACCTCAAAGCTTTTTTGTGTAATGTATCGACGCAAATCGTTTCTTATGAATTTGAAAACAACATCTGAAATTAAGTAACATTGACATAGCTAGGGGCAAGGGGCATTTTTATGGTTAAGAGGGTCTCAGTCGGTCGCCGTTCGTTCCTCGTTCCGGGTCAGTGTATCCCTAAATTGGCGCTAAAACGTTAAAAATTGTACCTAGATTTGAAATTTTCAAGGATTTTCGAAATTCATTAGTGCATCAGTCTAGGGAATTGAAAAACTAAAAGATTGCCGCTGGAATCATCAAAATCGAACAGTAATGGGGTGTGCGCATTGGCCATAAAAACTGTTTATTGTTAATTTTGATCTAAACTAGACTTCAATCTGAGAATTTTGACATTAACCGCGACCTTCTAGCGTGAGAAAACCTTTTTCTATGATTTTTCAAAGTTTCGAATGTTTATTTTTTTATTTTGTTTCAAGTGTTTGGGTACCGCTCAGTCGGGAGGGGCGCGTGACGTCATACTCATTCGAAACTTTGAAAAATCATAGAAAAACGTCTACTCATCGAAAAAGAGAACGGCTGGTGTCAAAATTCACAGGATGAGGTTTACTTTCGATTAAAAATTAAAAAAAAAAAAAAAAAATTATGCGCACCCCCAATTGCCAGAGAAAAATGAGAATAACTGTTTATTCAGTTTGGTTTTTCCCATTTTGGTTTATTATTTTCAATAATGAACCTTTGGAATCGACCAAGAAAAAAAATGTTTTAACCCACCTTCAAAATTTGTTGGTTTACGTTTCAAGGTACGTAGAATCCAAAAATCGAATAAAAATTTGGCCGTCCGTCCGCCATCCGCCGTACGCGGCACTTTCATCACTTAGCATTGACCGATTTTGGTTGATGTAGGTCACTTCTAAGGGTTGAAAAATAAGGGTTGAAAATCTGAAAACGCCCTAATTTGAAAAATTTTGGTATAAAGGTATTGTTTTCCGTCAATTTAAGATAGTATTGAATTTTTAGAGACCATACGGAGCCATGTAGGACAAACCGTTCGCTCTCTACGCGAACTTAAGTGTTGGAGTTACGATAAATCAGAAACACGAGTGAGAATCGCAAAAGAGGCCTAATCTCCGTTCAAATGTGAGCTGGCCGAAATGCGATCGATGTTATTCTTCAAGTTGGTTGGTGGTAACAATGGCAAAGCCGTGTTCTTTGCAGACGAGTGATCTATATAGAAAAATAATAAACCTTTGTGTAATAATTTGCAGCGTTTTCCCTGGCAATGATTGTTCGATTTTGATGATTCAAAATCAAACAATCTTTTAGTTTTTCAATTCCCTAGACTGATGCACTAATGAATTTCGAAAATCCTTGAAAATGTCAAATCTAGGTACAACTTTTGAAGTTTTAGCGCCTGGAATAAAGAGAAACACTTACCCCGAACGAGGATCGAACGGCGACCGAATGAGACCCCCTTAACCTAATGTTTAGTAGGACTAAACTTGAATTCTTCAACCGCTGAAGCTTTGGTCATGTCTGGGAGATTTCTATGGAGTTTAGTTTATTAAGCAGCTATAAAATGAAGTAAAAACCAATTTGTTACCATCAAGTCAAGATGGGGTGCGAACGGTTGGCCCTGGAAAGCTCTGAATCGTCTTATTCAACTCTAAAAATTGAATGCTTTTTGAATTGAATGAAAAACCCATAACTTCACAAATAATTTTTTCGAGGTTAGGAGTTTTGAAAATGTCATCCCATTATCATAATATACAATAATTAACCTAAGTCGATTTTTATTTTCGACATTAAACCACCAACAGAAATTGTCTGTCATTTTCGCATTTTACTCGTTTGTGACTGGTAAAAGTAGTACTCTGAAGTTGAAATCATACAGATTAGAGACGGGATTTTCAATAAATTATACCGAGTCATGAGTAAAATGAAGTCAACTGTATTTTCTTTACAGTATTACAGGAAAGAAAGTTTGGTTCCAGTAGACCGAATGGCGTTGGAGAATCAGGGCAGAAAAACGGGTCTGCGGATCCATTTTAGTGCAGACGACCGGGTTCCCTCAAGTGATTCGTGTCCAATAAAACTAGGCTCCTGAACCGAGCAATGAATCCGATAAAAATAGGGTTTATCTTTCGCCCAACCTCAAAAGTAAATCCTGAGCCACCACTTGTGTATACTCTATTAAATACTGGTCGATTATCCGAGCGTTGCTCAGGCCACGTGTAGGTATGTTAGTTAATTGTATTGAAATAGTAATAATCATAACAGTATCAAATTTTATGAGCAGGTAAGAAGCGTGATACCGTAGCTGATAACTACACAGCTGATTCTATATTTTCCCTTAATTTATACAACCACACATGGCGGAAGGTGTACCGTATTGCAGCGCTCTAGAGGCTGATTAAAACTAACGGAACTCGAGGGAGAACGGGAGGAAAGTTAAGTTTTAATTCTGAAAACTGACCAGAGTTCCTCCAATCACTAACAATAGTTTCCCAACGGCTGATTTTACCATCTATCTGTCTCCTAACCGTCAATTAACAAGAGAGAAAACACATCAGAATTTGTATCATAATATTTGATAGCATCACGTTTTGAGGTACGTGGTGTTGAGAAAATGTATCATCACTATGAACAGCTGACTTGACATCGTCATCAACAAATGCCTAGCTGCTATCGGTTCTCACGAGGCTCTATACAGAGTGTTCGGTATAAGAATGACAAAACTACATGGATCGATTCGGCAACCAATTTGCAACAAATTTGTGCTATAACAGTTTTTTCATCCTACGTTTTCACACGAAGATTTTTTTTCGTGTTTTTATCTTGTATAACAAAATGGTCGTAACTCCCTTAATTCAAGAGATAAACTCAGAAATTAGGATACCGTCGGAAAGAAGGTTAAATCGCCTTTAACTTTTGTTTCATAAACTTAAACATGCTTCTTTTAGCCTGAACCTGAATTTTTGACAGTTCCGGCATTTTTAACAATTTTTGATGGTAATTTCTTATCATATCACCTGCCAAAAAATGGATGAGGTTCAAGATGCTGAATGAGGTATGCCTTTCACTTTTTCGACCATGGGATTCAAGCTCCCATGCACCGGTGACTGTACAGGGTGTCCACGAAACAGATCTCATTCCTTCAAGGGGTCGATTCTACAAAGAATTTGCAACATAAAATGTCTCCCAGCAATTTTTTTTAGAGGCTTTTTCCAAGTTATTTCAATTTTACAATTGCTTTTCGTGAATTTTGACCTTATGTCATTAAATTGGTAATAAATCCTTTAATTTACTGTGTTAATTACAATTGGAGGATACCGTTGGAAAAGAGCTTTGTTCCTATCTTCCTAATACCAAATGAAACTTTTCTATTTGAATTTTACGGGGAATAGAGCAACCTAAAAAGTGAACTTAGTAACTTTTCGAAAACATTTCGTTTTTCAACGCCCGTAATGTCCAAATAATTTGGGCTAATGAACTATTGCCGGTAAGCCGAAAAACTGCGCCAGAATCTTAGCTTTCCAACGGTGTAATCAAAAAACATTTTACAAACGAATCTGAGGGAGAAATTTGTGCTTGAACGCGGAAAAACGTGCATTTTTTTCAACGAAATCGACGGTTTGACGGGAGGACTCTTGGGTCCGCTCCGACGCGGCTCATCCAAAGCACAAAGTCTCCCAGAAACATAACAGACAGCTTGTAGGTTTTGAAAGAAATTGCTAAAGAAACAATGAGGAGAATGGTCTTTACATACATGTGTTTTCAATGAGAAAATTAGGTCTACGACCAATCACTGAGCCTTAGGCTTACTCGAATTTATATGAACATGAATTTCCGAATCAGTAAGAATATCGGAGTC
The DNA here is from genome assembly GCA_009739505.2 of Apolygus lucorum. NCBI lineage: Eukaryota > Metazoa > Arthropoda > Insecta > Hemiptera > Miridae > Apolygus > Apolygus lucorum. The sequence continues at coordinate 45,661,052 of CM019167.2, read as the reverse complement.
GAGAGATAAAATGTACGAGAAAATTGAAGACTGAAAAGTAGGGGACGTACCACCGACACAAAATAACCTCTTACTGATTCAGTAGAAAAAGAAGAATCTCATGCAATATTCATGGGAGGAACAAGTCTGATATGGCATATGATAACAAGCGCGTACGCGTCTCTCTGGTGCCTCTCCACGTTTTGAATTCCCGCACACAACCATGTGCTAAGACCCTTAAATATAAATGATGTTTGTAGAACGGTAAGTAGCCTACGTAATCACCGAGTGTGGGATACTTTGGCCTTTAATGTCGAGGCCTTGATAAAAGACCGTGGATGGAGGCCTCTCGCTTCCTGGGGTTTCTTTTGAAGGGAGAATGTTTTGGAAAGAGTCTGGGAGATTGAAGATGAGAGAATGAGAATAATGGTAGTCGAATGGCAATGAAAGATAGGGGCCAGGTAAGAATGACCTACTTTGCTGCGATACAATATAGAATGGAAGATAAATAATATTTATATTAATATATATTATAATAATCAAATATATTATATTAATCTATTTTCACTTTGTATGTGCCCAAGTGCCCATGTTCGGTAGTACATCACTCTCCATGCCTTATTCATTAGGAACCCGAACCACATAGCTGTACTTTGGCTTGTAACCTTCCAGTGAGTCCATATTGTGGTTATCTCTCTCAATCAAGCTCTCTCCTTGAACTTTAAGACTTCATGAACAATTCTGGTTCCGTTATACAGTTTCCGCTGTTATACAGTGTCCCGAAACCAATGCATCAATACTTCAGGATTGATTTTATAACTAATTTGCGGATGGTAGATATGTAGATGATTCATCTATACATACATATGCACTTGAAAGTTTGTAGATTCGCAATCCAAACTGGAAATTTCTGGACATGAAAGTTGAAAAAGGGACCAATAAAAAAAGGTTGAATTTTTTGAAAGAGAAGATCAGAATTTGATCAAATTTCTGGATGTCAGTTTTTTAAAATGATTATCTGATACTGTAAAAATAAAAAAGTAAACAACCATCTGAAGTTGAATTTTCATCCAACTGCCATTCCTGGCGTCGTGGACGTCATTAGCTGTCTTCCAAATGGAAGATCAGAAATGGTTCTGATGATTTTGCTAATGGCTATTTATTGTCCCACCCGCTTAGATGGACCGGGGTTCACTAATGGCCCAACCCGAAAAATTATCAAGACTACCCTCAAGCCATCTCCAATCCAGATGATCTCCCTGGCCGACTGGCTTCGGTGATCCGGTTCATTAAACCAGCTAACGGCCATTGGTTTAATCTGGTACAGTGGAAACATCCTATTCATGATTCATGCTGCTTGTTATAAAGACCAATGTTTGAATTTTGTGGTCTACTTGAATGAATCTATTGGAAAATTATAATATTTCTTGTTGCGTCTTGAGTTGACATTCGCCTACTTCATACTACGTCTACTTGGGGAATGTATATAAGGTACAAAAAACATAATTTAGAAGAACACTTTATTTAGAAGAAGATCGAGGACTAAAGAAAAAATGAAAAATGAGGGAGGCGAAATCTTGAAGAGCACGCGCGGGGAAGGAGAGCAACTTTGTTACATGGCAAATGCTTGGAGTGAGGATGAAGGGTAGGAAGGATGGAGTAGTTTGTACAAGTGGGAAATGGAATTGAAGACGCATGGAAGCAGGAAGGGACGTAGGAGGCGAGAAGGGCGGATGAACGAACGGGAGAGCCGTCGGTATAACGGGGAGATATGTTAGGGTTGGGGCGGAGGGATCTGGAGAGCCGTAAACCGTAGAATCCGTCATTACGGTGAAACGGATGGAAACATATTTGTTCGGCTCACTGAGCCATGACCAAAGCAGCATTTCAGTTCATCAACCACGCAAGGGTGACTTGACCGAAACAAGCCTTCTGATTCTGTGGACTCCTTCGCGCAAGGCGAACGTCCGAACAGTTCCAACCCCCTCAAGAGCGAACTGACTTGACACCCACCTAAGCGCTCCACCCCCTGGCTTAACAGCCCTGCTACACAATAATTTTATATGCGGTGTAATTCATTATAGCAGTTATATATGATGGGGAAAATCAAGTAAGAAGGATTCAGGAACATTTTACCAAATGAGTACATTCAACCATATGGTGTTCCAAATCCAGTGAATGTTACCTCTCCATGAATGAGACAATATACGAATTTGAACAGAAATGCTATGTTATTCAAGACAGCTTGACAAATGAGCGTGTCTGGCCGTGGGAGAAATTGACACTCGGAAAATGAAATGTCAGAAACCAATATGCAAAGAGGCACGGCAATAGTTGGGGTGATAGCAAAATGTTGTCTCCTACAGAGTTTAAATTTAGCTGTACTTCGATAGCTGGAGTGGTTCCCATTAACCTATGCGAGAGGAAATAAAGACGAATCTATGAGAAGTGGATTACGAAGGAAGATCTCAATTCAAGAATGAAACGAGAACGCAGAGGTTTCAGACCTGCCAGGAGACATGGTATTTTGAAGAACGGAACGATGGGCAGTTATCTTGATTACTGATAAGAGGCCTCCAGTGAATGGATCGTAAGATTGACTTCATGCTCATCACTGGTCATGCCCACTCCCGGACATGCGATCCTGTACAGACTCGGCAGGACTGGTGGGGCAGGGGGGGACTCTTTTTGAATCTGCTGATGTGAAGATGAAATAGCTCATACCTTTTTCGTCTACTCGGGATGAAGAGAACAAAGAGGGTAAATTTAGTATCTCACATAATACACATCATCATACCTGATCCTTCCTGGCAACCCTGGTCATTCAAATATGCCTGGTTGTGGGACACGTTGACAAGAGGGGAGACTTGGAGAGTAGTAGCTGCATTCATAGTTGCTGTCTGGAGAAAGAGACTGGAAGAAATGAAGATTAAGAAGTAAGGTAAACAATCCAAGACCTCCCTTAGCCTAAAAAAACAGAGGAGGCAAAAGAAAAACATTGCTTCCGCAACCTTGGTAGACTCGGCAGGATAAAGCCATGGTTATGAACATCACCCACGAGACAATGAAAATATGGTTCTGGGATGGTATCATACACCACCAAGGCCAAGGAAAACTTGAATACTTTTTTAAGAATTGATCAATTAGTTTAGTTATTTGCAGTTTTAGTTTTGATTCGTCCCAACTGTTTCACAAGAAGCCTTTATAAAAATAAAAAAATATTGATTTTCCGACTGCCCTTAATTGAGCGAATGATAGAGACGGTATCTCAATGACTAGCGACACGCAATCCTAAATTAATACACTATGAAGATCGAGAATCAGGCGATGTAATTAATAGAATAAGCCAATAAAAAGATTCGTTCTAGCGACCTTTAAAGTCCACGATAATGGGAATATTTTAATCAAGAAACGGGTCGTCCAATATTCTCAAAGTATCCTTTTTAATAACAAAATTTCGTTTTATTCCTGCCACTCAGATGTCTTAATTTTTCGCACTACTCCGAGTTCTGAAAGCACCTGCAAGCTTATTAAATTGTCGAGATAGAGAAATGGACTGAAGTGGGATGTATACTCATCGTCGGGTGAAACAGGGCTGGAAACAATCATAACCGAAGGTAAGACCGGACCAGCTGGGGCCCGCCTGAAAAGCTCCCAGCGGGCGAAGGAGCTCAGCGGATGCTGTAGTTACTTTACTTTTAAGAAATGAGAAAACGACTTGGCTTTCTCGCCTCTGGGAACGTTTTCCCCTTTTAAACTTTTTTTTATTGAATTTAGGAGAACAAACAAATTTCCATTCAAATCCTTCGAGGGAAATTCATGAGGGGCAGTTTTCATATTGTCTACACCACCTTGGATAGTTTTATACTGCCAACCGTTTTTATAAAGCCCACCCCCTTGGCTGTATTTTATATCCAGTATCTAAACGCTTCACCTTCTTGAGATTTGTATACTATCTAAGTTCGGTTCCATTGACAACTCGTTGGTTCCAGTCCTTGAGGAATGACTTCTTGATGATCCCGAGTGAATTTCATCGTAATCGGATTGCCGATAGTCTCTGAGCATGTGCAAACTATGATATTCCCAGGGATTTTTATGTTTTTTAATCGTTCATATGATAACGCTATGAGGACAGACAACAAGACAGACGTCATTCAACTTACATGATTCCTCGCAAAACATTCCAAATTCATCATTAAAGACCAAACATCGAGTTTACTACTACTATATCGAGTTCACCTACCTATCAACTCTCTCTATTACGGGCGTTGTATGAGTTTTGCATATCCTGTTGGTCCCGCCTTCCATCCTACGTTAAGGGGGTCTCAGTCGGTCGCCGTTCGTTTTTAGTATTTAGCGAAATTGAAAGCGCAAAAACTTGAAAGTTGTACCTAAATTTGAAGTTTTAAAGGATTTTAGAAATTCATTAGTGCATAGCCCTAGGGAATTGAAAAACTGAAATATTGCCGCCGGAATCATCAAAATCGAACAATAATTAACAAAGAAAAATGGGAAAACTACTGAATAAACGGGTTTTCCCAAGTTTTCCCCATAGTTCTCTGGCAATTATTGTTCGATTTTGATGATTCCAGCGGCAATCTTTCAGTTTTTCAATTCCCTAGCGCCGTGTACTAATGAATTTCTAAAATCCTTGAAATTTCTAAAATTTGAAATGGGAAAAACATAACTGAATTAACGTTTTTTCCCATTTTTCTGTGAAAATTATTGTTCGATTTTGATAATTCCAGCGGCAATATTTCGGTTTTTCAATTTCCTAGGGCCATGCACTAATGAATTTCTAAAATACTCTAAAATTTCCAATTTAAGTACAACTTTTCAAGTTTTTGCCCCTTCGATTTGGCCAAATACTGACCCGGAACGAGGAACCAACGTCGACCGACTGAGACCCCCTTAAGATTGGTTTATGTCTTACTGACTCCATCACATATCAAGGAGCCGCCCCTTTCGAGGAGGATCCGTTGCACTAAGCGAATGTTTCTAACTTCGAGGTTAATGAGTTGCCCCTACTTGGGAACTAATGCGCAAGACATGATGGGATCATGTCAAGCCTGTCTCACCCACTTCCTGTTTTCCTCGCAAGAAGTTCATTTATTTGTGGATGGAGCTTCCATTTAAATTTAGTTGACTTGGCTCCTTTTTACTTTTCAAGCAGACATCGACCTAGGCTGCCTTACCTTGAGGTGAAACTTTTCTAATGACTCCTGCTACTCAGGCTCAGACAATGGATCAACCCCAGGAAACTTCGCTGCCGTCCATTAGCCAAATTACATTGTGACTTTCCCAAGCGGTCGCACGGAGGGAGAGCTTTTCGTTTTCTTCAGACCTCATCTTGCCTGACTCAGCAGTTGATCATCGTGAATGTCTTTGAAGTCCTCCGTACCTACAACCAGCCTTGTTGTAGTTTCGTACCTGCGTTTTCGTTACGGACCTCAGTAATTAATCACAGTCCCCTATTTTGAGTTTTATCGTATTTTCAAAGAAAATTAAGCTATTGCGGTGGACTCGGAATTTTTATCAAAAACTTTTTTGAATTTTCAAAAATGTCATGATAACAAACGAAAGAACACGTTCGTTAGCCAGGAATTTCGGTCAACCCTAAGAGAATCGAATTTCAAAAAATAGGGAAACGAAATATTATTCAGGGAAACGAAACTTTAACTAAATATTTCACCCAAACGGGACTACATGGCTGACGTGCTGACTTGAACTGAGACCGAGGGAGGAACACGATCCATTCACATCTAACAGTTCGTTCATAACAATGATAGTATGGTAATAGAAACTCTCCATAGACGTGTTTTCAACAACTCAAACAACAAAATACATCGAACATTATACACAAAAGTAGCTCTCCGCGAACACAAACAACATCCACCCAACTCCACTAATTTCTGAATAGCCAAACGGTACAGAAACACATAATTTCCAGCAATCGAAGACAAATAACCTAACTGAATTTAAAAGAAATAGATGCAGATGAAAAAGTCTGTCAAGTGGGTTTGGCACCCGTTTCCAGCTTCCTCGAATCCATGACCAGATTGTATAGATAATCTCAAAATATAGTCCATAAAATATGGACAGTATAGTCCGCAATCTAAGAATATCAATCTCTAAGTACCTTGCAATAGACTCATAGAGGACCATCTACACGTCAACCCGCACAATCTCTGAAAATTTGATTGAATTCTGAAAATAACTTCTTTTAGTTTTGCCCGTTACAAGAATTTTGTGCAGTGGTTACTATCAGTCCGGAGGAGATGATTTTCATAGAGATCATCCACATTCCTTATGGAGAATGTGGAAGTTATGGCTATTACAAAGATTTTACGTTTGGGCAGAGGTTACTATCAATTTGGGGGCCAAGAATTTCATAGGGGACCATCTACACACTAATCTGAACAGTCCCTGGAAATGTTACACTGCATAGTTGTATTTTCCAAATAAAACATGTGAGACACACGTGTTCACTCGACGTGCAAGTGACCTCTTTTCAATTGTTCAATGCGCCCGTCCGACGGCTAGAAATTTCTCCCAACTTGAGTACCAGAATGTGAGGCCGGTACTCAGTTGCGAGTCCATATATAAGGACAAGTCAATGGTCACTTCTATCCATTTTACAAACTCGAATCACATCTATCATTTCGCTCTCAGCCCTCAATAATCTCGTAGCAAATCTTCAGGGACGACTTCCCTTCATCTGGTAACGTGGTTTAGTGCAGAAACCATCTCCTCTCATGGTAAGCTGGTTTTTTTGTGGACCAGATGCCGAAACACTATTACGTTAAGTTTTCCTTCTGATCACAATATTAACCAATTTTAAGTCAATAATAAATTCAATCCGATAATCAGTAAGTTGGTTCAAAAATATATATTTTCTCATTTCATTCAAAATTTTAGAAGTATCGGAATTCAACTAGTACATGTCACATGTATCGAAAGTAATAGTTATGCTCATTAAAGAATTTTTCGTGTGATCTTGCGCAGAAGGTCGTCAATCAAAGGGAAATTAAATTCATAACAGCACTCCACACTCACTCCATTCTGCACTATAATGGAAAATTTCACAGCAATTGGACTGTAAAAGCTATGCCCGTTACAAGGATTTTCGAACATACGGGCAGATAGACACACACATACACAGACACTCAAAAGCACACACATACAGACACATGGACAGATAGTGCAGAACCGAAATTGTTCAGGAAGGTTTGAAGCATGAATGGGGGTGCGCCTAATTTTGGTTTATTATTTTCAATAATGAACCTTTGGAATCGACCAAGAAAGAAAAAATTCAACACCCCCTCAAAATTTGATGGTTTACGTTTCAAGGTACGTAGAATCCAAAAATCGAATAAATTTGGCCGTCCGTCCGCCGTCCGCCGTCCGCCGTACGCCGTACGCGGCACTTTTGCCACTTAGCATTGACCAATTTTGATGAAATTTGGTATGTAGGCTCCATTTGGGGTCTAGTTGTGCCCCGAAGCTTTTGGTTGATGTAGGTCACTTCTAAGGATTCCAAAATCAATTTTGAAATTTTGAAAACGCCCTAACTCAAAACATTTTGATATAAAGGTATTGTTTTTCCTTCAATTTAAGATTCTATAGAATTTTTAGAATTTTTTGAGACCACGCGGAGCTCTGTAGGACAAACCGTTCGCTCCCTACAAAAATTTAAGGGTTTATATTGAAATTTATATATATGAAATCAAAACACGAGTGTGAATCGCAAAAGAGGCCTAATCTCCGTTCAAATTAGTGTATAAAATAGCGATGGTTAGTGATTTTGATTTTTTTTTTGATTTTTTTTCCCCCTTCACATTGGATGGTTGGTGATTTTGTAGACGAGTGATCTATATAGAAAAATAATAAACCATTGTGTAATAATTTGCAGCGTTTTTTTTTTAAATTTTCAATCGAAAGTAGACCTCATTCTGAGAATTTGGACACCAACCGTTCTCTCCTTGGATGAGTAGATATTTTTCTATGATTTTTCTAATGTTTATGACGTCATGCGCCCCTCCCGACTAGGTCGGACCCCCCCCCCCAGCCCACTGTACCGTCATAAACAATCGAAACTTTCAAAAATTAAAGAAAACGCTGCAAATTATTACAGAATGGTTTATTATTTTTCTATATTGATCACTCGTCTAAAAACGCTGAAAATTATTACACAATGGTTTATTATTTTTCTATAGATCACTCGTCTGCAAAGCTACCAACTATCCAACATAAAGAAAAACATCGATCGTATTTCGGTCAGCTATAATTTGAATGGAGATTAGGCCTCTTTTGCGATTCACACTCGTGTTTCTGATTTATCGTACGTCCAAACTTTAAATTCTCGTAGCGAGCGAACGGTTCGTCCTACAGAGCTCCGCGTGGTCTCAAAAAATTCTAAAAATTCTATAGAATCTTAAATTGAAGAAAAAATAATACCTTGATATCGAAATTTTTTGAGTTAGGGCGTTTTCAAAATTTCAAAATTCAAATTTGAACCCTTAGAAGTGACCTACATCAACCAAAATCTTCGGGGCACAACTAGACCCCAAATGGAGCTTACATACCAAATTTCATCAAAATCGGTCAATGCTAAGTGGCGAAAGTGCCGCGTACGGCGGACGGCGGACGGCGTACGGCGGACGGACGGCCAAATTTTTATTCGATTTTTGGATTCTACGTACCTTGAAACGTAAACCATCAAATTTTGAGGGGGTGTTAAAAAAAAATTTTTCTTGGTCGATTCCAAAGGTTCATTATTGAAAATAATAAACCAAAAGCCACCAACCATCCAACATGAAGAAAAACATCGATCGCATTTCGGTCAGCTAAAATTTGAGTGGAGATTAGGCCTCTTTTGCGATTCACACTCGTGTTTTTGATTTATCGTACGTAAAACCTCTAAATTCTCGTAGGGAGCGAACGGTTTGTCCTACAGAGCTCCGCGTGGTCTCAAAAAATTCTAAAAATTCTATAGAATCCTTAATTTAAAGAGAAACAATACCTTTATATAGAAATTTTTTGAGTTGTTTTCAAAATTTCAAAATTAATTTTTGAACCCTTAGAAGTGACTTACATCAACCAAAATCTTCGGGGCCTACATACCAAATTTCATCAAAATCGGTCAATGCTAAGTGGCAAAAGTCCGCGGCGTACGGCGGACGGACGGCCAAATTTTATTCGATTTTTGGATTCTACGTACCTTGAAACGTAAACCATCAAATTTTGAGTGTTTTAAATATTGTTTTTCTTGGTCGATTTCAAAGGTTCATTATTGAAAATAATAAACCAACAGGTCTTTTCACGCTAGAAGGTTGGTGTCAAAATTGTCAGAATGAGGTCTAGTTTAGATTAAAAATAACAATAAACAGTTTTTCCGACCCATGCGCACACGCCATTGCGAGTGGAAATTTTGATTTTCGGAAAACATTCATCACCTCCTAAAAGTGACAAAATGCTTCCGCAAGCTAGGTAGCACTTACTTAATTGAAATCCACACACGAGCTGAATTTGATTGTTGTCAAGCATTATGCCTGTGCCTAACCATTAACAGATAAATAACTAATGTGGTAACCTCTTCATGAGGAACCAAATCCTCCAAACCAACGCTCTTCATGATGCATTGTGTCAGGAAATTCAGCGTGGCCAAGTAACCCCGAAAAGCAAGTATAACGCACTGCCCTTTCTCAACGTTCCTAGTTCTCGGGATACATTTTAAGCAGTTTGTGTAGCTATGAATCCTACTGCTAGATGCATATTGCTTCTGAACTATCTTGTAGGTGCTGTGTACCAACTGAGTCAGCTTGAAACGGAAAAATCAATAGGGGCATCTCGTTTGTGTTTGAAGTACTCTCCATGTGTTTGCATTGGTCTTAAAGAACTGCATTCAGAGCGATATTGTCACGAACCCTTCTCAGTGTTTGGAAACGTTGTCTACCGTTTGAATTAGACTCAGAGCTAACAGTGAGGTGCTCATCCTACTCAGAATGGCTCGAGGGCGAGAACATCCCCATACTTTTCATGTGTCATTGAGCATTGTTATGAGTGGTGAGAACAGAAGACATTATTCAAATAATGGTACTAATCTTCACTTTTCTTCTTCTAATCTTTGGATTTCTATTCTGAAGGACTTTTTTGACCTTCCAAAACTGAAACAGTGCTTCCGCTACCTTGGTAGACTCGGAAGCAAAATAACTAACGATCGGTTGAAATAATGATTTTTAAAAATTTTCTCATCATCCTACGTTTACGAATTTATGTACTCACAAAGCCAAATGGGTATACGTAACTATCTGTGAGAAAAAAAAATCAAAATGAAATGTAAATTTGATGCGGATTACAAAATTTGTAGTAATATTCAATATTGTATCAAGAACCTCTGAATAGTGCTTAACCCTTCCTGCAAAGAAAGCTTTTTATAAGTTTTTTGAAAGTAGTTTTAAAGCTTACAAAATGTAAAAATACGCGCAGAAACCGAATTTTTATTAGGGTCACAAAATATCTATCTTTTGTTGTAGCGTGAATTTTTTTGTTCCCGCTTCAAATCGTATTAGCGCGGTTTCAGTGGCGAGGTTACCGTCGTTGACGCCAGGTACCGCTCAACCCATTATTCCGAACGTACCTAATTGGTTACTGAGGTTGCAGCTTTAAAGAAAACAAAATATATGAACGAATAATCCTAAAATTATTCCGGAATTTTCGACGAATATTGGATTTAATAAACCCAGAAGTGAATGGGATGAAATAAAATTAATTTCGGATGGTGATGGCTTCGACATGGCGAAAGGCTCTCTCGTCCATCTTACCTTTTTCTCATGCCTTCGACGACGAATGCGGCTTGTCGCTTCCCTTGTTCTCTCGAGAAAAATACCTTTTTCATACCGTCTTAATTCAAGATATATACTCAATTTCGTACCGCGGATTCCCGTCAAAAGTTCGCTTTTCCTCCTTAGAAACGAGAGAATCTGGATTGGATCAGCACAGGATTTTCGAGGCGAATGTTCTACGTCTACGGCGCTCTTCCTTTGTTCTCGGTAAGCACCTACCACTTGTTGCGGATAAAATCATTCGGCGGATTCGACAATTTAGGCATCATAAATTGGTACTATATTATATTCTTCGGTTTCGCAGTTAACTTCGAAGTCGTCTTTGAAAAATCGTCGTGGATTACCGTCGCTGAATATCGTCCGTCTTCGCTGCTACGTTTCACATTTCAACAAGATTCCACGTTTCGTCGGAGAAAATTTTACTGCTCCACAAATATCGTACCGGTATGTCTACATAATAGTCAACACCCTCAGCTTAATTGGATCATAATGGGTATTATTCAGTAATGGTACAATTCGTCCATATTTTTAATCAGTTCCAGTTGGGAGGCTGGAAATCTACAAGTTTCTCGTCGGTTCCGCATTCCTGATTGCTGTCCAGAAGTAGTCCTCGTCTCCTCTCCTACCCTCTTCTACCTACATCGAGCAATTTTCAATTTGGCTAAGTACTTAGTTCGTAATACTTTACCTATCCACGGCCGTAGGATCAGAGAAGTAGGGAGTAGTCGATTTTGGCTACATATTGAGTTTGATAAGTACCGCCTTTTCGGATATACCTGTGACAATCCCTGAGAATTTTGTAACGTAAAATTTTGCAATTTTAATAATTCTTTTTGCCTATAATTTTTGGTGAAGAAGTGAATATCACCATCAGAAATATTGATTTCATTACACGGATTTTCGAAATCGAACTTAAGTTTTCAAATTTTATATTTCCTCTGGGTTCATCCCCACTCTAGTTTCTATATTTATCTTTCCTTGTCACATTGTTGAAACAGAGGCAATTGTTAAAAATAAGTTCTTTGGTTTATCAGCAACAGAAATCAATAAATAAGAAAAAATAACGGAAAAATATGTTCTAGGTGGATTTACGAGTTTCGGGGATTCGACGTTGATAACGAATGTACCTTCTTTATTGTAAAGAGTACGTGAATGGTCTTGAACAGTTGCTGGCAGTTGCTTAAAAATTAGAAGATTTTTCTTTCGTGAATTATGTGGTAGTCAATATTTCAGACTAAATTACTTGATCCGTAATTCTTTGAATCATATTGAATACTTACTGGGTGTAAAAGTTCGAGAGGTGAAGCAATAAATATTGACGATGCACTTGGATCCAAAGTAGGTTTATTAAGACACACTGGATTATGTAGTAACAATGTACATGAAGGATGGACAAGATGGCGAACTCTTTAATAACTTGGTTCTATAAAACAGAAGAGGGGAGAGCCTATCTCTAGCGCCTAGGCGCCCAATTCAGGAACTATTGTTCCGGATCGAATCAACCTACAACACTGGGTGAGTTGAATCTGAACTAAAACGTTAATAAAACACAACCCTCATAGTTAGATCAGATTCGGTAGGTCATTCAATGTTCAACACCTGGCATCGGTAAAACAACGGAAGGAATGTGGAATCCTCCTATTCGGCGATTTACCTTTCATAAACCCATTCATAAATTAAAATTAAAACTACAATATTTGTTTACGATCGGCAATTATGATGATGATGATAATAATAACTATGACGACTAAGCAGTTAGTTTGAGGATTGTTCACTGGTGACTGCACTGTGCGCTGTGGTAATTTCATATCTGACATACCTATTCTGAACCTAACTGTTCCAAAAGTTCACACTCTTTCTAATCGACAAAGCAAGAAAACATCCATTCAAATAAACATAATTTAAACGATCATATTCTCGAAATAGTAAATGTTCATAGTAGGAACAAGTACATACATGTTTGTATCGTAAGTCGGGAGGAAGATACATTTGAACACTATATTGTAGGATCTCCTTGTTCAGCGGAAAAATAATAATTGAAAACCACACCAATTCGTAAGTAAGGATAGATTTGAGGCCGCCAACAATAGGAAATAGATTAGTCTCGACTGAAAATCTAACAAAAAGACAAAGGGTTTTAACCCGAAGGTAAGATCGATCCATTCTCTTCTTTACTCCGAAAATAATGGCCTCAAAAAGCAGTAGAAGTCTTCATAAATATCTTCGGTAAGACCCTCCAATCGTATGTCATTTTTTCCGGATAGTGGGGTTTTAATTCGGTCCCATTTCCATTCATTTATTTTTCAATCGCTTCAAGTTCTTTTTCCTTCAGCTCCCACCACTACCTCCTCCTTCGCATTCCGGAATCACTAGAAATCCCGTGAGGTGCCCCACCCCTATCCCGCCCCGGCCCTAAGCTGAATCCGAAGAAAGGACAAGAGAAGTAAATACTGGAGGAAATCAAAACATTTCCTCTCCCTATTTTTCATCGTATTTCCTTTCTTTTTTCTCCATTTCACCACTTTATCGTCATCGAGATCTCCTCAAACTTTATTGATATAAATTCTTATCTAATGAGACTGCAAATAATATCAGGTCTGTTTGAAGAAACAATTTACATTATTTTATTACATTAATTTTCATTCATTTTAATGGAGTTTGTTCTTGAATTTTGTCCCAACGTTCAGTAGTAGCTATAACTATATTATTCCTCACTCACCTCAATTTTTGGTTTATTATTTTCAATAATAAACCTTTGGAATCGACCAGGAAAAAAAAAAAATTTTAACACCCCCTCAAAATTTGATGGTTTACGTTTCAAGGTACGTAGAATCCAAAAATCGAATAAAAATTTGGCCGTCCAACCGCCGTACGCCGTACGCGGCACTTTTGCCTCTTAGCATTGACCGATTTTGATGAAATTTGGTATGTAGGCTCCATTTGGGGTCTAGTTGTCCCCCGAAGATTTTGGTTGATGTAGGTCACTTCTAAGGGTTCCAAAATCAATTTTGAATTTTGAAAACGCCCTAACCTAAAAAATTTTGATATAAAGGTATTGTTTTTCCTTCAATTTAAGATTCTATAGAATTTTTAGAATTTTTTGAGACCACCCGGAGCTCTGTGGGAAAAACCGTTCGCTCACTAGGAGAATTTAAAGTTTGGACGTACGATAAATCAGAAACACGAGTGTGAATCGCAAAACAGGCATAATCTCCGTTCAAATTAAAGCTGACCGAAATGTGATCGATGTTTTTCTTCATGTTGGATGGTTGATGGCTCTGCAGACGAGAAAAATAATAAACCGTTGTGTAATAATTTGCAGCGTTTTATCTAAACTTTAGATTCTAAAGGAACCAAAATATTGGAAAATCGGATATTTTGTGAATCAAAATCTTGTGTCGTCTGCAAATTGCTCATTATTTCACTAGAGTATCAAAATTCGCAAGGGGAGGGGGCGAGTGGGGGGATAATATTCACAAAATATCCGATTTTCCAATATTTCGGTGCCTTTAGATAGCTCACTAATTGTATCCAAGGTTTGAAATTGAGACAAAATTCTCATCAAACCTCCGGATTTTCATGAATTATTCTCTGTACCACCATGGAACTAATAGTGGTGCCACCATGGTGCGAGAACACCATAAACCGCAGATTTCGTGGGTTATGTTTGTGTTTCAACTTGAATACGGAAATGAACTTCGACGGACTGCCTACCATAACAAATAGATGAAAGTTCAACTTCACGAAGTATTATCGCTTTGGTGCCTCACTGAGGGGGGGGGGGGGGACTCGTATTCGCATGTTGGGGGTCGTAGATCATGGATTTCAAAATGCTCTTCAAATGCGAGGCTCCCATGCCGCTAGAAATGTTGTGGTGGATAATGGCGATAGAAAGGGGGGGGGGGTCACTATTTCTTGCCTAAAATGCTTAATAAATTACATCGAGTGAAAAAGTTTTTTCGCTTACCACCTGGTACACGGACGGCCCCTGGAATGCATGTAGTACTAAACAATATGTGTTATCTAGAAAATTAGATTTTTTTAGAAAGTCCAGGTTTTACGTGACTTTCATAGCATTGTCCAGAACATCTATCGTAGCTTTATTATCAACAATTTTTGAGAACAGTAGGAGCATGACTTTTTACCGTGTTTTCGGTAGTTACCTAGACTTTTGTTTACACTAAGGTGTCCCTCTACGAAATAGACGATTTGTAAACCATCGTTATGAACCCTGTTTCTTCTACTTACTTTCTCTCTATTCAATGACATCTCCTCGCCGACCAAAGGCGACTAAAATCCCTAGTATCATGCGTCCATTTCCGATCGTATTGGTTCAGAAAGGGTTCTTATCACGAACCTTTGGGTGAGACATCCACTTGGTGAAAAATAGCGGAACCCCTTCCCTCTCAGGATTTGAGTGAAGTGATTCTTGAAGACACAGTTAGAGGGAAGACCCGTTGCAATCGATAAGGCTGCCCATGCCCCTCTCGCTCTTCACTGATGTGCTCTTATCCCTTGAGGAAGACTTTCATAATGTCGACCCTTTTCTCTTGAATCAAATGGATAGAATAAGGAAATAAGGTTTTCACATCTCCCGTCTCTCGGACAAGGACAGGATCCGATAGAAAGGGTGTGATGACTTGTGGGGTTCCTGGGAAGAAAAGTAGTACTTATACTAGATACTCCATCTTGTTGATAAACTACACACTACTCGTTTGCCTACTGAGTTCTATTTATTTTATTTTTGGTCAATTATTTCGGATACTGGTCTGCTGATGCTATCGACTGAGACGATGATAGTAAGTAAAGTAAAGTAAACAACCATTTCAGGTTGGATTTTCGTTCGACTGTCATTCCTGGCGTCGCGGACGTCATCAGCTGTCTTTCTAAGAGAAGATCAGAATTTGTTCTGATGATTTCGCTCATGGCTTCCCATTGGCCTCACCGCCTTGGGTTGGGACGAGGGGGAATTGCGACCGACTCGCCCATCATATTTGCCCCCGGAGCGAGCCTCGAACTCACGGCCCCGCAACCGGTCCGAGCCTCGTCTCCAGAGACACATGCCAGAACTCGCTCGGCCACAGCTGAACCCCTTGAGACGATGATAGCTATGCCCTAGTTTTTTTTTCAATGATATTTCTACTTATTAAATATCAATAACATAACAAATGAGCACATAAGGAGCCCATCAAGTTTAATTTACTTTCACAATTTAATTAAGCAGTTTGTAGAGTCAACATCCCATTGGTTATGCTCTAAAGTACAGGTAACACAACACTGTGTCTCAATTTGTCACTAGGTCCAAGGGTTTGGTCCTATCAAGCCGCCGAACGACGTTGGAGTTGTCTAGAAGACAACTACTGGGACTTATACCTCCGACTTTGGGATTTATATGTCCATGAAGCCGATGTTCGTGTTTAATCGCATGTAGCTTGATCACTTCACTGACACTTTCCATTTTTAGGTCACAATGGAGATCGTCATTTCGGACGTACCAGGGAGCGTTAACATGCTCCTTAGTACCTTATTTTGGAAGGTTTGGATAATCTTGACGTTCGATTTATTCGTACAGCCCCAGAGCTGAATACCATATGTCTATACAGGTTTCAATACTTGCTTGTATATTAGAAGTTTGTTGTGTAAGGAGCTCAGAATGTGTACCGAGCAACCAGGACAATTTTCTAAATGTTATGTTCAGTTCCTCCTTTTTCTTTTCAACATGCTCTTTCCACTTTAATTTTGTCTCAAGGGTCATTCCCAATTATTTCGCAGTGTTCGCTATCGGAATTGCTTGTCCATTAAGCAATATTGGCAAGCTGTTGATTCTTTTGTACGTGAAGTTGATGTGAGTCGATTTTAACTCGTTCAGCTTTAGTCGCCATTTTTTGGTCCATTAACTGACATCGTTAACAGAATGATGTAGCTTTGAAGTTGCTTCTTCAATGGTCTCACCCAGTGCTAGCAGGGCAGTGTCATCTGCAAATGTTGCAATAGTAGAGTCCTCGTTGCTTGGGACATCACTTGTGTAGAGGAGATACAGTAACGGCCCAAGCACACTTCCTTGGGGAACCCCTGCTTTCATTCCCTTTAAACTGGAATATGCTCTTTCATGTCTGACTCTAAAATGTCTTTCTGCAAGGTACGACTTCAGTAGGAGGTAGAATTGATTTCGTAAATCTCTTCTGATTTTATACAGTAGTCCTTCATGCCAGACCTTGTCAAAGGCCTGCGAGACGTCAAGGAAGACACTAGCACAGAGCATAGCGTGGCGGGCAATAAATGGCACATAAGTTACAGTTTTTGTTGTTCACTGTAATATTAACTGTGGTAACTTGCATTTTCTCTTCTAGGATTGGAGTTTGCAGATAGTGGTCGATGGCTTTCTTTATAAAGATTGCCGAACCCCGCCGTGCTCTTCCCGATGGATGATCTGCACGATAACACTCGTACCCTTTAATTTTAATAAATGACGACACCGTTAAATGTATTTCGGAAATCAGACAAATGTCTATCTTTTCCTGATTTAGAAAAAGCTCAAGTTTCGAGTCGTTTTGCGTTCCTGGCTGCTGTTCTAATGGTGTTTTGCATTTTCATGATTTTTAGAAGAGGAATTAGTTTTCACACTCTTCTCGAGTACGTTAATAATTAACGTACGTAAAAATGGAGAGGATTATTCTCTCCATCAGAATTTTGTTGGTAACTTTCTGCTCGTTAAACATTTTGTACATTAAAGTTAACATTCTATCAGCTGAGTTTCCACTCACAATATCATGCTTACCTACACATTTGACACACCTAGTTTCACGCATACAATAACCTTTGGTATGGTTGAATTCTTGGCAGTTTTTGGACTGTGGAACGAGATCGGTGGTTTTTCTGATTGGTTCAATTTTGATCGTTGGGTTGCGCCATGCTGAGCGTTGTAGGAGCCGGGTTGCGCGCAAACTTAAAATCAAGTGAGAGGTCAAAAATTCATGAAATTCCATTCAGAATCCAAATTTGCAATGAAAATAGGGGGTTCAAATTGAAAAAAAAAAAAAAAAAAAAAAAAAAACAATGCATATGTGCAATGCATAATTTTGTAATTTGAAGAATAGCTGTAAACCGAATTTTTTACTCCGAAAATTAGTAAATAAATAATTTGAAGAATAATAATTAATAATTGAATAATTTTTTCCGTAGATATCAAAAATGACTTCTCACTTGATTTTTAGGTTGCGCGCAAACTGTTCGAAACGTTGAATAAATTTTCCAGAATATTCTTAGATGATTGGAACAAGATAAAACCATACCTGGCTAAGCGGAATACTTGAATGAGTAGAATCAAAAACCTCGGTTCCCGACGTTTCCACGTATCCGAGTTTGATCCCAGTTACCTTCAGTTATACTCACATCGTGCGTCAATTCAGGCACTTATAATTTGGATAAAAAACCTCGTATTTTCAAAATAATTCGAAGGATTCGAATCGAAGAACATTCATTCAAGTAGTGGGACCTAAAAAATAGCTTTTGACATTTTATGTCTTTACTTTGGCACATGAACGAAATAATGTTACGAAAAAGCATCACAAAATTGGTCACAAAATCAGTCACAGAAAAGCGTTAAAGTTAGTTTTTTAATGATTTCCACTTACAACCAAGTCGTTGCTACGGAACTTTATCTTCGTCATTCGTGATAGAAAAATCGTTCACCATTCGTTGGAAAGTCCTAAATGTATGCATAAATTATATAAAAGACAAAATGTCCCAATGTGTTGCTGGCTCGTAAACAAGTTTTCTTGATGATGATTAAAATTAATTTTATATTTTGCAGAAGTACTGCTTGAATTATAATTTTTATAGAATGGTACTTACCCGATTAAATGTTTGTAGATACCGATGACAGGTCTTGAATTTAGTAGAACGGATATCAACCACTGCTGGAGCTTCCTTCTTTTCTAACACCTACTCGATCTGATTGAGGGAGAGGAATCCACGGCTAACGCTCTATAAAGTATATATTTGATCTGTTCCCTCCTAAGAGGGAATTGTCACACCGCCCAATCGGCGCCCGTGCATTTGAACATTCTGTTAATGTATCGAGTGCGAACATATTTATCTACGAGAGGTTGAAGGATGGCAAAACGTTTTGCCTGCTTTCAGAAACTGAGGGAGGTCTACTTAATTTAAAACAACGATAATTTCCCAGAGAGGCTCTTCGAGTCCTTAATCTTTCTCGGCATTCCTTGCCAGAGGGAACGTCCTCATAAATCACTCGTGGAAGTTTAATTAAGCTCTAGTTTCTTTCGTTGTCACCTTGTGACGTTGAAAATGAATAATTTATTAAATATCTCCGGTTTTCCGCTGTTTCTATTTCCTTGCGTAACGTTGTTATCGTGCGGACTCTCATGAATAGAGCGGTGAAGGTGGGATTAATTCTGATGTTGTTACGGCGAACGGCCGTACGACTGGCCCATGTAAATCAAGTGTCTGTTTGATCCGCGAAGATACTTGTTCCTAATACTGATTTGTGATCCAACAACTTCTCATACCATTGGTATTTTGTTATTCGAGAAATGATTCACCGAGGGACTCAAAACTCAGAGATAAAAAGTCCAGTTCGTGCAGCGTGAAGTAATGAGCGAGTTAGAAAAATCCAATAAATTTTCGGCTGTTTTTGAACAATGAGAGTTTTCCATTCACTTCTTCGAAGATTGTGAAGCTTTGTACTCGGGCAGCTGGTTTAAAAAATTTAGGTTCTCCAAAATCAAAATTCCCAATAACATTTTGGGTTTCGAAGCTTTCTGAACAACTTTGGTTCCGTGTCTGTCTGTCGGTCTGACTGTGGTGAATTCTGTTGGATCATCATTTATTAACCCTAGAACGGTACACTTAGGAGCAGGTGTGTCGTTGGTACACTACGTAAATATGGCGCTTAGACTTACGCAGGAAGCGCTGCTACGTAGTAGCAGACCCTGGCATCCTCCACTCGTCTTGTGTCACTTCAATATTAGTCCTTCTAGGCACTGCCGAGTGCAGAGTTTGCTTGGCCAAGAAGGTTAGGCGGAGGAAAGAAAGTTCCCCAACCACATGTACTACTTACGTGGTGTACCGTCCCAGGGTTAATATAGTTATTGACAAACAAATGACATTTATTATACCTGTGGAAAAATCCCATAAAACGTAATTCATTCATATTCTGACGATCTACGAGTTCTTCTCATAGGTACTAAATACCGAGAGCTAGAGGTTGTTACAAATTCCTTCTTCAGGATGTTACTTATACTGTTCCGATTTTAATTACATTCTTCTGAGCTACTGTCGAAGTATCTAGGAGTTACTTCCCTACGAATTTCGTTGTTATGAGATACTTGATTTTCTAAAAAAATCGAACAATCTAGTTTCGTTATTTCGCTCGAATTAGATGCTGGTTCCAGGTTTGCTCATCACGGTTCGATCAGTAGAGGCAAGGGCAAACGTGAATAATTATCAACAGAATCAACTTTTCATTTGATTTTCGTTAATCTGGAAAATCAACATGATTGTGATAATCGATGGAGTTGCATGAAACTCTGAAAAAGAAAAACGTCTGCAAGTGGGTGTGGCACATAGCTTCCTCGTATCCTTAACCCGATTGGATAGATGATTCGATGATATGTTGCTTGTCTCAAATCATCAATCCTTAAGTACCTTGCACTACTCGTCAACCCGCACAATCTCTGAAGATTTCACAAAATTCGGGGAGAAAATATTAAAAATATGACTGTTACGAGGAAACTCAAATTTGCGTATGTTCACTGGCTACTATCATCACAGGGTGATTCTCACAGGGGACCATCAGCATCCAAATCCGTACAATCTCTGAAAACTTCATCGAAATCGGATGGAAAATGTGGACGTAATGGCTGTTACAAGGATATTCACGTTTGCGCATGCGCAGTGGCTACTATCAGTCAGGAGGTGATGATTTTCATAGGGGACCATCTACACACCAACCCGCACAATCCCTGAAAATGTGATCGAAATCGGACAATAACTTCGTATAGTTATGCCCATTACAAGGATTTCATGGCAGACACACAGAAACAGACACACAGGAACCAAAATTGTTCAGAAAGGTATGAAATGTAAAACGCGACTGAAAATTTGTATTTTGAATAAAAATTTTTTCTCAACCTTGAAAAGCTCGGAAGCAATAGAGAATTTCTCAAAAAAATACGGGTCTCTTTTTGGGAAGTCCCGCAGTAAAATCTGGCTGTACTTATGCAATGCATCTATGGTGAAGGAGAAAACACGCTACGGAGAAAAATATAACAACATACAAAACCGTTTTAAATCAAAATCAGAGAAGATAGCCTTAATTGTACCTATGTTTATGTGAGTTGAGACTGTATAATACCTCTTACCAGTGTAACATCTCTAGACTCATGATCATCGCAAAGAACGTTTTTAAACTACAGCGGCATCAATAGTTCATCTGTCCTCCGCTAGGGATAGTCAATCTTTTTCCCTTGACTCAGCTATTATCAAATTGTGTCATTGCGTACCAGTCATAAGCATAAGCATATGACATGAGCATAGCATAAGTGTCAGCATCTAGATGAAGTAGAGCAACTTCAAAATGTATTAGAATTTGAGGATTATCAAGATATTCCGATATTCAGTAAGACTGAATATCCCATAATGTTTGTTAAAACTACACCTTACAATTATAACAATTTAGTGATGAAATTAATTCCTAGGTTTAGAAAGGATAATCGAAAAAATAGAGAATGCTTGTATTAAATTTAATAATTATACACGCCCGAAACATACATAATCAAAGGAGGATCGTTACGGAAGCAATGTTCGGTAATTGTATCTACGAATAGTTTGAGAGTTTCTATTAAAAATCTCACTTCTTGTGTTGAGTGACTAATTAAACCTTGCGTCAGTAATATTTCTCTGATATTAGTTACCTGAGATAGTTTGTTCCGCCCTACTGAGTATGATCATAAGAGTATTTATTTATTTCCATA
This sequence comes from Apolygus lucorum, assembly GCA_009739505.2. NCBI lineage: Eukaryota > Metazoa > Arthropoda > Insecta > Hemiptera > Miridae > Apolygus > Apolygus lucorum. Next base: position 45,639,232 of record CM019167.2, on the reverse strand, counting down.
GGATTTCTCGTCTCCGCGGGCGCTTCGGCACATTAGGATGTGGATACTTCCAGAGAGGATCTATTCGTTTTAAATGCGAATTATTTTTGGTTTGGTGGGAAGTGGGACATGTGGATGGTAGATAGCGCGTAGGCAATTAAGAGTCCCAATGTTTTAATACCTGGTATACCAATTATCTCTTTTATATTCGAAAAGGTTCATACCGGAATTAGAGAGCATGGAACAGAAAATAACCCACGATCAGTTCACCTGCGACATAACCCGACCGACAGTGGAAAACGAAAATTACGGCAGTATAAGTCATTATTGATTCCAATCCTCGTGTGGGTGACATATTTCTCCTCATTAGGGCAATCTCTCTGCTTATTTCATTAGAACATTATCTCCAGGTCGGTACACACATTTGGACATCGACAATGATTATTGAGATGCAGGTGCACCTGTTATAGAATGATTATATGGTTTATGGTCAACTATCCTTATTTAACTCATCCACCATCTTTACTATCGTCAGAGAGACAAAGGATTGGACCCTATTTGGTTATTGGTTATACTTGCCTCTTTTCATGGTTGTAACTGTGCCTAACTTAAAAATGCGATGTTTCGTACTACGGCACTGTTTCCGATCAACAACAAATCACTACTGCTATTTTTTGAGTAATTAACATGTACGTAGAGCCTGTTTGCGATTGCATCCAATCATTATGTAAACTAGTAATGTCCAATTGTCCAATAAAGAGACTAGAGTAGCTGTTTGAATTTGAAAACATCCTGAGCCCCGCTATAGTGGATCTATGAATGTGTAGCTCACTCCATCGAGGGAGTGATGAAGAGAGAGAGAGTTTGAGAGAGATGGAGGGGTGGGGTGGGGTGGGGGGGCTTAGAGAGTACGAACTGGTAGTTTAGGACTAAACGTCGACAGCTTGCGAATCATTCCAGATGTTACATTTCTCGTCGTTATTTGCTCATCAATTGCTGGGCGGGAATGTTCGTATAATTTCCCTTTAAAAATCCGACAACACTGCCGCAAGAATCAGCCCTCATCCAACAGCTGGAACAAGTGTTCTAAACACATTCACACCCAGTTAACCCCTTTCACAACCCATTTCTGAGTGTTGTTCTGAAGTATATTTTCCACGACTAGTGTTCAAATATATATATTAGTTGGCACGAGTGCGAGTACGATTGGGTAGAGTCAGATAGGGCAATTGGGAACAAAAAAGCTGCAAATTATTACACGAATCTCTGTCAAGTTGATTGGGAATGAGGTCTACAGAAATAAAACTTCTTTGCCGAGCTTTAGGTAAATTTGTCACATTCCTCAAAGCTCGAAGAAGGAGATAAAAGTGATAAATTTACTGATAGCTCGGCAACGGAGGAGTTTTATTTCTGTAGACCCCATTTTCAATCAATTTTACAAATATTTGGTGTTAATACACGAAGGTTGATTATTTCTCTGTAAAGAAGAAAACGAGTTTTCCATAAGAATACCTACCTACCTTATTATAGCGTAAGGATAACAATCAAGTTTATTTTTACAGAAAGTTCCTACCAGCAAAACATGTGGTATCCCAAAGTTGTGGGTGCCTTGAGTACTAAATTATATTCTTGGTTACTAAGTAAGCACAACTGGGTGACCCGAAATTTTATTGGAGGGAAAGAATAATGATCGGATTTGATCAGCTGAAACTGGGGCCCCTTCCGTCAGCGAAAGTTCATATGCAATTCATACTTGTATTTTTGACTCACCATTTGTATAATTTTTAGAGTAACTAAGATATAACCTACCTCGAACTGTAAACTACCTACCATGGACCAGTGGTCCTGGTGGGGAGAGGGTTTGTGTCTTTAGGGGCTATGATAGCAGGGCCCACATGTTCAGATAAATTTCACAATAAAAGCACATTTAACAAATGTTGATCGTCTGGATGATACCATGCGTTTCTAAAAACGCTGCAAGTTATTACACAATGGTTTATTATATTATTTACGCTTTTGGTTGATGTCAGTCAGTTCTAAGGGTTGAAATGTTCAAAACGCTCTAGATCAAAAACTTATGAATGAAGGTATCGTTTTTTCATCAATTGAAAATAGCATTGAATTCTTAGGATCGAATAAGACCACTCAGAGATCTCTGGGACAAATCGTTCGCTCCTTATGTGAACTTGAGGGTTGGACGAAAACTGAGAAACCCGAGTGTTAATCGCAGGAGAGGCCTAATCTCCGTTCAAATTTTTGCTGACCATCGTTGCGATTTCCGAGTTGTACTTTGTTCTGCGTCCTTAGCAACCAGCAATCAAATGTCCTAATGAAGGTACCCACAACTCTTCATTTTTTTAAATAAATTTGATTGTGAAGTGAAAATATAGTTGGTTGGTAGTGGCAATGGCAAAGCAGAAAAATAATAAACATTCGTATAATAACCGGTAATAAACATTCGTTTTTGATTACCGGTAGAGTGAGCCGTTCTTTCTGTCCAATAGTAATAGTGAATTATCATTAATTCATAATTAATTTAAAAAATCACATATTCTTTAGGTTAAATAACTTATTTTAAACAAAAATGATGTAAATCCAATAATATAATATATATCTATAAAACATATATTTTCTTCTAAAAATGTAATATATAAATATAAATATATAAGGAGTTTAAAATACATGAGTAATCACGTTTTTTCTCTGTATAATACGCACGTACACCTATTCACACACTCACATTTTCGCATAAATACGTCTGTATGATATATAAGTATTTAAAAAAATCAAACAAAATAAACAATTTTCTAACCCCTCATTATATTATTATTTATAAGCAAATTAAAAAAAGGGGAAAAATAATTTTTATTATAGTATAGGTAATAATTTTATTTAATATAAAGGCACAATTTATTAACACATAATAATAATAACGTTATTATCCATTCTGAAGGTTTCTTGTTTTTCGACTTAACTCGGTCTTTAAAACAGTGGTAATTCGATTTTTTTTTTTTGCATATATGCATAGATGCATACATTGGTAAGCTACTTACAGGATTAATTTAATTTTATCGAGAGTTCGCCTGGGCAACGAGACAGCGTGATAATAATATCGAGGTGGAACGATGTTTTAAATCAGGAAGCAAAGGAATCGGCCTCGAGGCAGAACCGCGTTGGGACTCTGAATAATTCAAGTTTCAGTGGAGCTAACACCTCCTAACTAATCGACTACACCAGGAAATTGAGTGCGGGCGCTTTACACGGCTCAAGTTCGTGACCGGACGGGCAACTGGTTAACTTTCTCGGGATAATCTTGAGAATTCAATTTAATATCAAACAACATACCAACAACATCAAACGAACTATCCCAAAAATTCACGAAGAGAACATCCATTCGAGTTGTTCACAAACCGATAACTACCACAATAATAATTCCGTCTACATAGGAATAGCGAATTTATTCTGAACATAAACTTTTGGGGGATTAACTTTTTCTTGCTCGTTTTCAAAGCTCGTTGATAAATGTTTGGAAAATACAGCCCAAAGTACATGGCCATCGTAATTAAATCCATAATTTTATATTCATGTTTTTTAGTATAATTTTCTTTGAAAGTTTTTGAAAATAGAAAAGAACTATAATCAAATCTATGTATAGGTTTGTGATTTGACACCAACTGCAAATTTTGAAATAAAGAATTTTTAAGAGAAATTTACTGAGCATTATTTGAATGATTGATTGATTGATTACGCTTTTTATTTTACCACCAGGGATAGGATAGGGCCTTGAGGCCCTCTCTTACTCCTTCCCTGGCTACAAATAATTTACAAATTCCTCGCTAAAATCAACCGATTAATACATGTATCTGTACACAATATATATGCATTTATATATATCTACATATATCTGTTCACAATATTAATTTGTTTTGTGTCCCTTCATTTTTCTATAATATTATCATTCTATAACATAATTCTTCACTTCATATAACTTCTATGTACATCACTTCACACATCCTTAGTCAAAATGATAGTAACATAAACAAATCAAATCAATGTATATCTTCTTAGCAATTTTGTCTTAAATTCTTCTTTAAAATTTCTCACCGATTTACTACAGTCAAATAGTTCTATGCTTTCATTGTAAATGCGTGTACCTTGAACTATAAACGATTTATTAAATAATGTAGTCTTATGTTTCGGTATTTGAAGCATTCTACTTGCGTTACGTGTGTCTCTTGAATGTACCGAATCCATCTTTTCAAACTTTTCAGAGAGGTATGAAGGGGTTTCGAATTTTAAATACCATCGTGGCCAGTGCTAATTCTTTGTTGTCTCCGAACTTCAGTAAACCCAATATTAAATAATATGGCGTTATATGTGCATCGATTTGCATTGAGAAGGTGAATTTCGAATGCAAATCTTTTTAATCCTGGTCTGTAATGAAACCAGATTGTGAATTTACTTTGTGAAAGGAATTTAAGGAAGAATTTTGACTCTGGTCTACACGAAACCAGCTTGTGAAGTTTTGTTTTGATTTACTTATATTTTGCATGAATAAGTTCATTCCTGATCTACACAAAACTAGCCCCTAACTTTTAGTAGCTTCCAGTCCATAAAAAACTGAGTTACCAGAAAGTTAAGTTAATATTTAGGAATATGAATGAGTTTTTCGTATCAGGAGATAGTTTCATAGTTTATTTATGGTTTGAGACGGAGTGCTGAGGAGGTTCGAGAGAAAAGTAGCTTGGTGGATTTTGTAGGTTGAATCACGGAATTCATTGTTGTAGTGAGTAGTTATACTTGTTATATAATACTTGTTCCATGGTCGAACCTTTTGGTAGGGCTCCGACAGGGTATTTATAGTTTACCTCTTCTCCTTTTCCGAACACCCAATTTTCGGTAGGAATTCGAGAGGGTTGGAGAAAGGGTAATGTTTGACTGGCTACAGGGGACCGCTATTTTACCTGTGGGAGTCCCACCTGCAGACGACCACGTGTATTTTATAATTCAACGTTTTACAAATGTTTGGAGGCACAGCATATACCTAGACATAAGCAAATGGTTCAGCTTGGCAAAGTGGAAGATGAGCTCACTCATATCACGTCATTATCACCAGGATTGCTTAGATCTAGGTATTTCAACTGATAGTCTCTCAAAAGAACACTTTCCTACTTTCGTCTAGCCGCACAAAATATTCCTCTGCCGTACTTGCTTTACTTCGAACCTCACCAAATATGTTTCCAATCGTCAAACGTTTACCACAGCGTTCAGAACAATCTAGATTCGGACGTGCTGTTTGGTAGTGGACCAAGGATCTAAAGTAGGCAATATTGACTCCCACCTCAGCCGCTAGTAACCTCTTCAAAGGTAAGGGTCGTTGTTCGAAACGGTCCCCACTGAACGAACCCCGTTATTATGAACATTCCTTTGGTGTGGAAGCTTCTGTAGTGACTCGGTTCATTACTATGCATTAGGCGACTAGTTACCAAAGCAACATGACGCAACTTGACGAGCAAGATTTTCCAGATCACATGGGTTGAAGGTTGAAGACATAAATTAATATATTGTGAATACTTGGTTCGTTCCTACTGTCGTCCTATATCTCATTTGATTTTTAACTCTTTCATCATACGAAATTACCAGTTTCTCCTTTTCTAACGCGCTGTTCTATGTGAAGCATCAGCAGGGTGTCCAGCATTTCAATATTTCTGATTGATTTCTATCGCTTTTCGCCCGAAATATACATACACTCCAGTTGAGTCATCCATATTTAGTCATGTTTTTTGCTTGATTACCAAAGATTCCAGTCCCAATTCACTATTTCCATTTAATTATATCAACATTAGATATTTCATGAATAAGTAGCCAGCTGTTAATAATTTTGATAAATGGTATGTTTATTTGTAAGGTAAAAAAAAACCATACATGCAGATCGAAAATAAATTGTAAATTTTATAGCCGAAGACAAGGGATTTAATAGTGGAGAAATGAACCAACGTATGAAGCTTTGTTGAACAGATTAGGTGATAGAGAACCAACATTATCAACAATCTACAGCATCAAAACGACAGGTTAAACGACCATTCAAAGAATGACTCCATTAGTCGAGCATCCAGTTCGGCGACGAGGTTTATAAACCAATTTTTCAGGACAAAATTATTTAATTATCTATCTTTGAAGAAACATTTGAACTGATTCAATTTGCTTTCTTACTCAAAATAGATCCTTAACATTTTTTAGACAAGAACCTTGGGAAATCACGTATTTATTTCAATTTTTCAAGTTGAACACTAACAATAATTTTTTAGAATTAGGTAAAAATGAATTCAATTAAAATCTAAAAACTTGCAGGTTAGGGCAAGCTAAGTTTGTTGCCATGTTAAAATGGTGTTATCAGCAATGAAGAAAGTCACAATCAGGCTTGTACTGGGGCCACTTTGGGCGCATCAAAAATATAAAACGTTGCAAATTACTTCACAAAGGTTTTTTATTTTTCTATATAAATCACTCGTCTGCAAAGAGCACGGCCTTGCCATTGTCATTATTTTTTCCTCAAATTAACTTCCCTCAAAGACGGAGGGGGCACGCCATAAATAAAAATAAATTAACAAATCAAATATTAATGGGGAGTACGCCCAGGACTCAGACGCCGGCCCTAGGGATGAGTGAGGGAAGATGAGGAAGGTGGGGGTGGGAGAGAAGGATGAAGGGAAGAGCCTCTATAAAAAGACCACCAGTTCAAATATGAGCCGAGCAGGACACGGATGGTAATACCTTGGAGTACACCTACCGAGATGCCCAACTAGTGCAACTCCGTGGCACTTTCCCGCACAAACCCCGCGCCATGACAATGTTGCAGCCACCAACCATACCAACCATAGGTACTATCTACCTACTGCTCGTACCTTCTTCACAATCAAGTTTATTTGGGAGAAATAAACGCTTCACACTCAGTTCGAAGAAAACAGGAGTTGTGGGTGCCTTCATTGGAAAATTTGATTAATTGACGCTAAGATTGCTAAGGGCGCAAAACTGAGTTCAATTCGAAGAAACAAACAACGATCGAATTTTGGTCAGCTAAAATTTCAACGGAGATTAGGCCTCTTTTGCGATTAACACTCGAGTTTCTCATCCATCGTGAGTCCAACCCTTAATTTCTCGTGAGGAGCGAACGGTTGGTCGTACAGAGCTCTGGGTGGTCCCATCATATTCTAAAAATTCGATACCATCTTAAATTTATGGAAAAACAATACCTTTACATCAAAAGGTTTTGGGCTTGGGCGTTTTCAAAATTTCGACCCTTATTTTTCAACCCTTAGAAGTCACTGACATCAACCAAAAGTTTCGGGGCACAACTCGACCCTAAATGGAGCCCATATACCAAATTTAATCAAAATCGGTCCATGGGAACTAAGGAAAATGCCGCTTACGGCGGACGGACGGAAAATTTTTTATTCGATTTTCGGATTCTACGTACTTACCTCGAAACGTAAACCCACAAAAAATTAATTGTAAAAAGAAAAATAAAACTATGAATATGTGAAAATTTTGAGGTGGGTTAAAAAATTGTTTGTCTTGGTCGATTCCAAAGGTTCATAATTGAGTGTAATAAACTAAAACAATAAAAGTCAGTTTTTTCTACTAACCCAGTTACGATTAATATAGGCTCCTAATGTATGTATGCATGTATGTATGTATGTCTTGTATTTACTCATGTTTATGATCCAACATCTGATTTATCTTTGCCAGTAAAATCAGAATATGTGGACATTCAACCGCCTTATACTATCAATGAAGGCACCCTCATTGGAAAATTTGATTAATTGACGCTAAGATTGCTAAGGGCGCAAAACTGAGTACAATTCGAAGAAACAAACAACGATCGAATTTTGGTCAGTTAAAATTTCAATGGAGATTAGGCCTCTTTTGCGATTAACACTCGGGTTTCTCATCTATCGTGAGTCCAACCCTTCATTTCTCGTGGGGAGCGAACGGTTGGTCGTACAGAGCTCTGGGTGGTCCCATCATATTCTAAAAATTCGATACCATCTTAAATTTATGGAAAAACAATACCTTTACATCAAAAGGTTTTGGGCTTGGGCGTTTTCAAAATTTCGTCCCTTATTTTTCAACCCTTAGAAGTGACTGACATCAACCAAAAGCTTCGGGGCACAACTCGACCCTAAATGGAGCCCATATACCAAATTTAATCAAAATCGGTCCATGGGAACTAAGGAAAATGCCGCTTACGGCGGACGGACGGAAAGTTTTTTATTCGATTTTCGGATTCCATCATCTGATTTATCTTTGCCAGTAAAATCAGAATATGTGGACATTCAACCGCCTTATACTATAGGTTCGTAAATGTGATGAAGTCGGTCAAAAAGAGCTGTGATTGATCTCATTTGATGTGAAATATATTCTCCTTCAATTTCCTGTGTAACAAAAACATAACTGAGCAGTATTGAAAGGCTTAATTTTTTAAATCAATGTATTTCTCTTTTAAATAAACAATTTTGTCTTGTCGAAAAAAATCATTTTTGAGTCACTGAGGTACGATAGGAGAGATCCTGAGAGAAAAATTGCTAAAATAGATCGCCAACACGTACAAGACGCTCCGAGTTTGATAAGGCGAAATAATAGCACGGGAACGAGCAGGGTAACAATCAGAGCAGCACAAAATGAGCCACTAAATTGTGGACCTCCAATGAACAGTTAAACACTCTTTCATAACTTGACACCATCTTGACTTTTTTGCTCGTCGCTTTTAGCACGATCCTTTTAACCTCGGTTTCATTCATAACAATCGGACCTGACATTCGTTTATTGGGCCCGCGAGTTATCCCTCTTGAGGGAAGACGAGAGGGAGGGCGTTGAAAGAAAACGTCAAATATTGATGGCAGCTCGCTCGATTACAATAGTCCTTTCGACGAGACGTGATAGCAGCCGGGCCTCGAGGGATTCGCCGATCCACGACATTCCGATCGTTCCAAGAAGAGGTGTGATGGCATTTCCTCTCTTCAATGACAACAACGGCTGGATTCCGCGCATCCCTCCGACGGTAGATCCTGTTGTTTGTATAATTCACAGGTGAGCCCTAAGGATTATTATTTGGGAGGAAATCTCGTAGATGATTATCAGGATTTCTCCTTACACTTTGTTCGAACAATCCGGGCGGAACAATTGATGTCTTCAACCTACCTTTGGTATAACATCACGGACATTATCCCTCTGGGAGCGCAGTTCACAGAAATTTAGTGTTTCGTAGGGTTTCCCTTGTGCAGTGTGGATCCATATTTCTGTTTTCTTCACACGAGATGTGGTGTTGAGCAGTGAGTTTTACTTTTCCAAAACGTGGCAGCTTTGCCAGTCTGTTACATTATGGAAATTAACAATTTTCCGAATTTTGCTATCCTCACGTTATGTCGCTTGAAACGTTCATTATAGTTCTCAAAATACGAGTGTTAGATTGGTTTTAGCATGTTTAAAATGTACGTCTTGCAGTAATTCGACTCACTTTAAACCAGAGATTTGACAAAGAACACGCTGTAAAATTTAGCACATCCTTCACACATACAAATTCAAATCCTCTCTTGGCACATCCTCCTCTCCCTTATAGGTGCTAGTGAGTGCTTGCCAGGCACAGATACCCGAGATCCACCCCACCGACGTTGCTTCTCCTATACCTGTAATTCTATACTTCGTGTAGCTCGATTGGGGTCGGTTCCTTGCTTAAAGTGGCCACCACTCCAGCCTCAAACCGAATTTAGGACACATTAAGAATTCGGGACAGCTCCCTGAAGTGCATTTAATTAGCAACCCGAAACCCTTTCTCTAACAAGGAATGGGATACCGTGAATACCTTGGTTATATTTATTCTCGCAGCAGAATATTTCAGGATAGTATAACTTTGTCATGTGAGAAGTTAAAGCTTCATTATTCGCTTTTATTCGGGTACCGCTGGTGAATTTAATGATAAAGGGTATCCTGACATTTTATGGATTATTGCACAACGGAAACTCGAATCGACGAATTCTCGCATTCTCGGACGACTGTATCGAATATTGATAACTCCATTGGTTGTTAGCCCTGAATATGGAATTTAATTTAGACGTAATGCGATTTTAGCGATGCTCCCTCCCATCAACATATTATGAACCTGTCCATTGTTCGAACCGTTCACAATAAATTCAACGATGAAAGTTGATCTTATTCTTCAGTGAAATGACCATCCGTTTCAGCACGCAGAATGATGAGGTATCGGCGGTCATTGAATGTCTAGGAAGGTTCCAAGTTGTCATTAATTTTTTCAAGAGTTTCATACGAATTTTTTAACCACAATATCGGAACCAACTCTACACAAAAATTTAAGGGTAGGTGTTAAGAAAAAAAAAAAAAAAAACGATTATCCGGTCAAAATTATATTATAGAAAACCTTCAAGATCCTAATTGACACAATCTCAGTGAGTTGAATAGCAGGGGAGTCGCGTTCTCGTTTTATTCATGGAAGTCAATCATACTTCTCGATTCGTATGATATTGAACTACAATCGTCATGAGACTGATTCAAAATTAGTTCGAATTAAAGTGTGATTTAGCTATGAATCATGTGGGAGATACTACAAGGAGAGGGTGCACACATTGGAATTGCATCATAATTATTTTCACGTTGAACGATAATTTTTCGTTGGTTCATACCTTTCCGCTGTCAACTTGTATGAACTTCCAATAAATTTATGACTGGCCTCGATTGGTTTTGAACCGTTGACTCTAGATGTTGAATAATGGGACTCCCGTGGAATATCCCGGAATAAACCACAAGTGATCGAAAAAAATATCTCCTACAAACGACTCAATGCTTGCAACTCCAGAGATTTCGACGAGAACCCTCAAAGGTAGTGGGTTACATTACAGCGATTCCTTTTCATGAATAGGTATTATTCCATCTCCACTTGTTGAGAAAGCAATACAGAAAGGATCCGCCCAAGAATTTATTTCGTCTGTATTCCGGCATATACGGTGTCATGCCTCCGTAATCAAACCATTTGAATAGCAAACATTTCATCTTATATTCATAAGATCTGTGTAGCATCCGTTAGGAAGGTCAAGATGGAGACCTCAACTATTCCCCGGAATGATTCTCAGGACGAATGTAATCCTTCTGCTTGTAGGCTTTGTTCTCAGATTGTACTCGCTCGTCCACTCATCTGTTCAAATTGAGTCCACCTATACATTCATCTCAAGTCGGTGGACTTTTCAAAAATTGTCTAGACTTTTAAGATTTGTCTGTCGGCTGGAAATTATTAGAAAAAAATATATTTATCATTTTATGGTAAAATTACTCTTAAACTTGGTTGGGTGATGTTTGACTATTATCTACGTTGTTCATCCATACGAGGGCGTCGGTGGTCTAGTGGACAGTGTACCCGACTGTGGTGATAGGATAAGAACCGTCTTGCGGGGACGCGCGTTCGAGTCTGGTCGCCAGCAGAGAGTTTTCTGTCTATTGGACGATCGGCAATCTCTCGTTCCAACCCAGGGCGGTGATGTTTGGGAAGCCATGAGCGAAATCATCAGAACTAATTCTGATCTCCCCTTAGGGAGACAGTTGATGACGTCCGCGACGCCAAGAATGGCAGTCGGACGAAAATTCAACCTGAAATGGTTGCTTACTTTACTTTACTTACTTTTACTTACGATGTTCATCGTAATCGAATCATCGGTACTGCGCGCGTGGAAACGTATTAATCCTTTAAACAAGTGTAACTTCTACGGATTCCGTTCAATTTCGAGAAATCATGTTGTATAGAGTCGGATTGATCTTCGAGGGAACCAGCCGCCTCCAGGAAGATAGTGGATATAGCTGTCACCTCCACCTGAGAAGAATCTCGAAGGACTAGCAGAACCCGTGGGGGATCATCAGGTCTGTCAAACGTACGTAAACTTAACTTACCCCGATTACGACTTCCGTCGTTGCCGTCGCGAGTCTTCAACTCCCGCAAAATACCGTAAACTCGCGACAATGCGCGGTCAGGAGGCAAGTAGGTTGGGAGTGAGAATCAGAATCAGCCTTTTTCTGTTAAATTTTCCATCAAGCCTAAAGTTATTAGTTATTAGTAGACGAATATGGTAGTCAAATAATTAGTTCTAGAGGCAGTGGCCCGCGGAGCTACCTGATCCCGACTTAGGTTCGTTGAGAAACAGCCCTAGCAGGAGTACGAATTCTGCCAGAAATTCCACTCCGAGAGTAGGTGCGATGTAATTTAGGCCTAACCACTGAAGTCGCTGGAGAAGCAACCTAACAGGTACCATCTAACGTTAGAGGTTTACTTACTAATAAGAACACTCTCGTGATCGGTGAATCATGTCACTGAATCGCGAGTTAGCTACTCTAAATTGACTTCATTCCTGAACTTTGATGTCCAGACAGAAATTTAGTGAGAGTTTACTTATAATAAGAAGCATGGACAAAGGTACAATTAACATGCTTCAGAGGTAAAACAAAAGAATAGTTAATTTTTTCAGATGGGTGGTGAGAGAAACTCGATAGTACAGAAGACAAAGGAATAGGAGTAATCCCACAACTTCATGTTGCAAGAGTTGGATTATAAAATTCAGCTCCAAGGTCTCAACAAACTACCAATCTACGAAATTATCAAATTCAACGTTCTCGGACACAGTGTGTCGAAACGGGCTGTAATGTTTTATTGAAACGGATTGTTTTCCATTTACATTTTGTCGAGATGTCATATGATATAAGCTATTGAGAATCCTTGAACCCGGGAACTCCAGTTGTCACTGTCAATAGTGAAGACTAGTCGTGGAAATATCGATACAAAATTATTACGATTATCATTGCTGAATTTGTTGGGTAAGGTGCACCAGCTTGCAGGTACACCAGCTTGCAGGTGCACAGCAATTGGACTTTCACGAGAGGTTTCCACGAGAGGACTTGATAATTGTGAAGTTTTTGTCGCACAAAGCTTTTTCTCTCGCTTTTTTCTCAACAAAGCCTTGGAAACAGTAGACTATCACTGAAAGGGTTTTAGAAAAAATATACGTCACTCAAAATAATTAATATCGAGCTTAAACGAGAAGAGATACAATAGTGACACCTAAGCCCTGAGTGAGAATTACACGAGCTTCGGATTTTCTCTGTTTGGTTTCATAATGTTTACAAAACATGTCGAATACCTCCTCTATTTAAGAATAAATATAAATTATTATGGTGCTTCGTCACCCAGAGTCAGAAATTGTGTTGATCACGATGGAACTGTGAGAATTTAGAACAACTATCTGGTATCAGCGCTTTTGTGGCTTAGAAATATGATAGACATTAATTCCGACGGGCGATATTAAAGTGCACAACAAGTGCGGCTAACGATGTGGTCCACACCTCGAAAGTATTATAAGAACCAAGAAACTCACGAAACCTGTGGCTATAAAGTTATGATTAAACATATTCTGCCTGAATTATCGAATACAAATGACTTTTGTTAGTTGTGTCACAACAACATTGCAAGGAACTTCGAGACTTCAGTTGCTTAACGCTGTTTGTTGGCTCTGTGATTCGAGCCTTATACCTTCTGCATAGAACTAGGCTTTTCCAATAATACTACCTACCAGCAATAACATCGCCATCCGAGAACTGTGCGTGCCTTAATTTCGAAATTTAGTTCTCGGTAGCTAAAGAAGCGCGACTGAGACATGAAAATTCATTGAAAGAAACGAACCGGTTCTAACCGGATAAATCCATTCAACGAATTTGATTAGCTGAAATTTGAACGGAGATTGGGCCTATTCCAGTCAGTGAAGACTCTTCTGCGATTCACACTAGGGTTTCTCATTTATCTTAAGTCCAACCTTCAAGTCCTCGTATTAAGCAAACAGTTGGTCCTACAGAGCTCTGGGTGGTCTCATTAAATTCTAAACATAAAATGTATATTGAATTGGCGGAAAATCAGTAGCTTCATATCGAGAGTTTTTGAGCAAGAGCGATTTGAAAATTACATCCCCTATTTTTCACCCCTTGGAGGTGACTAACTCTAACCAAAAGCTTCGGTGCACAACTAGACCCTAATTGGAGTCCATATTAAATTTAGTTTATATTAAATTTCATCAAAATCGGTCCATGAAATGAGAATGTTTTATTCGATTTTGGTTGATTATTCTCAATAATTAACCAATAGAATCGAGCAAGGAAAAAATTGTTGAAAATTATAGTACACAAATTTAACCACTTTCTACAAAAGGAAAACAGAACCGAAAATTGCTAGAGACATGATAGTTGTAAATTATCAGGTCCATGTAGTGTCCTTTACAATAATCGTGTTGGGAATTCTATTGGTTTATTATTTTCAATAATGAACCTTTGGAATCGACCAAGAAAAAAAATGTTTAAAACCCCCTCAAAATTTGTTGGTTTACGTTTCAAGGTACGTAGAATTCAAAAATCGAATAAAAATTTGGCCGTCCGTCCGCCGTACGCCGTACGCGGCACTTTCCCCACTTAGCATTGACCGATTTTGATGAAATTTGGTAAGTAGGCTCCATTTGGGGTCTAGTTGTGCCCCGAAGATTTTGGTTGATGTAGATCACTTCTAGGGGTCCAAACATGAATTTTGAAATTTTGAAAACGCCCTAACTCAAAAAATTTTGATATTAAGGTATTGTTTTTCCATCAATTTAAGATAGAGAATCTTCAGAATTTTTTGAGACCCGCGGAGCCCTGTAGGACAAACCGTTCGCTCCCTACGATAATTTAAGGGGTGGACGTACGATAAATCAGAAACACGAGTGTGAATCGCAAAAGAGGCCTAATCTCCATTCAAATTATTGCTGACCGAAATGCGATCGATGTTTTTCTTCATGTTGGATGGTTGGAGGCTTTGCAGACGATTGGTCTATATAGAAGAATAATAAACCATTGTGTAATGATTTGCAGCGTTTTTACTTTAATTTTGAACAGTGGATTTTTCGCTTAAAACATACCGTTTTCTAGATATATGGAGGATGCTGAAAAAAGTCCGAAATTTTCTGTTTTTGACGTTTTCTGATGTTAGATAACCTCTGGCGAAGGGGAAACCTCAAATTACAAAATCCATAAAACATAGAGAACCGTGGAAAAACGACTTCTAAGCATCTAAGAACCGTGGAAAAACGACTACTAAGCACCCTTGGAAAACCTTGGATTTACTGGACACAGTCAGTTTCTCCTTCTAAATGCACTGTAAAAATGTTTCGATCATACTGTTGGAAAGCTGAGGTCTTAGACCAGTTTTTACTGTAGAGGTATACGAAAAACAGTCCAGAAACAGGCCACTTACAGCCGGTTTTGATTATGACATTTTTCATACTCTTGGAAATTTTGTGTTCAGGCAGTTTTTCCACAAAATAATACTCATGAACAAATTTTTATTTGACATCAGAAAGAAAGAAGTTTAACGTTCTTTCCATCGGTATCTTCTTTAATCGGTAGATTTTTACACTTAATTAATTGTGGTACTTATATCGTTTTAGTGACACAAGGTCGAAATCCAGGAAATAATCTAAAATGTGGAAGAAGTCGAATTTTATGTTAAATACAAAAAAGTCCCCTAAGTGGGTGTGACACATGGCTTCTTCGTATCCATAACTCGACTGTATAGATGATTCGATGCATAGTAGCTAATCTCCAAGTTCCTCGCTTTATCCTCTTAGGGGACCAAACAGTCCCTGAAAATGTCATCGAATTTGGGTGAGAAGTGATAAGTTCTGGTTGTTACAAGGTTTCTACTTTTGCGCATGCATAGAGACTTCTTTCGATTCGGGGGCGATGATTTTTTAAGGGACCATCTACAAGCCAACCTTGATGATCTCTGAAAATTTCATCGAAATCGGACTATAACTTCGATAGTTTTGTTACGATTGCCCCTCACAAGGATATCATGACAGATAGACACACAGACACGAAACCAAAATTGTTCAGGAAGGTTCAAAACGTAAAACGCACGTAGACATTTTGATGTTCGAGAACATCTTTTCTCAACTTTGAAAAGTGGAAACATTGCTCTTCCGCTACCTTCGTAGTAAAATCACCTTTCGAAGTACTGACCACAGTATCTAATACACCCTACATGTATAGTATGGGTATGGAAAAGCTGTAGTTGGTCCATTGCTTACGGAATGAGGTGACTTGGACTGCACCTTTGGGTTACGTCTTGGCCTATAACCAAAACAATTTTATTAGAACCACCGTGTTCATTTCTTTAAAACCCTGAACTGTTGTGTATTTTCTAACAACTGACCGACAAATACGGTCCGCCTGACTTTATTAACTATTACTATTACTATAGGCCGTTATATTAGTTACCCTCGAACATGAAATTCGTTTGTTAGTCCGTCCCGTCCCCTCGTCACCTGTTATGCTAATGAGAGGGTCGTTCTGAATGAAACTCAAGAGAGAAATATTTCACCATTTACCTCCCACTACTTGCACCGAAGCGACCTCGACTGGGACGAATTAATTTTACAGCAGTCAATTTCGCGCATTCACTACGTGTCTTAGGGATGGCAACTCCCACATTAAAATGCAATGAGGGCTGTTAGTTGGGTCTCCTCCCGAAGCGAGTCTCTAATAGGTGCTATTATCTCACAAAACTCATTTTCCGCCCTCCTTGCGCTACGCCGCGACGCTTCGCCGCGACTCTTCTCCTCTCTGACATAACCTCTGCTCTGAAACTGTTCCGATTGTTTTTCCAACGTCACAAGGATGAGAAATAAAACGACAAAGCAGAAAGAATGCTCGTTAATGGAAAATAGGAAGGAAGGAGAAAGAGGAAAACATGGAAACCCAACTCGTGCCCTGCTTTCTAGATAATGCGTCTAGACCAACGTTTTATTTACATGACGAACATGTTCAAGATCGTGCATAACAAAACACGTTCCATCAAAATCACAAGATGAGTGGAGGGAAGTGCCTCTTAAAGGCATTCCTCACATTTTTCCTTTATCAAATAAGGTTTTTATTGCGGAAAACTAAGATAAACGTACCTGTGCTCCATGGAAGTTCAAAGGAACAAGTAAATGTCCCTTGCTTAGCCCACGAGTCGGGTGAAAGGGTTTCCTTGCCAGCTAATTTCTTAGTACACATTTTTCTTAAACTACTCCCCTTATAATTAAATTACTCCCTCACTACTCTAGATACGACTACTTTCATCTTACACAATATGCCTTACCACTGGATCCCTCTGACCCGGGCTCGGCATATCATATTCTTATCTACGGGTTGAGTATCAGGTACAATGAATTCGAATCCATACTTCAGGAGGTGGATATGATTATATCATAATGGAAATATATGTATAAATATAAATGGCTACACTCATAATATGACTATTCACACATGTAACTAGGAGTAGGTATTCACAGTCCTAAATTATGGATAATTACATATGTAAGTATGAATATTTTTACTTGTAAATATATATGTTTATATGTATTCACTTTGTAAATAATGCAACATTTTCATTAATAAGTTAGACATCCATTCGTGCGATTTGCCATCGTAAATATTCAATATTTATATCCATGTAATATAGATATTCACTCTTGTAGATGTTAAAATTCTCATTCACTGAGAATACCTTTTACATACGTATATGAATGTTCATATTGTTGTAGATTTAGCTACTCCATATTGTTATAGTTGTTTGTTATTGAACATGTGATTTAGAGGATGGCTATTTTTTTTTTTTTTTGATAAAATGGGAGAGTTCTGGTTCTAATCCTGAATTGGCGTTTCGTTCTTGTGAGATAAGATTTACCAACTGCTTTAGTTCGATGGATCACTTTACTGGTGGCAGCGGTGGGATTAACAGATTTGGTAGAGTAGGAATGACAGAAGGAAAAGCAGTTGAATTGTTGGAGGAGACCACGAGAAGAATTGAAAACCTGGTGAGTTTGACGATAGACCAGTATTTGGAGGTGGGAACGATGCTGATTTCCAAATCGTTTGGTGAAAACCACGGGGCAAGCCAAAGACCTAGAAGTGGGTCGCGCTCGATAGTTGCTTCTGTGGCAGCAGCCTTCAGTCTGTCGGTGCAGCTCGAGCTGCTCAGGACTAAAGAACGGCTGCATGAAGAAACGAAGCGGGGGACATCAAAATCTGAGAATCGTCATTGGGAACGCCAAAAAGGTCAACAGGGAAATTCACAGCAAGTTGAGTGCTGGAAATGTGGAAGATTGGGACACTCAAGGGCAGTGTGTTCAACTCGTGAAGGATCCAACCATAGAGGGCAGCTGCGCGAGACAAATCCGAGTGCCTTGGGGTGCTGGCAGTGCGGTAGAATGGGACATCTGCGCCGTAATTGTGGTAAGTTGTGGAGGAATAACGTGGGGGAAAGATTGGTTAATCTAGGTGGACAAAGTATAAGTGAAATAGAAGGTTTTATAAATAGGGCGAGAAGTAAGCCTCAGAGGGGGAAAGGCGCAAGGTAATCAGATGGACGACAAAGGGCAGGGAACATCGACAATGGATGATGAGAGGTTGAACAACAAATTGGGAAATGCGGAGAAAATCGGTGATATTGGGAGTGTGGACGGACAGTCATGTCGCAGGTTCTTTCCTGAAGAGGTTGACTTGCCTGGAAACCGTGAGATGGAGAAGAAGGATAAAGCGATAATAAAGGAGGGGTTGACAATACAGGAGAAAGAGAACTTGAAAGAGCTTAGTGCTAGTAGTGGGAAGGAGAAGAGGCAACAAGTCGAAAAAAGAAGAAAGTGAGAAGCATCGGAAGAAAGAGAACTTGGAACAGCTTGAAACGAAAAGTGAGATGGAGAAGGGAAAACAAGTCGGAGAGGAAAAGAAAATTTTGCTACAGATGGGAGAAAATTTTGAAATTGAGGATCAAGAGCAGCGAAGGAGAGACAGGAGGTTTAACGAAAAGGGTGAACGGAAGCAAAATGAGAACCCTCAGAAAAGTTTGCCGGAATGTGAGACAGTTCCGGTTGTCAAGAGATTCGAAGATTGAAAATTCGCAGACACGGTATACGGCAAGACATTGAAGAAGGAGGATCCTGCAACGTTCTTGTGGTACACTCAGTTTCTCCTCCCCTTTTTTATTACAGATTCGGATTTTACGTCAAATTTCATGAAAAATTCAGACTCGAACCGATTTTTTTTTAAATTAAGCGCAACCTGGCTTTTTGAACGTTCCAACTTGCGCAACTCCATAATTGCACAAAAATTTGGAGAACCCTGAGTCAGGCACATGTTTTTTCATCATTTTTTGAGGCTGAATCACAGGGTGTCATCCGTTTTTCAATTTTACAGGAATTTTTCTAAATGGCGGCCGAAAATTCGTTTGTTTTTAGCGAAAAATCGTTTTTTTTTCAAATCTTTATTAGTTATTAGGCAATTTTATTTAGTTCAAGCTGTTGACAGTTTTTTTAGATTTAACTCAGTTTTTACGATAGGGTGTCCCACGGAAAGGTTCCCCCCCCCTCCTTAATTTTCCCAAAATACAGCGTGAAAAATTGGGACCATTCAAGCTACTGATTACGTTCTCACAGGTTCAAGTTGTTGTCGGCAGTCAGAGAAGATGAAGAACGAAATTATCGGTTAGTACTCGCAATCAGTAGGACGCTAATTCGAGCATAGTTATGCTAAGGTAGACCAGTTAAATTAAACTTATTCGAAACGTGCCTTAACTAGAAGAAACGTATTTTATTTTTGTTCAAGTTTTTGATTCCTTCAGAAGAATTGCGTTTTTGTTTTTAACTCCACCGTAGACGGTCCCAAGCCCGTGATTCAAAAGGAGGAGAGAAGATAAAAAATAAATATGATTTCGCAAAGGAATGTCTCCCTCTCAATTTACTTTCCTCGCATACTACTTCTTACTCATTTCACTTTCCCATCAATCGCTTCCGACACTATTCCTTCCTTACCAGTTCAACATTGATTTCCTTACCAATTTTCCTATCTCAAAACTACCCTTATCAACTTTCTTCTTGCTTTGCTTTTCTTACTATGTTCTTTTGTTCAATCTCATACTAGTTTCAGTACCACTACTTTCCTCACCATCGTGACTTTCTCGTGTCTTTTAGAAATGTGATACATTGAGGTTTTGAAACGTTTTGTCTTATATGGTGTAGTATATAATATGCCATTCCAGGAACACGGACAGATCGTTCCATTTCAACAGTTTACCATCACTTTCAACATCGGAATTATTTTGCTCCAACAATTGCTCTGTACAAGCAAAATACTTCCTAAAGACTAATTGACTTTAGTTAATCAAAAAATGAAGAAATGAGGTCTAAAACAAGCCATAGAATGCAACGGTAAAAAAATAAAGATGTCATAATAGGCATCCTGAAATGTTCCTATTCGAGGAACCGAATGGTTTCATTTATAAAAATTGTTGCTGGAACAAATCTGGGACAGACCAAAAATTGTGCGTGAGATAAAGTTAATTATATGGAAGTTAATGGGGATTTGTGAATGTGAAATATGCCAAAACACCTCATGATTGAACTGATATTCACTGGAACTCGCTTACGTACATTCCATGTTGCAAAGGAAAGGAATGCAAAGGAAAACGTTTCCCGTGCAATGCGAGTATGAATTGCGCTAACTCAGCAGTGATTCTCGTCAACCGTCAGCCGATTGAACCTCACATCTTCCATTCTACTTTTTCAATTTTTTTTTGTTTTTCAACTTCTACGATTCAACTTTACCGATAACCGTAAGTTCTTTTGATTCGTCCAAACAGTGCAAGACTACAACTTGAAGTAGGTATCCCGGCCTCTTCGTGCTCCAACTTTTTCCATGATGCTGTTTCTACCAGACCAAGTTTGTTAGCACTCCTTATCTGTCCCTTCGCCAGAGACTAACCGTGTAATTGGTTTTGGCCCCTTTCTTCCACACTTCAATGAGTCTTTTTTAACATTAAACCGACCCTTCCACCCTAAAAACTTTCATTCGCCAGAAAAGAAACAATGATGAACTCTTTTGAAATTGAAGTTGGATTGGGAATTATTCGTGATGATGTACGTATCATATCTTGGACTCCGGATACTAATTTGAACTTCCCGAATACAGACTCGAATAAACCCTCCATCACATCGGAGTGATGTATTATACTCACTCAGATGATAATGATGTATAATACTCAGCGAAAATTGTCATAAAGAAATCTTAACCCGCTGGCGCTCCACACCTTACCGTCCGCGTAAATCAAATGCAAACTTACGAGTTCCTGTCTTGAGTTTATTGCAATAATGTGTTACCAGTCTGGAAAAATAGCAGTAGCAAATATAAACTATTCTATGAATGCATCAATGCATATAAGTTAAGTTGGGGGTTACTGAAGAAGAGTTTTTAAAAAGATTTGAAGTTTATTAAACACTGAACTAAGAGATTAAAATAGCTTGGACGTAACTGAACTACGGACTTGACGAACGACAGGCGGATACTGACCCGAGCGCGGTCTCCCACTTGCTTATATGACGTATGGATGCACAATCAGCAAAATAGTTGAACATCAGCATAATTTCTGATATGACACCTCCCATCCCAAATGAAAAAACGCACTGACAAAGGAGGTTTTTCCATGTTAAGGTCAGATTGAATCTAAAGTCGTTGTTCCGTAATGTTGACACTGATAAAAAAAAATGATACATTTTGTAACACCAAAAATAGGTAATTAGAAAAACCAATACCAAAACCAAAACTAAGACGTTACGAAATGATACAATAATGATAGAAACGTGATGATACCAAATGATGATGATACAAAGGAAAATCAGTAACACATTACGAAATGGTACAACATACAAAATATGAACTAATACAACATACAATGTACAAAATACAGACGTACAAACGGACAATTACATGGAAACGTAAGCAATGGTATTAATAAACATAAACAATCAGCGGCATAGCGGGCATGTTGGTAATCGCACGGTGCCTTAACAAATTCAGTGGGCTTAACAGGTTCGAAATAGTGGTTTAGACACGTTAGGTTTAGTCACGGTTGTACGATAGGAACTCGGTTTTTGTGCTTAAGGAATTGAATGGTTAACATGATTGTGATATGAGAAAGAAGTGTAAGAATGTGGTACAAAGGCTGGGTGTTATTAATGTTTTGACTTTGGAAGTTGGGACAGTTCGTGAGTCAGGAAGGTGGACTAGGTTCAAATCTAACCCTTTTAATTGAATTTCTGAATCTGGGTATTATAAGGGTTGAAGTTGGAGGTCGAAATTATTGATGATGAGGGGTTGTCCGGACAGCTCTTTCCCAGCGGCGAATAATGTTTTGTTGTGATATAAAAGTTGGTCTTTTCCGGGTTTAGCTAGGAAGACCTCGGAACTTGCGAACTTCTGTCTCGACGTCACGTATGATTTTGATGGTGACCCCGTGAGGGAAGACGAGCAGATACTGACCTATTTCGGTTATTAGTTTCACGTAATTGTTTGGAGCACTGAGTTTTACGTATTTGCAGGAAGTCGTGGTGCCTGATTGCAAAAACGACGTTTCACAGGGTAAGTCAGATTGGGAAAATAGATGATTAGGGCATAGGTAGAGATGTCCGGGAGGGCAACTATGGCGGAGTGTGATGATCTTGTAATTAGATCGGGATTTAAGGAAGAACTTCTTTGCCGGGATAATGGTAACTGTGGGAGCCACCCTATATTGCATAGTTATTCACAATAAAAACGGGCTCAGTGGGTCACTCACCCCCCCCTCATCATCCCCTCGCCGGACAGCCCTTTGTTGATCATGAATGGGAAAAGAAGGAAATTATGAAGGTCGTGATGGAATTCACTGATCTCTTTCAATCAGACGACAAGCCTTTGACATTCGCAAATGAAGTTAAACATCACATTAGGATTTCAGACGAAATTCCCGTGTGTCAAGCAATACAAATACCTTAGTATCTTTAGGGAAGAAGTCAAAAAGATGACAAGTCAACGAGATGCTTTGGTTGAAGGTAGGATTAGTGTTAGAAGGACCGGGAATACTATTGTTCAGTTCATTATCATTCCGGGAATAATTATTATTCAGTTCGATGCGAGATAAGGCATCGGCGACATGATTGGAGGAACCAGGTTTGTACTTTATGGTGAAGTCATAATCTGCAAGTTTCATTTTCCATCGAAATAATTTTGAAGAGCAGTCCTTTATACCAAACAACCAATGTAATGGGCGATGGTCAGTGTATAATGTGAACCTTCGTCCATAAACTAAGGGCGGAAATGTCGGCCCAGGAGCCAATACGGTTTTCTGAATTTGATTGTTAGCTGTTCCTTCTTCTTTTTGACGTGGTATTTCCACTTCAGCTTCGTATCTAGTGTCATTCCCAGATACTTAGCTGAGTTGGAATATGGGACTGTGCATTGATTCAATATCAGCGGCATATTTGTAATTTTTTTGTTGGTGAATTTCACATGAGTGGATTTGGTTTCGTATAATTTGAGACGCCATTTTCGAGTTCAATCTCCAATAGCATTCGTAGCTTCCTGTAGCTTTTCTGTAGAGGTTTCAACTGTGTCTGTAACTGCCAAAACTGCTGTATCGTCTGCGAATGTGGCTATAGTTGTTCCCAATTTGCGAGGAACATCATGTGTATATAGCAAATAATGGAGGGGTCCAAGAACACTTCCCTGCGGGACACCTGCTCTAATTTTGTTGAGATTCGAGTAATCATCTTCATTTTTAATTCTTAAGTATCTATAGCTGAGGTAAGATTCCAGAATTTGGCAATATTGATTAGGCAACATCCCTTGTAGTATATTGTTTAGTCCATCGTGCCACACTTTATAAAAAGCTTGTGACACATCAAGAAATACAGCAAAATACATGCAAATTAGTAGTTTTTGAAACTTATTAAGCTCTCTTCCCTTGCCCTAAGGTTCAGTGTGTCATTTCTCAGTGGTTTTGTTACTTGGTTATGATTTGCATACAATGAATACAATGCCTCCTACCTATCTTAAGACTGGGAAACGACTGCTCGAATAGCTGCCCATGCGAAGCATCGAAGTACGACTGAGCTGCCGATGACTGCCGGGGGTAATTCACTCCATTGGTTTGCTAGTGCGATGGGGCCATGGAGAAGGAATTCTTGATATTCATGAAACGGACATCCCACGTACTAGAAATGAAACGGAAGAAGCTGTTTTCAGAACTGGTCGGGTGGGTAAAAACGAAAATCTATAAATAATCGTCAAATCAAATAATTTGAGCGATGTTCCTTTGGATACGAGGTGCCCGAAGAAAAGTGTGGCATCTCGAATTGGAGGATGGTGCAGCCGTTCCACTGTTGGAAGAAAATTAATTGTCCCCCCCCCCAAAAAAAAATAATAATAATACTAAAATACTTACAGTAACACTACCTATTGCTACGTCTGAAAAAATAAAATAAATTAATTAAATTGAAAATAAAAAGAATAAAACGTCAATTTTGTTTCTGACATTAATGAGTGTAGTTTCTCTCTAGAATGTAGAACTCTCGCCCAACGTAGGATTCATTATTCGTAGGATTCAGCTTCTCATTTAAAGTATTTTTATATTAAGCGCACGTATTCTTCAGTTCTTTAAATTACGCTTGGTCCTTCGAGCTACTAGTAAAAAAAATTTTTTCATCACACTACAAGATTGAACAGTATGTGGAAAATTTAAGAACTAGTTTGGACTGAAATTATTAGGGTTAACTTAACCAAATTATTGTTAAGTTAAAATAAGGTGGTTTATATACTCAAAATATTTAATTACTCCTATTACGCATTTGTTTAATATATTTTTCGTAGGTTTGATGCCACTTTAACGGTTTATCAACTCATTCAAGCATCTAGAACTGGCTTAGTTTGGACTTAGACACCCCGAAGTTTGCTGGGTAAGTTTTCTCGAATCCCTTTTCTCTACCTCTCAGTCATTGTTTGCATCACTCATCCCCACATTCTTGTCTGGTCTGTGAGTCCATTTTTTCGCCACTGAAGTCACGAGAGATATTCTTGTTGAAGAATCAAGTCCACGTATTATGATTACTTTCAACAAGTGTTGTTTCTGTTTTGTTTGTAGTTAAGAACTGCAATAAATGTTCCTCATTCAGTGAGAAAAGGTTGACTGAAATATTGTGTTCATTCTAATATCGTGAAATCAACTCTGTAAGAATTCTCATCCACTTTGAGGGCCAAATCAGTCCAAAATGAGGCTAAAACTCACAGATTTTCACTTGCAGCTCCTAAATTGCTTACTCCCTCAAATCTTGTGTGGCAGGATTTTAATCTGTTGCTAACAATTATGGCGATATAATTATGTTTCAACACCCTTCAAAATCTATTGTTTATGCCAACTTCACTTGAGAGTTATCTCCTACCGCTTAAATGACTTGGTTCCGGAGAATTTAATCCACTTCTAACTTGAACTTGAATTTACAATAATTTAGAGGCGACACAGAAAAATCTGTTATTGCGATATCAACGATAGCTGTATCGGATATACAGGCGAGAATTTGACAAGAATTAGTACTCCATAGAGCCGAAGCTAAAATTAGTGTGACAACTTAAAATGGTCATGTTGGCGATTTGAGAGGACTGGACCCTACTCGGAATTACAAAACAGGTCTCCGGAGAGACGGTTTTGGCTCCACTCGAAACCTGACCCCCTCTCAACTTGTCAGTCCCTCAAGCGGAATGATTATAGTACCCTGTTGAACTAAACGGCCCAACACAAAGTGACTTCGAAACATTTCCAGAACTGAACATACAACTACTTCAGGGTTTAGTGACCCACAAGTACATCGTTAGGGGTAATTTAAACTTTGAATTG
Organism: Apolygus lucorum; assembly: GCA_009739505.2. Lineage (NCBI taxonomy): Eukaryota > Metazoa > Arthropoda > Insecta > Hemiptera > Miridae > Apolygus > Apolygus lucorum. The sequence continues at coordinate 45,613,440 of CM019167.2, read as the reverse complement.
AAAGTTGGGAAAATTTTGAAGAGCCAATGAGAAGTAGGCAATAGATATGCATACGCATGCATGTAGTTACTGTCCGTCATCTGTGATAGAAGAGGACTATCAAATTCGTGGATATTTAAAATTATTATAACAAATTGACCCTCAGACAGCTGACTTGGCATGGCTAATCCCTGTATCTCAACGAATGTAACTTCGTGCATGTGAGCATTCATCACCTTTCATGTCATAGATCCGCCATCTGAGCTAACACACCATTTAGCGTCCACCTATTTTCATTTCATGCGTGAGTTGTTAGCAGTAATAGAACTTTTGTACCCCGGCTTCATTCATATACCATTAGAAGAGACTGTGAGGACATCTGAAAAACGCCGAGAGCGACAAAGCTAACTTTTCTCCTGTTAATCTTCAAATACAGATAGTTGCTAGGTACACACAGCCTCGAAGTGTTTGAAAAAAAAGAGCTGCGGGAGAAATGTATAAAACTTCTCTCCGTTATCTTATATCAATGAAAATGTTACGTTTGGAAGTGATAGCATGTCAGATGGGTATTGTAAGCGGAAAAGCTAATAACTATCCCGTTCTTCCTGATGTGCTGGTTTGACGCAATGCTTTTCGGATATCACCGCGATAGTAAGAAAGTCAGATCAGCAGTGTTAGCAATGAAGGTAAATTCTCCCCCAAGGCCCTAAACATCCTAAAGCGCTGAGATAACTCGTCTTTGGTAGATGTATAACATCAAGGATATTTAGATCGTGTTTTGACCTTATGAATTCATTGAATTTTCCTTTCCTCCTCTTCACTTATTCATTCACTCATTCATCTGTCATTTCGAATCACTAGAGTATGAATGCAATATTCATGTACAAAGGTCAGATGGTAACTACAAATTATCTTGACTTGTTTGAATTGAAAGGAGAGAGTCCTTGGAAATTCCTTTGATAATGACTATAACAGAGTTATTTGATAACAACCGATGCGACTGATGGCCTGCTTCTCCGCTAACTTGAATTTCCGTCGAACTCAATTACGTCAAAAGCGGCCAATAATATAGCTACCTTTGAATGCAGTATTTATAATTGGTAATTCTTGTTCTTGGTGCAATCAAGAAGTTGAAACAGATGAAGTTATATTGCCTTTGATCTATTTCCAATTGATAGGCTCGCTCAATCAAAACTCACGTTACAGCTTGGTTGAATACCTACTACCAGTAATACAATATAATAGAGCTGGAGGTTTCTGATTTGTGAGGCTCGTTGAGATAGCTACCGGCATATTTCAATAATTTAATATTATATATCGGAAGGACAACTGAACGGCGGTTTTCGATGATTCATTATTATTATTATCTTCAGCCATTATTAAATTACCATCAGGGCATCTGGTGTCTTTGAATTGTATCAGGTGGTGATAACTATCACAGTATCATCATCTGAACTTTATTTCAAACTATTTTTCTTGTTCAGAAACTATTGATGTTTCTGACCTCAAAATTGGGTTCAGTGCCCTTAAAACTTATGTACTCCAATGTTCAGCTCCCAAATCCGAATAGTTTAGAAGAGACTAGCGGTAGTAGAAGCGCGTAAAAATCACGATGAAGTCACATCTGAAAAATTTTCTGATAGTTCTGTTTCAACCATGTTTTTTTTTTCAGTGATATTTTTATTTATTGAATATCAATAACATAACACCTGAGCACATAAGGAGCCCATCTAGTTTATTTCCTTTCACAAATAATTAAACAGTTTGTAGAGTCAACAGCCCAGTGGCTTTGCTCTAAAGTACAGGTAACACAACACTGTGTCTGAATTTATCACTAGGTCCAAGGGTTTGGTCCTATCAAGCCGCGAACGACGTTGGAGTTGTCTAGAAGACAGAGGACTTTGGGATTTATATGTCCATGAAGCCGATGTTCGTGTTTAATTGCATGTAGCTTGATTACTTCACTGACAGTTTCCATTTTCAGGTCACAATGGAGATCGTCGTTTCGACCTACCAGAAAGCGTTAACATACTCCTTAGTACCTTATTTTGGAAGGTTTGGATAATCTTGACGTTCGATTTCTTCGTACAGCCCCAGAGCTGAATACCATATGTCTATACAGGTTTCAATACTTGCTTGTATATTAGACGTTTGTTGTGTAAGGAGAGCTCAGAATGTCTACCGAGCAACCAGGACAATTTTCTAAATGTTATGTTCAGTTACTCCTTTTTCTTTTCAACATGCTCTTTCCACTTTAATTTTGTGTCAAGGGTCATTCTCAAATATTTCGCAGTGTTCGCTATCGGAATTGCTTGTTCATTAAGCAATATTGACAAGCTTTTGATTCTTTTGTACGTGAAGTTGATGTGGGTAGATTTTAACTCGTTCAGCTTTAGTCGCCATTTTTTGGTCCATTAACTGACATCTTTAACAGAATGCTGTAGATTTGACATTGCTTCTTCAATGGTCTCACCTACTGCTAGCAGGGCAGTGTCATCTGCAAATGTTGCAATAGTAGAGTCCTCGTTGCTTGGGACATCACTTGTGTAGAGGAGATACAGTAACGGTCCAAGCACACTTCCTCGGAGAACCCCTGCTTTGATTCCCTTTAAACTGGAATATGCTCCTTCATGTCTAACTCTAAAATGTCTTTCTGCAAGGTACGACTTCAGTAGGAGGTAGAATTTATGCCAGACCTTGTCAAAGGCCTGAGAGACGTCAAGGAAGACACTACCACAGACTTGTTTCTTCCGATACTATTTTCTATCACTTCAGTGATACGATGTACTTGATCAATAGATATTATGTGTATATATGATATTAGGTCGATTCTGAATATCAAAATCAAAATTGAACCGCTCAGAAAAACCACCAATCTCATTCCACAGTGCAAAAACTGCCAAGGATTCAACCATACCAAAGGTTATTGCATGCGTGAAACTAGGTGTGTCAAATGTGCAGGTGAGCATGATACTACCAGCTGCCCCCACAAGGAAGCTCCAGCTAAATGCATAAACTGCGGAGATGCTCACCCAGCGAACTATCGACGGTGTGAAGTAGCAAATGAGCTACAAAAAATCAAAGAGAAGGCTAAGAAACAAATGAATCATGGCAAAACCATTGAAAAACAACTATTAGCTGTTACTGGAAAATTTCAAAACCACAAAACCAAAGTGGAAACCTTAGTGTTCACAAAGGTATAATGTCTAATGCATCAGTGAAAGGAAACTCAGCTGATATAATGTTACTACGAAATGTTCAACGAGCAGAAAGTTACCAACAAAATTCTGATGGAGAGAATTAACGTACTCGAGAAGAGTGTGAAAACTAATTCCACTTCTAAAAAATCATGAAAATGCAAAACACCATTAGAACAGCAGCCAGGAACGCAAATGGATTTAGACAACATGTCTCGGAACTTGAGCTTTTTCTAAATCAGGAAAAGATGGACATTTGTCTGATTTCCGAAGGGAAATTTATGAAAATTAAAGGGTACTAGTGTTATCGTGCAGATCATCCATCGGGAAGAGCACGGGAGGTTCGGCAATCTTTATAAAGAAAGCCATCGACCACTATCTGCAAACTCCAATCCTAGAAGAAAAAATGCAAGTTACCACAGTTAACATTACAGTGAACAACAAAAACTGTAACATATGTGCCATTTATTGTCCGCCACGCTATGCTCTGAAAGAAGAAGATTACTTGTCATTACTAACAAGCTTAGGTGCTACTTTTGTAGTTGGTGGTGATTTTAACGCCAAAAATACCTATTGGGGCTCACGGATAACGACAACGAAAGGCCGAGAATTATACTCTGCTGGGTAAAAAACCCATAGCAATTTTTATTCCACAGGAAAGCCTACTTACTGCCCAACATACCGAACTAAGATTCCAGATATAATCGATTTTTTCATAATAAAAGGCGTTTCGACAAACTTCACTTATGTTGAGGATTGCGGAAGTTCATTATCTGATCACTGCAATTGTGCTTGCAATAAGAATCTTTCACTATATCATAGTGAAAGATGATATGCCTGCGTTAGTAACGAAACTAACTGATTGGCAGGCCTTTCAAGAAAATATCTCTGCCAATATTAATTTATCAGTCCCAATAAAAGCACTGGATTAACTTGAAAATGAAGTCGAGAACTTCATCAAGTGTATTCAACGAGCAGCATGGACCGCTACCCATCTAAAGTGCGATTTAAGTACAAGCCATCACGCTGCATACCCTCTTAAACTTAGAGAGTTGCTAAAAAAAAAAAAGAGGAAAGCGAGGAATATCTGGCAACTAACTAGAGCGCCATGTGACAAATCAAGTTTGTACTCGTATGTCCGCCAATCCTTGCTGTCCATTCGATTCCTTTTAACCAGCCATAACTTCTACATTTCTGAATTCAAGATTCTCCATTCTGGCGTACCGTGCGGTGTGGGACAAGTGCCAGGGTGTTGCATGATTTAGAAATCTCTGCAGGAGTACTCCGTGGTGTCACCACCCATGTCTTGCTCGGTACTCACCTGAATTGGTCGTCTTTACGAGGGATTTCTTTACATCTCTCTATATCCTCCAACCCTCGGACCGACGTCGGGGCTATTTAATTGATTTAGTTTGGTTTCTAGAGTGTCCCCTTGTCTTCCTGAAGTCAATTAAGGGAAGATAATTTTGAAAAATCCATATAACACCTGAATAGACCGAAGTTTACAACTATTTACCCGAAATGACAGAAGCCGAGTGCTGAAATATTAAATCCTGGTGTTAATAAACCCAGGTGTTAATTGTACCCGTTTGTGCTTCATTTTCTCTAACTACTCTTCTCCTCGATAAATCCAGTTATTTACCATGGATGTGTAAGGGTTCATACTTGGCGCCTACCTAACTACCGCTTGACCGATAGTACCGCTGCGCTGCGGGGAGTAGGCTAATTAGTCAGTTATGTTCCGACGTTATGCCTTTGTTGCGCTTATCGCGAATAAAATACCGATTTCGTCAAGTCAGTGTAGTTGATTTATCCCAACATTACATTTCAGAAGCGGGATTAAGTGACAGTGATTGTGTACAGTGTGCTAGAAGAGCGAAAAACACCGGAAATTGTATGTACAGCCCCGAAAATTATCACCTACCGGCCCGGTCTTGATCAGCCATTATGAGTGCCGACGGCTCCAATCTTTTGCCGGAAACCGTCGATAAGTTGAAAGTTACCGAATTACGTAGTGAACTTTTGAAACGTGGTTATAAGTCGAGCGGAAAGAAATGTGAATTAGTTTCCCGATTGAAGGCTTTGTTATTACTCGAGAGCTGTAAATTGGCGGAGGGCGAAGATGGCGAGGAAGTGGTAGCGGAGGAGGACGAGGAACAAGGTAGTGACGTCACCTCGAGCAGTTCCCATGATGCATCGGAGTCATCTGATGACGACAACCCGTTATCAGATAACAATAGTAAACAAAGACGTAAACATTCTCGCCACAGCTCTTTTGCTCTAACTTTTCGTGATGTCGAAGGTACGGTTCGTAAATTTGACGGTTCAGGCTCTATATCCGTCAGGAAATGGTTGCAGGAGATTGAAGAGCATAAAGTTTTGTATGAGTGGACGGATATGCAGGCATTAGTTTATGCAAAAAAGTTGTTGACTGGTCTGGCTCGCAAGTTTATTATGAGCGAAAGCGGCCTTACAACACTTAAGAAATTTAAGAAGGCGATGATCAACGAATTCTCCGATCATTATTGTGTGGCAGAAATTCACGACGTACTATCAAAGCGTTGTATCAGAAAAAGTGAGACAGCTTATGAATATTTTCTGGACATGAGAGAATTAGCTAGGGGCTTAGTGGATGACAAATCACTAATGCACTACGTCATCTCTGGGGTCACTGACCCTTATGATAAAGCTTTACTTTGTGGTGCCCGTGACCTAGAACATTTCAAGGCAAATTTGCGCATTTACGACAGATTGAAGGAAAGTCGGCGTGCCGGAGTTAAGAAAACCGATGTAGCCCCATCAAGATCCGATTACCAATCAGCTTCTAACCCAGCAAAGGAGGAAAGAAAGCATTTTATGATGAAAACTGGTCAACGTTGCTATAATTGTGGAAAGGATGAAGGACATAGGGCCTCTCAGTGTCCGAGACCAAGGCGACCACCTGGTTCTTGTTTTGAGTGCGGATCTACGAATCATCGCGTTACGGACTGCCCTGAGCGAATGAAGAACCGTTCTGCTGTTCGCCCGGATTCGTCTACTGTGGCCGTGGTGGAGCCGGTCCTAGCAGCACCCTATTTCGTGGAGGTAAAGTTCAGCGCTCTTTCTACTGGATTGAGTTCGGTCGTCGATACAGGTAGCCCTTTTTGTTTGATTCATAAGAAATTTGTACCGGATTCGCTAATTCAACCATATGATCAAAACGTAAGATTAGTTGGCATAAACAAATCGCCACTCACAATTTTAGGCCAATTTTGGGATGACGTTATTATACAAAATTGCGAATTGAAATTACAATTTCTAGTTGTACCAGATCATGTTATGACTTATTCATGCTTACTTGGACGAAATTTATTTCAGAAAAAGTCGATTTCAATTACAATAGAGGGAGGTGAATTTTTAATCAAACCTATAGATGTGTCAAATTCCTTTTGTGAAGAAGTGTTAAATATCGACGTTGAAACTTGGAAACCTGACGATATAATTTTGAACACAGATGATTCATTACCTTTGGATATTTCTGCTAAGGTTACTGACTTGATTGATAATTATGTTGCTAGCCCAAAACCATTACATCCTGAAACCAAATATGAGTTAAGTATTACGCTTAAGAAAGAAAGTCCATTTTATTACCAGCCTCGCAGATTATCAGTTAAGGAGAACGAAGTAGTACATGATACTATTAAGAAATTGTTGGAGGAAGGCGTTATTCGCCCTAGTAGGTCAGAGTACTGTTCGCCTGTGTTAGTTGTACCCAAAAAATCGGGTGAACATAGAATGGTGATCGACTATCGATCTTTGAATAAACTCATTTTAATGAATGAGCACTTTCCAATCCCATTAGTACAGGACCATATTGATTCATTGAGGGACAAGAAGGTTTTTACATCCTTGGATTTAAAGAATGGGTATTACCATTTGAGTCTCACAGAAAATTCATGTAAATACACCAGTTTCGTGGTTCCGTTCGGACAGTTTGAGTTTACTAAATTGCCTTTTGGCATATCGTTGGGACCATCAGCTTTTGGTCGATATATTTTTGTAATATTTCAAAACATGATAGAACAAGGAAGGTTGAAAGTATTTTTTGATGACTTGCTAATAGCTACGACTACAATTGACGAGAATTTACAAATTTTGTCGGAGGTGCTTGACCTAATGGTTAGAAATAAACTACAGCTTAGACTCGATAAATGCCAATTTTTGAAATCAAAGATGTCTTATTTGGGGTACTGCATTTCAGCTGAAGGAGTCAGTCCTGCTGATGAGCATATCAAAACAATTAAGGATTTTCCAATTCCTACTAATACTAAAGAAGTGGAACGTTTTATTGGCCTAACCTCTTATTTTAGACGTTTTATTCAGGATTACGCAAAAATTGCTGGTCCGTTGTATAATTTAATTAAGCGAGATAATCCTTTTGAATTCAATGAAGATGCTATGGTTGCTTTTGACGTTTTAAGAACTAAATTGATTGAACGACCTTTGCTTGCAATTTATTCGCCGAAACTTGAAACTCAAATTCATTGTGATGCGAGCAATAAGGGATATGGATGCATTCTGGTCCAGCGACAACCTCATGATGGAAAGTTTCATCCTGTTTTCTTTTTCAGTAAGCGAACGACTCCAGCCGAGTCAAAATTCCATAGTTACGAACTGGAGTGCCTTGCAGTAAAATATGCGTTAGATAGATTTCGCGTTTATTTACATGGGTTGAAATTTAAGATAGTTACGGATTGTAATGCTCTTAGGTTGACTTTGGAGAAAAGGGATATCAATCCGCGCATCGCTAGATGGGTTTTAACTTTCCAAGAATTTGACTATGAAATGGAGCATAGGGATGCAAAACGAATGGCACATGTTGACGCACTGAGTCGTGCCATCATGATTGTAGATGTTGAACTGGATGAAGCCTTGATTATTAAACAACATTCAGATCCCGATATTAAGGTTATTCGTGAAGAGTTGGCTGTTAAGGAATCTCCATTGTACGAACTTAGGAACGGGTTAGTTTATCGTAAGACTGGCGACAATGAATTACGGTTTTATGTGCCTAAAGATCTACGAGATTCGATCATAAGGACCTATCATGACCACTATTCTCATGTTGGTGTCCAAAAAACAAGTGAATTGATTAAAAGAGTTTATTGGTTCCCTAAATTAACTGATTGTGTAAAAAAGTATATTTCAACTTGCCTCAAATGCGTTTTTTATTCTCCAAAAAAGTGGAAAAGGGGAGGGTTTTTTGAACCCCATACCTAAGGGGAACATTCCTTTCAATTGTGTTCACATTGACCACTATGGTCCATTAGCGATTACTTTTCGCAAAAATAAGTATGTATTTTTGATTGTCGATGCATTTACAAAATTCGTTAAATTGTTCCCTTGTCGCACTACCAATTCGAAAGAAGCTATAGCTCACCTTGAACATTATTTTCGTTGTTATAGCAAACCGTTACGAGTTATTTCCGGACGAGATTCTGGATTTATCTCTAAAGAATTTGAAGATTTTCTAACAGAACATAATATAATTCACGTTAAAAATGCTAGTTTGACTCCCAAAGCAAATGGCCAAGTCGAGCGAGTCAATAGATTTCTCACTCCTATGCTTACTAAATTAAGTGGAGGTGTTGATTGGGATTTAGAGTTGGAAAAAGTTGAGTTCTCCATGAATAATACTTATCATTCCGCAGTCGGTGATGCTCCTAGTAAACTTCTATATGGAGTGTATCAAAACGGAAGTGTACCGGACGAATTAAAAACTTTAGTCCTAAGTGATGATGTCCAAATTCGTGACTTAGAGATGATCAGGGACAATGCAGTTGCGATTAATGAGAAAGCTCAAAATTATAACAAGAAACATTATGACATGAGGCGTAAACCTGTGACTGAATATTCTGTAGGTGATTTGGTGGTTCTCACTAGTAAGGATACAACTCCTGGTGTCAACCATAAGTTACAGAAAAAATTTCGTGGTCCATACATTGTGAAGAAAGTTTTGCCTAATAATAAATTTTTAGTTGGAGATATTCCTGGTTATCAGGTATCTAGAGTTCCTTACGAGGGGGTGGCTTCCCCTGATAATATTTTTTTTTTTTTTTTTTTTTTTTTTTATAGAGGAGGAAACCGTTTATTGGTTGACAGCGGGAGAGGGATGTTTGTCTCACCGCCCTTTATGTGGGGGTCCGGCCGCTATAAGCAACTGGTTACCCACTAAAACCTCCTCTGTTCGTCTGGACTGCCCCGGGACTACAGTTGATGCATTACTTCGGGACAGCCCCTTTTTCAGCCCGGCTGTTGCTGGGCTTCCTCTTCGTGAGGCCTAATGTCTTTAGGCTCCTCCTTGGCTTCGATAGGGGATGGGGCGTTTATGATGTTAGGCCTTCCCAATCCCTATTTCTTTCCTTCTCTTTGAGAACTGCGATGACGTAGGTATTGATGGCATCCCAGTTCTCCTTTGTCTCCATCATCTTATTAACGATGGTCTCTGGCTGAAGTTCACCGACTTCGTCAATCAGGCTACTCCGCATTCTCTCCCATCTAGGACACTGGAAGAATGTGTGGTACACATCGTCTTCCTCGATCTCCAGGCCTTCTGCGACTCCATCTTGATCCTGTTGCTCGTCGTCTGTGATGCGGTCACGCTGCTGCTGGCAGTACAGACACCGCGAATCCGTGGTCCGCCCAATCTTTTTCAGGAAGGACCGAAAATAACCGTGCCCGGTAAGGAATTGTGTAAGATAATAATTCACTTCCCCGTGCACTCTCTCTGTCCATTCCTTGACACCATGAATCAGCCTTGCAGTCCATCGTCCTCGACTCTCAGACCTCCACCTATTTTGCCACCTCCTCATGGTCTCTTCTCGTTCTTCCTTCTTAACCACCATTGGCGCATTCTCCGCTTTCCTCAGGTGGATCCTCCTGCGCTCGTCTGCCAGTAGGTCAATTGGTGTGACCCCGGCAACAACCTGCACTGCAGGGGCTGAAACCGTCCTGTAGCCGCTGCATATCCTTAGTGCACCACGTCGCTGCACCGATTCAATACGCGTCCTGTATTTTTGAAACTTCAGAGCGTCTGCCCATACTTCAGCACCGTACAACAAGATGGCATCGGTTGTTCTCATGAGCAGCCTGCGTTTGGAGGAGGATGGGCCACCCATGTTAGCCATAAGACGGCCCAGCCTCCCCACCACTGCAGCCGCCCTATCAGCTGCCTTACATATGTGCGCCCAGAAGCTCAGTTTCACATCCAGCATGACACCCAGATACCTTATTACGTCAGACGTGATAATGCTCTGGCCGTCGACAAGCATCTGGATATTTCTGTCTATTCTCTTCCGGGTTAGAAGGACAATCTCCGTTTTTTGAATAGCCAGTGACAGGGATCGGGATCCCATCCATTCCAGTATTCTTCTCATGGTCTGATTCAGCTTGAGCTGCAAGGCTTCGGTGGTTCGAGCCTTCATAACCGCCACTATATCATCAGCGTACCCCACAAGGAAGACGTCTTCTGGCATTTCTATGTGAAGGATCCCATCATAGCTGACATTCCAGAGGTCTGGCCCTAGGACTGAGCCTTGGGCAGCTCCCGAGGTGACTCGTTTCCTCCTCGTTCCTTCCACAGTGTCGTACTCCAACCACCGATCTGTCAGGTAGTCCTGAAGGACCCGGTAAAGATACCCTGGGATGCTAAAGTCCCTGAGAGCCGCCAGGATGTCACTCCATTTTGCCGAATTGAAGGCGTTCTTTACATCTAGAGTAACTGCCATGCAGATGTCTCTGCTCCGGTGGTTACCCGTCTGCGTAGCCTGGGCTGCAGAGACCACCTCACAGACTGCATCGACAGTTGATCTTCCCGCTGTGAAACCATACTGCTTCGGGGACAAGCCCCCAGCCTCTGCGATCGCAGCCAGCGTTCTGAGCCTCACCATCTTCTCATACAACTTCCCTGCAGTGTCCAGCATACACAGAGGTCTGTGTGCTGACGCTCCCCTGATAATATGAAACCATATGATTAGCTGTAATTTGTTTCGTGATAATAATAATTTTCTTGAATTATGTTGGAATTTTGCTTATGTTTTCATTGTGTGTTTTTTCGTTATGTTTTCTTATGTGCTTATGACCTTGAGTGTTATGATCAGTTATGTGCTTAACCATTTTATTATGCCAATTATGCATCATTATGAACCATCCAATTTTAATTATGGGACGACCATTATGCTCAGAATAACATTATGCTTAGAGAATCGTTATGCTTATAACTTGTGTTATAGTTATGTCACTAATTTTACTATGTCAAATTATGAATATGTTTACTTTAATGATGGATAGGACTATGGTCAGAATGGCCGAGTTGTAAGGGTTCATACTTGGCGCCTACCTAACTACCGCTTGACCGATAGTACCGCTGCGCTGCGGGGAGTAGGCTAATTAGTCAGTTATGTTCCGACGTTATGCCTTTGTTGCGCTTATCGCGAATAAAATACCGATTTCGTCAAGTCAGTGTAGTTGATTTATCCCAACATTACAGATGGATGGTCATCTCTAGTCTGTAAGAAGCGAAAGATAAAGTATTTGTATTCGTATATATGAAAAATCGTTGTCGACGAGGAAAAGTCTTCGGCAAGCTAAGAGTACATTATCGATTTTGTGCGTTCACCGATTGGAGGGGGGGGGGGGTACGTTGATGAACAGGTCGAGTGTTTACTTAGATTTGAAGTTCAGTGACAGGCCGGCTGGTGGGATTGTACAAGAGAAGGCGAGAACAAAAGCACTTGTGTCTCGCGAGCGCCGAACAAAGGAAGCACCCGATTGCCATCCCCTACTTGCACCCACGCCCACCCGGAGCGCCTGCTCAAGGAAGCCGTAGTAGGAACTCTGGTCATTCTCAAGTGCTTCTCGCGTGATGCCAACCGCTGTAGATGGTAACTAACGTGACACAAGGAGGAATACTCCGGCCTCATGCATATTCCACTTACTTAGTTTCTCGGTAACTTACACTCTCGCCGTCGGTCCTACCAATCATCTTCAAACACTTCTCAAAACACGGCTCTTAGCGCATCTGGCATTCCATTTCCCCTTCGGAATGGCTGATGTAGTCAAAGTAGGTACTCCAGCGAGCGCATTTGAACTTGACTCTATCGATTTGTGAGTATTACCAGCGGTAGAACTGTTAGTAAATCCATCATAGAGATCCGGTTGGTTTATTTAACGATCTATCTTGCAGGGTGAGCTTTGGTGCTAGATGAGTTTCCTAGTTGGATAAAGTCCAATAATTATTGGCATTTACTATAGGGTATTCCAGAGGAACAGAATTTTGGAATTTTGATCTCAAAACTCGATTAAGTACCTGTGAAACCCCTTCGCTAGCAATATTCCCTTCAAATGATGGTCAGCTTTGACAACGAATTACGTTACATCATAGCATCAAAAGAGAAGTGGTTCCAATCTATATGGCAAGAACAAGGCGGATAATGCCAATTCTGTAACCTTATTACACACCTTTTATCAAGTTTTTGAAGAATATTGAGCTGTTGCAACGGCCGTCGGATTTCCATTTAAAAAAAAAATAGCGCACATTGCTCTGAAATACCATACTTCCTTCCAGTGTAAATCCTGTATAAACATACCAAATTTGGTAAATGTATATTCAGTCGAGTTTAGCTGTTCAGCGATATATGTATAGTCAAAAACTCCAATACTCTCATTGATCTAAGTAATTGTATTGGAGTGTTGGGGACTCCACTGGAAATGTACAGAGTTTCTTGCCAGATAAACATTTTTAAAAAAAATCTGTCGCGTAGGCATTTTCATCCTAATTTAACTGAAAAATTAGAAGTCCATCCTTCAGCACCAGTTTTAGCACTGTTTTGCTCGGTTACCATCATACTGCACCACTACAAACCGTTGCAAGCAAAAAGTTTTCTTTACCGAGCTACTATCATAGCCATTATTGATCACGGGAACGCCAGTGACTCAAATCTACTCAAAATATCAAGACCAACACCAATTGACGTAATTTTAGCTGGAGCGGGAGAACTCACGTTTCTAGATGTTGTGAGACCGATCTTACAGACGCCCCATAATTCATGACATTTGTAAGCTCTACTATATACTGACTTCAAGAACTAGGATGAAGATACCTCCGATCGTCAATAGTTTCACACATGGACCTATCGAATCTTCACTGTAGTCATAAACCCTGTCCATTCATGTTGACATTAGAAGAACTCATTATACCCTTGAAAATTCTTGTATTTAACTACGGGAATCGAGAAGAAACGACAATTAACAAAAAGTGTCATCATTTTGTGAACACTCGGTGGCCGGAGGCCGTTTTCTCGCCGAAGGATCAAAATCCGGAATTTATGCAAGATGTGCTTTTCATGTCGTAAGAACATACAACGAAATATTTAAGTTGTCGAATACGTCATCATCCTTCAATGCCGAAGTGAATGCAATAGTCAAAGCACTGGAATTTATCAGCAATCAGAACAGCAACAGACCACACTTGATATGCACAGACCATCTCTTATCAAAGAGTAAAGAACGGTCTGATAGTCAGACTACTCCAGTTACTGAATTCGAGCAAACACAATAACCAGGAGGTCATATTGGTATGGGGTATTCGTTACTCCTGAGATGGTGTAGGAATTAGTACTTTTGATAAAAGAAAATCTCCGTGAAACACGGAAACAACGATAATTATGTAGAATCAAGTAACGGGCTATCATACAAAGGAGTTCAACCACATCCACCGCGTCTTCCTTGGTTCAGGAATAAAGATCTGCCTAAAACCATCTGCCGAACAATTTTTCGTCTGAGATCTAACCACGGTGTTAGATCCCAGAATATGAAGACCAAAGGCACGTATTGCTCAGTTCAGTGACAACTAAAACAAATGTAAACATAGATTACTTGTAAATTTTATCATCTAAAAATGTATTAATGTATAAGGAAAATTTTAAATTTTTGTTGATCTATTGCAACATTGTTATATGACACATTTATAATTACAATTTCTTAATGAAAAATTAAGTGAAAATTGATTTTTATGGCGTATACGTATACGATATTGTAATGCCAAATAAATTGAATAAAAAAGAAGAAAAGCCAAACGCAATTTTTTGAAACCTTTTTTTGTAGATGGTCCCCTATGAAAATAACGGCCCCCAAATTAAAAAGTATTTTCTGTGCATGCGCAAACGTAAAATCCTTGTAACAGCCATAACACCAACATTTTTCATCCGATTTTGGAGTATTGTTAGGGTTGACGTGTAGAGTCCCCTATTAGGGTAGTGTCAGGGTGTGTATTAGTGAAGATTGATGTTTCGAGATCAACTACTATGCATCGGATAATCTATGCAATCGAATTATGGATACGAGGGAGCTATGTGCCACACCCACTTCGTAGACTTTTTAATAACAACTACTACGAGGGACAAGTTATCAAAAACTAGAGTCCTAAAATGTACTTGAGGTGAGGAATGAGAAATACAATCATGAACATGTTACTACATGAAGAGTCCTTTTTAACCAATTTTCCACTATAAGTGTCCCCCCCCCAAGGACTCCCGGACCATCGGGGGGATGACCCTTTTCTCCCAATGCGTTATTGGCTTGTGTTATTCGCATCCTAATCCGATGTCATAGGAGCACGTTTTCAGTTTCATAGCTCATAGCATACCCACGAGCAAGCGTACAAACATCTTGGAAAAAGTGGATCTTGAATGGATAGATCGTTACCATTTTAACACCATTCATCACAACCAAGACTAGAGGATTTTCAGACGCACATTCCGGATCGGCTAGATTTCCTTGAGGTTATTTATTCGGTTGTTATAACAGTTGGTTTATAATAGAAATAAAGGAAGAAAGAGAGTCTTTAGAGAATCAATAACTCTATATGGATGGAACTAAGCCGTTCTTTCACGCAGAGGCTTAGCCCCCCTCTCCACCCCTCCCTCCTTCCGTATCTTCCTCCAAAGGATGTTCCGTCGTTTCTTTTCCATGAATAAATCGAGTTTCCAGGTCTCCAGTCCCGTCTAATTACTTGCCGGCTCGTCCGCCCTCGTAACTGGTTCTTGCTCCCTTCATCTTTTTCCACGCCTTGGCAAAATGAGAAAGACTCTCCTTCTTACATCTGTCCAAATCCTCTTGTTCTCCGCGACGATTGAATATTTCATGAGAGATACTCAAGTTTACATTCAAACGGAAATAGATAAATACATGAATATAAAATAAATGAAAAGACCAGAGAGGCATTATTTTTTCTCTCTCTTTAGAATTCATTTGAACAGGGGTTTTCCTTTCAGAGGTGTTCTCAAAACCGCTATTGTCACAGGCGATGTCAATGTAACTTGGCTTCCTTTGTGACGAACTAACGTCTCATATACTAGTCCTATAGTTACACAATCAAAACGGAATAACAAAAGAAACCGAACGATGTTTTGGACAATAATTTGGTTAAGCCCACAAGCGAGAAGTGGATTGAGTTGATCGACTTATTTTTGTTACAAAATATCGATAAATATATTTATGCGAAAAAGTAAAGATAAACTTGGTTAAAATGTCATTAAATCTGGGTTGGAAGGGAGGTGAACACCCACTGGCTGTATATTCTTCCGGGACCTATGGCTCCACAAAGCCTTTACAAAGAATGTACATTCGTAGATTCACACACAATTAGTGAAACTCGGGCCAAATTTTCCGATTCCTATAAAAAATTCTAATTTGGTCCTGTATTTTCAAAAAATTATTACTGATGGCTGATGACAGATGTTAGTCTCCTACTAAATTTATGCTTTAACGTTTTATTTTTTGATAGGTATACACCTATTCATAGTACAAGAGCTAGTGCTCATAAACTATTTATCGTTTTGAAGAGGAGAACAATTATTAGTACCAACCATCGTTGAAACTAAGCATTCTGTAGTAAAAAAGTCCATTCATGCAGCATGAATTTATGAGCGAATTCTCAAAGAAATCTTTCAGTTGAAGGTATGGTTAAGAAAAGGAACAATGGTGTTGCAATTTCTTTTAGAAAGTATTTTTTCACACTATTCTTGGTTCTTTCGATTTTCAGTATACCATACCAACATACTGTATGCACCGGGTGTGCATTGAAGATGTTAGGAGTCTGTTTAGCCCTGAACGATTTTTAGCGAAAAATTGGACCGGCTATTGTCCGAATAGTTTACAAAACCCCGGACTCGGAACTGAACAGAACGAACACACTTTTATCAAACTGGTGTAAAGGATCTTGTATTAAAACTTGTTTACAAGAACGTAACACTTTACTTGAACTTCACAAGTAAGAACGAATGATTTGGAGCCTTCCAAATTGATCGAATTTAATGGTTTTTTGGGAGAACAATAAGACGGTACTTTTTCATAGAAAAAACGGAAAAAGCGGAATGAATAAGATGGCGACAGACACAGGACGGGAAAAATGCCATCTCAAGAAAATTATAATTTTCTCACCAAGAACGATCTCACTCAAAAGAGAGTGACAAAAAACGCGTTCCGATCAAGAATAAATTTAAATAATTATCTACGATAAGAACTTAATGTCGGATCAAAAGATTAATTTATTTAATCAAAGAACAGGACAACGATCCTAGCGCTCAAGCGAGCAGCGGAGCTGAGAGAAGTTTGTAGCGGGAAGTTCAAACTGAACGCGGCGGTTAATTCAAACCTTCGGCTGAGGCCGAACACACTCCCCCCCGGAATGACTTCATTCTTCTTTAGGTAACGGACATAGCTTCACGACAGGGCGCCGCAAGGAACCTGTGGACGTGCGCACATCAGCCACGCGCTGAACGCCATCTTCCCCAGGACAGAGCTGAACTATTCTGCCCATGAGCCATTGGAGGGGAGGAATATTGTCCTCCATGATGAGTACGACGTCTCCAATCTGAGCAGGTTTGGATGGAGTGTCCCATTTGGCTCTGGCTTGAAGATCAAGAAGGTATTCCTTTCGCCATTTACGCCAAAAACTCTTGACCAATTGATTAACAAAGTTCCATTTAGGGACAAGGCGAGGACTGACGTCAGTGATCGAGGATTCTGGAAGTGCAGTAAGCGGACGCTGAACGAGGAAATGACCAGGGGTGATCACTTCAATGTCATCAGGCGACCCAGACTGGTGCACAAGTGGTCGGCTGTTGAGTATAGCCTCAACTTTCACAATGACCGTGGAGAACGCTTGAAGGGTGGGTGTGTGGTCTCGAAAATGAACTCGAAGCAGACGCTTTGCAGACTTCACTGCAGACTCCCATAGGCCTCCAAAATGTGGAGCTCTTGGTGGAATGAACCTCCATTCTACTCCTCTCATTGCCAGGCGAGCAGCAAGCTCATCAGCGACTCCATCTTCCATTGCAACTCTGAGCTTACGTAGCAAATTGGCTGCTCCCACAAAATTCTTACCATTGTCGGACCATATGGATGATGGCACACCCCGTCGGCCCATAAATCTTTCTAGGCACTGTAGAAAGGCATCCGTGGTCAGATCCATTACCACTTCGAGGTGAACGGCTTTTGTAGCGAAACAAACAAATATGGCAAGATAAACCTCAATGGCGCGAGCACCGCGTAATCCAGCAACTGAAACTTTGAACGGACCTCCAAAGTCAAGACCAACTTGCTCGAACGGGTAAGCAATTTCAACTCTGTCTTTAGGGAGTTGTCCCATGGGAGGTTGGAATGGTTTGGGTTTGATCGAAAAGCAGCGGTTGCAGCCAGCAAGGGTTTGTGTGACGACGTTGCGACCATTGACAATCCAATATTGGCTACGCAAATGAGCAAGAGTGGCACGGGGCCCCACATGCATACAGCTCTCATGGGCATGTCTTATTAACATCCTGGTAAGAACATCATTTTGAGGAACGAGAGCAGGGTGTTTAGTCTCATATCGGAGAGTGCTATTTTGCAAGCGACCTCCAACCCGTATAACTCCATCAGATGATTGGAACACTGCTAGCTGCTTCATGAGCTTAGTGAATGGTCGGCGTTTATTCAAAGCGTCCTTAATCTCAGTAAACTGTCGGTGTTGAGATCGACGAACAAGGACTAGATCAGCAGAACGTAATTCTTCAGACTTGAGACTACCGGAGAAATGACGTGGAGATCGAGAATTTCTTATGAATCGAAGAATCCATGCAGTGACTCTACGTAACCTTGAGTAGGAACTGTAGCGTTCCTCAAGTGACAGATCGGCACTGACAATAGTGCTATTGTGAACTTGAGACTTGCGAATTTCATCACTCACTAGCGGAGAACTGATATCAGGGCGAACGCGTCGAATGGGCCATTCAGAACGAGGCATCTTAAGCCACATGGGGCCTTGCCACCAAATCGGGTCTACAACCAACTGCTTAGGAAGAGCTCCTCGTGATGCAACATCAGCAGGATTATCCTTTGTGTTCACATAATACCAATTCTGTGGTGGTAATTCTTTGATCGTTTTGGAGACTCTGTTGCCCACAAAGACCTTCCACAAGGGGGCTGGATCAGCTGTCAACCAGGATAGAACAATGGTACTATCCGAGCACGCAACCATACGTTCAATGGGTATGTGAGCGAATTGGGGGCGAATTTTTTTGAACGTTTTAGCTAGTAATTCTGAAGCTAGAAGCTCCATTCTTGGAATGGACTCAGTCTTCATAGGAGCGATTCTTGCTCTTGATATAATGAGCCGAACGATGTATTGCTCCTCAACTAGGCTGACATGATACAAAACAGCTGCATAAGCCTTCTCAGAGGCATCAGCGAACCCCACAAGCCACTGATCAGAAACTGAAAACTCCAAGTGCCTGGGCAGCGCAATTTCTGAAAGAGAGCTCATAGACTCAGCCAGATGTGACCATTCCTGTGCAAGATATGAAGGAAGTGGATCATCCCACTCGAACTTTGCTTGACAAACCTGCCGTTGAATACCACGAGCGTGAACAGAAACAGGCATTACCCAGCCCAATGGGTCATAGATTCGCCCCACCTGACTTGCCAGCTCCCGCTTGGTCTTAACTATCAAGGTAGAGGGAACCTTAAAGAAGAACGAGTCAAGTTGGGGATTCCAAGCAATCCCCAACATTTTCAGTGGTTTTTGATCGTCAGAACCCAGATCGACACTTTGAGCCAGAGACAGACAGTGCTCTTTAGGGATACCTCTCAGGACATCAGAACAATTAGAGGCCCACTTTCTCAGCTCTAGGTTAGCTGTTGCTAATAGATCAATGAGCTGATTTCTAACCTCAATAGCTTCCCTACGGTGTTGTCCTCCGCCATGGACATCATCAACATAAGTATGATCATTTAAAAGTACCGAGGCTCTGGGAAACTTTTGAGCGCCTTGTTGTGCCAAGTGCTTAATGACCTTGTTGGCTAAGAATGGAGCGCAAGTAGTACCATAAGTAACAGTCTGAAGAGCGAAGTCTCGTATTGGTTCGTGTGGAGAATTGCGCCAAACAATTCTGAGCATGTTGTGATCTGGAGCTGGATGCCTAATCTGTCTGAACATCTGCCTTATATCTGCAATGAACACGTACTTAAATGCTCGAAATCGAGTAATCATGTCAGCTATGTCAGGCTGGAGCTTTGGACCTGGATGCAAGATCTCATTGAGCGAACGACCATTGGAACTGCGCTGCGAGGCATTAAATACCACTCTAATTTTCTCTGGAGGATCTTCTGATCTATGAACAGCATGATGGGGGATGTAGTAATTCGGCTCGTTTTCTACAGGTGGAAGAACTGGACGCATGTGATCTAGCATCAGATATTCATTCATGAAATCAATGTAGGCCTTTGCAAGAACAGGATTTTTTGACAGCTTGCTCTCCAGTCGATAGAGCTGCCTCATGGCAATGTGTCGTGAGTGACCCAAGGAACGGCGATCTTCCGAGAACAAAAGAGGAACAGTATAGCGACCATTGGGGTCACGATGGACTTGATCGTTGAACATGCTGTCAGCTTCAATTTCTGCAGGCGTCCAGGGCAAGACCTCTTCAACTGATTCGATTTCAAATAGCTTCCTAAGAAGTTCTTCAGTACTATGATCAGACGAATGAATGGTATTGACTGTGGAAATTGGAACTTCAGGAGTGCTGATTTTGTCAGATACAAGGTGAACTTGTGTGGGTCGCTGCATGGAGTAACTGGTGAACGATTTTAAGAGAATGAACAGCTTATGAGTTGGCGCATCCAGAACTTGAGGGGGAACGACTGAAAAGAGATTACGAATGACAGGCTGAACGGGAACTGGTGCTTCTTTCTGCAAATGCCTGCTATGTCGACGTTCATAGTCTGAACGAGGAGGCTTAGGAGGGTTAACGATAGGGACATTCATAATTGAATTCCTTGGAACAGAATGTATGGTCTCGAGTACTTGCAGTATTTCATTCAAGACTGATCGTCGATATGCGGATCCAAAGAGGGGTTTGAACTGATTGTTTGTGGCAGGTGGAGAACTCATGGCACTGCTGGTAATATTGAATCTTCCGATACAAGTGAGCGGACAATTGGAATGAAAGTGACGTACATGAACTGTTTCCTTAAATGTGACTCGAGCAGGGTTGTTCACAGCGGCTCTTCCAAGAACAAGCCATCCCAATTCAGACTCTAGAAGCCACGGCGAGTTGCCCACAGGTTGAATAATTTTTCCATGAACGAGCTGCATGTATAAATCTACACCTATGATCAGATCAACTGACCGACGTTGATGGAATGCCACATCCGCAAGTTGACCTCGACATTTCTCAATATGAGGCCAACGATCGACACCTAGCGAGACTGAAGGCAATTTATCAATAAGGTGATCCATTACGTGAACGGTGAAAGGCAGAACTCGTCCTGTTCTAGTGTGCAGAAAGGCTGTAGCAGCGTGGTTGGTGGATTGTGAATTATTACCTACTCCAACTATTGAGGAGCCAACAGGAGCCAGATGCAACAGTGCTTCCTTAGCTGTGGCTGACGAGATCACATTGACCTCGGATCCAGAGTCAAGGAGAGCGCGAACATGAGTAATCTGACAGCCATCAGGTGATATACGAACGAGGGCAGTGGGCAACAGACCAGTAGAGCAGGAGAACTTCAAACAGGAACGTCCGAATGATCTGTGTTGTCCATTCTGGAGAACAGTACCAGGGCGGTAAGTAGCTCGCTTACTATGGGTGACATGCATTGGTTTCAACTCCAAGGAACATTGATCAGTCGCAGTCTTAGGTCTCGTAGACATGATACGTGGGCAACCTCCTACATTTGATCCAACATTAAGCCCTATCACCGACCTAGAATGATCCCAAGAATTACACATCCTAACAGAAGAGGTATGAGTGCTTTGGTGACTCGCTACCTCCGCGTACGATGAGAGCTCTTCTGAACGACAGCACTTACTGGTGACTGATCTAAAACCTAGAGATGGAATGAACTTAGCAGAAGTTATACCCTTACGTGCTAAATTAAAACTAGGGGCCGTAGAGCTTGAACGGCTAGATCGTAAAGCTAACATCCTACCTGTGGGATCGGAATTATAATGAATTTGATCGTACTTGGTGAGATTTTTCCTACTGCTGTGGACACCCTCACTGAAAGATGTCCTTAGTCTTTTACCTGAACGAGTGAAATTATTAGTGTGAGGGTAATCCACAGCTAGACACCTTCAATCTGAGAAGGATTTCTCCTCAGACTCCCGCCTAATTTGCCGCGAACGCGAAGGGGAACCTCCAAGATCGCGGGAAGAACGTCTCTCAGGATCGCGGATGAGTTTCCCATTTTTGCCTAACGGAAAATCCCCCAAACTACACGTGGAACGAGACACCCAACCACACAGTGAGGGTGCTGAAGGGCTGCGTCCTATTTTCTCCACCACACTGGAGAACCTATGATCGGCACGCAAGTCTAAGTTGTCGTGGAGGCTAGACGACTGGGGACACTTGCGATGTTTGGTTAGAACAAGGGCCCCTGAACTAGACTCTGTCGGGGACGGGGAGCGCGACACGTTTACCGGATCAGATTGGGCTCTTTCATCCCCTGAACCTAACTTAGATACTTCATATTTTTGAATATATACTTGGCGAGACTGATCAGAATGGAGAAGCTGGTGATGACGTAGACCGCAGAAACAGGAACGAGGGGACTTGCAATCCTTGGTATTGTGCTTGTAGGATAGGCAGTTACGGCACAACTTGGAGTGATCGACAAACGCGCGCCGTGATTCAACAGATTGTGCCTTGAATGCACCACAATGATATAGGTAATGGTGATCATTGCAGTAATGACAGGACAGCTCGAGCAAGTTTGAAGATCGAGGAGCAGAAGAATCCAGGATGGCGCGAGAAACATTCGGGTCTTGGCGAGTACTAAAGACTTGAGTGTGTCTTGGTTTGGACACTTTCTGGGAAGTGGATCGGACATTAGATGAACGAGAGTCAATAGGTAGCATCTGCGCTATTCGAAGCTCCTTCTTGATGAACGTGAACAGATCGTTGGAAGTGGGGATAAGATTAACATCTTCCATCTCGTCTCGGTTGAACTTATCTCTCAATTCCGAGGACAGTTTGGGAAATAGTACTTCAAAGCGAAGGTACCCAGCAGGATCGTTAGTGGGCAAATTTTGCATCGCCCGATCCCAATTCTCTGCCGCGAAAAGGAACTTTTCAAGATCAATTGCCTGTGAGCTAACAATAGCCGGTATGTGATGGCGATTTGAGAACGTGCGTCTAGCGACGCGATACCTTCCAGTGTTTTCTGCACAAAGGGTGTCGTAGCACCGCTGATAGTCTTTACTTGAGGCGCCTGCTATGACCGAGCGAGCATCACCAACCAGCTTGGACGCAAGAGACTGAAATTTTATCTCATCTGGGAGCATAGGAACGAGGTGAACAGCGGCGTCAAATAATTTTTGGAAGGTAGGGAATTCAGTGACGTCGCCCTCATATTCAGGAACTGTGGATAACATTATATTCATCAGCTTAACTGCATCCAGAACGGACTTGGGAGATTGGGATACAGGTGGAGCGGTAATATCACCTAAGAACGTACATTGATCGTTATTAGGTATGATTTTGAGTAAATTGGTGCTCATCTGAACGATAGGAACGGTGAGGAGAGTGGAAATTGAGTCGTCCATGTCACTCTCATCAATTTTGGACAATAGAGCAGTTCCAGATTCAACAACCTCCTTCACTTTCAGGATCATTTCTGCGTTAAATGATTCAACTTCCAAAAGGGAACAGGCCCGAATCGACCATGTTCTGACAGAACGATAGAGCTTTTTATCTTCAGCAGACAAAAGAAGAATAACATCTTTGGACAATGAAATGGTGTTTTGAAGTGCAACGGCCATACTGATCGAATCAAGGAACAATAACTCCACGGTGAAAGGTGAATCAAATCGAACGAATACCCTGAACAAAACTAGGATCAAATAAGTTGGAACCCAAGGAGAAATTGGTTGACTTAACTGAGCAAACGAACGAATGATACGGTACGAACGGAGTACTCACCAAGTTATGCAAGGTTATAGTTAGCATGCACATACAATAGTAGGCAAATGAAATGGTTTTCCAACACCTAAAACCGCCGTTTTTAGGCAGGTGTTGGAGAAAAAAGTGATCGACCGCACTGATCACATTAAACTGTCTTCACAAACGTAAAAGAATACTGGAATTTCTCAGCTATTCTTTTAAACTCCCGGGTTTCGGCACCAAATGTTTAGCCCTGAACGATTTTTAGCGAAAAATTGGACCGGCTATTGTCCGAATAGTTTACAAAACCCCGGACTCGGAACTGAACAGAACGAACACACTTTTATCAAACTGGTGTAAAGGATCTTGTATTAAAACTTGTTTACAAGAACGTAACACTTTACTTGAACTTCACAAGTAAGAACGAATGATTTGGAGCCTTCCAAATTGATCGAATTTAATGGTTTTTTGGGAGAACAATAAGACGGTACTTTTTCATAGAAAAAACGGAAAAAGCGGAATGAATAAGATGGCGACAGACACAGGACGGGAAAAATGCCATCTCAAGAAAATTATAATTTTCTCACCAAGAACGATCTCACTCAAAAGAGAGTGACAAAAAACGCGTTCCGATCAAGAATAAATTTAAATAATTATCTACGATAAGAACTTAATGTCGGATCAAAAGATTAATTTATTTAATCAAAGAACAGGACAACGATCCTAGCGCTCAAGCGAGCAGCGGAGCTGAGAGAAGTTTGTAGCGGGAAGTTCAAACTGAACGCGGCGGTTAATTCAAACCTTCGGCTGAGGCCGAACAGAGTCCATATCCACGTTCTACTCGTCTCCACGAACTCATAGAGTACCCATACGGCTATTGTTGGTTTTTTTTTAATTTTCGGTATACAATATTTCGGTTCCTTAACAGCTTACTAATTGTACCCAAGCTTTGAAATTGAGGAAAAATTCTCATTATACCTCCGAATTTTCATGAATTATTCTCTGTACTACCATGGAACTAAGGCCGGCCATCCACGTAACGATTTATCGTTCGATTCATCGTACGATAAGCAAAAACGGTCAGACCTGACGACAAATTGAAGCGTGTATGTGGACCAAATCGTACGATCTCCAGAACTGTGCAGGTCATCGGAATCGAATGAAAATTCCATTCCGACGGACTGTGCAGTTCAACGAAACGTAGCGTGTGTGCCGGGCACCGGTTTCGACCTTCGATATCGTTTACGACGAAGTTCAGTTCTCGGAAGGATGATGGTGAGGAACTAAACTCAAGAAAGGAGAATGGACAGAAGCTAAATCGTTCACGATATCGAAGGTGGGAAATCGCATGAGTTCATCGATACATGTATGTGAAATAACTGTGCAGTTCAAATCTCAACGGTTTATCGTACGACGAGCTTATCGAACGATAAATCGTTACGTGGATGGCCGGCCTAATAGTGGTGCCACCATGGTGCCAGGACACCATAAACCGCATATTTCGTGGGTTTTTTTTTGTGTTTCACCTTGAGTACGGATGTGAACCTCGACGGACTAAAACTAATAGATGAAAGTTCAATGTTACGACGTATTTCCGCTTTGGTGCTGGCGGTGGTGGGGGGAGGGGGGGTCGAACTCGAATTCGCATGTTGGGTATCGTAGATCATGGATTTTAAACTGCTCTTCAGATTCGAGGCTCCCATGCCGCTAGAAATGTTATGGTGGATAAGAGAGCTGTGGGGGGGGGGGGGGTCACTATTTCTTGCCTAAAGTAATAAATAGATTACATCGAGTGAAACAGTTTTATTGCTTACCAACTGGTTAAACTGATATAATGCTTATCCAATGGGACGTCCCCTGGAATGCATGCATTACTAAACAATATGTTTAAATTTTAGAATGCGTTTGTTCCGAAGTCGATCAAAAACCAATGACAGTTCTCAAATAAGCAGTACTATTTTTAAAATTCTATCCAGTTTTTTAGGACGTCCCACTGTAAGACTTGGGCGTTCTTATGCGATCGATCTGGGGTGAAGTTGGACAACACTCAACAGAAAAAAAAATAACCACACAGTAATCCGTTTTAGACCATTCTGAATCCAAATCCGCGAAAAAAACCATAGGTGTATGTCTGTGTGTGTGTGTGTATGTGTGTGAGTGTGTGTAGGTGTGTGTGTGTGTGTGTGTAACAAAATCTTGTGTACTCTGCACAGGCCTTAGTTCTCAACCGATTTTCCTGGTTCTTTTTTTGTTCGTCGCGGAAAACTATCTAGTTGTGCACTACGTCGCCGGAATTTCGAATTTTGCTTTTTAAGGGGGGGAAAGGGGGGGTTAATGCTCGAAAAACGTGCGTTTTTGGGCATAATCTTGTGTACTCTGCCCAGGCCTTAGTAGTTCTCAAACGATTTTCCTGGTTCTTTTTTCGTTTGACGCGGAATACTATTTAATTGTGCACTACGGCGCCGGGATTTTGGATTTTGCTTTTTAAGAGGGGGAAGGGGGGGGGGTTAATTCTTAAAAAACGTGCGTTTGCGTGCATAATCTTGTAAACTCTGCCCAGGCCTCAATTTCCAACCGATTTGCGTGTTTCTTTTTTTGTTTCACTCAAATAACTTCCGAGTTGTACATGATTTTACCAGAGTACCAAATTTCGCAAGGGGAGGGGGTGAGTGGGGGGATTTATATTCACAAAATATCCGATTTTTCAATATTTCGGTTCCTTTACTGCTTACTAATTGTACCCAAGCTTTGAAATTGAGGAAAAATTCGCATTATACCTCTGGATTTTCATGAATTATTCTATGTGCTACCATGGAACTAATAGTGGTGCCAACATGGTGCCAGGACATGGTGCCATGATGCCATAAACCGCTTATTTTGTGTTTTTTTTTTTTTTTTTTTTTTTGTGTTTCACCGTGAATACGGATGTGAACTTTGACGGACTGCCTACCAAAACTAACATATGAAAGTTCAATGCTACGACGTATTTCCGCTTTGGTGCCAGACTGGCACCATTGTTGGCGTTGGGGAGGTGGTGGTGGGGGGTGAACTCGAATTCGCATGTTGGGTATCGTAGATCATGGATTTCAAAATGCTCTTCAGATTCGAGGCTCCCATGCCGCTAGAAATGTTAAGGTGGACAATGGTGGGGGGGGGGGGGTCAGTATTTCTTGCCTAAAGTAATAAATAAATTACATCGAGTGAAACAGTTTTATCACTTAATAACTGGCTAAACTGATCTAATGCTTATCCAATGGGACGTCCCCTGGAATGCATGCATTACTTAACAATATGTTTATTTTTTTTTTTCCAGGTACGTGAAAAACTGTTTCTATGAACTGGTTTTCCATGGATCATAACTGTGTGGTGAGTAGATGCATTGACATTCAGCGTATTTTATAGGCATATACCTAGGTTATTTATATACTATAGATAAAATTCTTAGGTTCCAACTCACATTATTTTAATATTGCTTGTAAATTATTCAATTTGAATGTCTTATTCGCTTCCTAATTCATCCATCAGAGATTTGAGGTTTGAGGTTTGAGTCAATAAAACCTCATTCATAAAACCAAATCCATGGAAGTATGTCTCCACCTGATTATCTCCTCTTATTATATGCCAATAACTATCTTTGTAAAGAGTAAACCGTCCGCGTAAATATATATAGCAACATTGTTAGTATGAAACAGTGCCTGATAAATTGAAATCTTGTAAGATAAGAACTCCTTTCTCTTAATACAATTGACGTTTTGCCATTTATAGTGAGTTTCTAGGGTCAATTATCGCCATAATATTACATAATATGTAATATTATGGCGATAATGAGCCTAGAAACTATATTATAGTTAGGGTCAGTTATAAATGTATAAACTAACATACAAGTGTGATTTGTGATTTTTTGGTTCGGTCATAAAAGAGAGTTGATCATAAACTTGTCAGTAGTTTATCAAATCATCATCAAGGCAAAGTTGATAGTTTGATGGAGAGACATACATATGAAATGTACCTTCACATTTGTGAAGTACTAAGTCTGAATCTCAACCGAACCTCTCAATCATACACAATCTAGTATTATTAAACGGTCGATAGGGACCGAACCTCCCTAAGGCCTTAATCCAAGGTCCCATCAACATTGATAAAAATACACATTCAAAAAAGTATTGAACTTCAGGATTCGATCCAGAATGTCCTAAACAAATATGTCCTTGGAGAATATTTTTAAATTCTTCCGGAAATTCGTTTCAAAATCTTCAAAATTCTCCATTCAAAAACTTATATAGTTTTTGTAATAGCTTCTTTTCTTCTTCAATTTGCTCATTAACTTCTTGATGAAAGTGGCCACTCACTATAACGAGGAGACAATTATTAGCGAGCCATAACTAGCGAAAATTGCTCATCAATAAACAGTTTCAAATACTACTTAATTAACAAAAATTAGCATTGGATTTAGTTGTTGAAATATTTTGCTATTCAAAATTCATGGGAAGGAGCAAATAAGACCCTGAAAAATCAAGTTTTGGTCCAAAACGTCCAACTACGTTCAATTACAAGTATCTTCTCCTAATTTGGTTCTTACAATGTTTTTTAGCCTCACGGTTTTGTTGAAGGGGTAAATTCAGCGGCATCTCTCCCACTTGAAGCTTCTCTTGAACGTAGCGACCGAATGGGCTGAAAGAAAAGGGAACTCCCAGATCGGATTAAATTGGAGAGACAGATGCGTCACATCAGCGATCTCGCCTCATACCCGCCGTTTGCAATCCCCAGGAGGTAGCTACTCGTGGGCCAAAGCTGCCACCTAGTAGGCCACCCTCCTATCAGTGCGTGGTGTGCGTTACCCCTGGAGGATTTGAATGAGAAAAATGAACCCACTCGGCCCCTTTCTTGCTCTATGAATACAATCTCCGGGGAACTCAAGATTATGCTATCTAAATGATCAAACGCGAGGGAAAAACTTAAAAAGGCCGAAGTCAATCCATCAAGATCATCAAATAGTTATGAGCACTTTATTTAATTAAATGGTGTGGCACATTGAATCAACGCCATTACCGGGATTCCTACAACAGCGTACTGAGGAGTGGGGTCTTAAGATGAATCAGTGATCGGTGAATATGCATCTGACGATACAAATTCTTCGAATTACGGCTCTTTGAATGGAGTATTGCTCTAGAGGCCTCACTTTCACCTGAGAAGCGAGCCTGATAAAATTTGTCTTCCCCATCCTGCTTCTACTGATTTCTTTGATATTCTGAAAACCTTTCATGATTGAAAGGATATTATGGAATGCAATCATTCCAGTTCAAAGCTCAAACTCAATGACTATGATACAAGGACTCCCCCTTATTTGTATTCATGTTCAAACAAACAAAAACCTTCCATTCCTTTGGAATACTGAAATATCACGATTGAATCACTTTAAAACAGTACATGTTAAATGTAACTATAAAAACGCAACAGGAACAAATGAAAATGGATAGGAATGTTCTATTTAGACCTCTAACCATTAAAAATCTCTAAGATCTTATTTTCAGCATGAAAATGAGTCAAGTTTGGTTTTTAAGTGATGGAGTGGTGGATACACCTGAATCAATCACGACTGAGTAGTGGAAGCCCATTTTAATTGTTTGAAAAAAACCCCAAAAGAACTGAGTTAATTAAAACGTTATCTGTTTCCACGATAATTATGAGTTTGAAAACGATGCAAATTATTACACAAAGGTTTCTTATTTTTCTACATAGATCACTCGTCTGCAAAGAACACGGCTTTGCCATTGTTACCACCAACCAACTTGAAGAAAAACATCGATCGCATTTCGGTCAGCTAACATATGAACGGAGATTAGGCCTCTTTTGCGATTCACACTCGTGTTAATGATTTATCGTAAGTCCAATCCTTAAATTCTCGTAGGGAACGAACAGTTTGTCCTACAGGGCTCCGCGTGGTCTCAAAAAATTCTGAAATTCAATACTATCTTAAATTGATGGAAAAACAATACCTTTATATCGACATTTTTAATATTATATCATAATATGGTATTATATTGATAATATGTCAATATTTCATATCAAAATTGGTCAATGCTAAGAGAGGATAGTGCCGTACGGCGGACGGCCGGCCAAATTTGTATTCGATTTTTGGATTTTACGTACCTTGAAACGTAAACCAACAAATTTTGAGGGGGGGTTAAAAGAAAAATTTCGTGGTCGATTCCTAAGGTTCATTATTGAAAATAATAAACCAAAAATGAATGGTTAACCCACGAAGGACGAACGTGACATATGCGTCACTGCTGACAGATCTCCGTATGCCGGCTGTCATGCCCATGCATGCTTTATTATGTGAAAATCAACCTCTCTGGCTTACTCAGGGGGGTCCTTTCGTTCATTTGAGTGCCAGAATTCATCAAGAAAACTTGTGGATAGTGTGTAGTTTATTATGAGTATTCAGTATTGTATTTCAGTCATGGACCTCGAATTGTGGCAAGTGGAATATCATTATATTACAACATTAGTCTAGTGATAATTTCTGTCCAATTTCTTCTCTCCAATAGTTTCAACAATCATTCCATTAGTCAGTGTTGATTTTTTCAATATGTTCCACAATTTAGAATCGTGTAAAGACGAGTGTTACACATGTGTCACGCTCGTCGTTCACTGGAGGTTTCATTGACATCAACTTATTTCGAAAAATTGGTAATTATAGGGTTCCAGTTGAGTTTTCAGGTCCCAAAATGAACAAAAGTTAAAACTTTCCGAGGGTAATAGTTTCTTGTATTAATTGGGAGCATTTTCCCCTGACAGCCCCTATTCCCTATTCCTGTGTCTGAGACGTAAACCGATAGTGAGCTTTCTTCTGGTACAAAAATCAGAAAAAAAATCGATTTGAACTAATACGTTATTTGACTCACTTTCACAGGATCCCAGCGATGTTGTTTGGTTGATGGGGAGCGGGATACTGGCACGGGATTTGATCCTGAGGACAGACGACTGGCATGTGGTGTTCACATGTGGTGTCCGCTGAATAGCGGTGTTCACGCGATACCAGCAGTTGGAACCAGTCACCTACTACTGTCTTCTCAACTGACATTGTATAAACTTTCCCAGAAGTCATGCTTGCGTTTGATATTCCATGATGGCGTCCTCATCAAATGTGTTTATCCAGGTCCGCACCGTTGGAACAAACCCACCGGTTTTCAGATTCGTGAAGCATCAACATAAATCACTGATTAAACGAAAAGGGCTCATTCAAATATTCAAGACATGCTTTTCCGTGAGATACCTACGAATGACTCGAGAGAGGAACGAGAAAAAAAAGAATGTATGAAAAGACGAGAACAACTCGGAATAAAACGGCTGCGCCCATTGCGACGTAAAAAAGAGATCTTCGGAGACAATTTCTTTTTCTCTGGTTTTCCTCTTTTTGGGTCGTTCTGTCGCACGAGAGATCCTTGCAGTGAAACGGGTGAAAGTTGATGACTCTAACGTAAGTGGAATGAACAACATCATTTGAGACGATACGATCAAGATACGGAGGATACCATAAAAAGAACTCTCGAATTTACCGGGTCCTATCTAGAGTTCTCATCAGCATTCACATTTTTCTCTTGTCAGTTACAGCTGCATCTTGTAAAAGGTTCGGTATCCACAATATTAACGAATTTTCAAGGAAAATGAAATAGTTCCCATTACCACGAAGTAAAGTAGTAATAATAAAATCAGTACTTCCAATAAAACAACAATTGACTACAATTTTTTTCTGCAATTCTCAAGAATTTCTCCTGTTACGAAGAACTCTGAAAGATGCTGTTTTCTGGCTAACCCTCTTTAACCAAAGCAATTAAATTTTCTAGCTACGGTTTTTTTTCATTGTTTCTCAATTTCCCGTAGTTTACACATAGCTTTCACATATTATAAAATGCATAAATCATGCATTTTTCTCATATTATTAAAAGTTTATTTATACTAGCTTATAAGCTTAACAAGCTTAAAAAATGTAGCACTTGAAAATGATATGAAAATATGAGTTTAAATTTTATTTGCACTAGGGGATACACCGGCAAGCCATTCCTCTATTCCCCAGCAATTTTGTATCCTCGAAGGTACATTGGCCACAGGGACTTTTCTACCCAGAAATTTGTCCATTAAAATTTTTTCTGCAGGGGTGATTCTATTCATCAATTCTAGAACCTCATGTTCTTCTTTAAAATATTAGTTCTTGCCAATAAAGTGTATCGGATGGGAATCGTAGAATTATGGCTGTTATAGGGAATTCACTTTTGCGCATGCGCAGGGGCTACTATCAGTCCGGAGGTGACGATTTTCGTAGGTCATCATTGACACCCCAATCCGGTTGACCCCTGAAAATTTCATTGAAACCGAATGGAAAATGTCGAAGTTATGGCAGCCGCAAGGAATCCACGTTTGCGCATGCGCAAACTGATAACAGTGGCTACTATAAGTCCGAGGGCGATGGTTTTCGTAGGTCATCATCAACATCCTAATCCGGTTGATCCCTGAAAATTTCCTTGAAATCGAATGGAAAATGTAGAAGTTACGGCTGCTTCAAGGAATCCACGTTTGCGCATGCGCAAACTGATAACAATGGCTACTATCAGTCCGAGGGCGATGGTTTCCGTATATGACCATCTACATTCCAACCATCCAATGGTCCGTCAATCACTCACTAGGACGCTACTTGGGAAGTTACTTGAGTACAGAACAATCTTCCCGAAATCAGAAACCACGCTTTTCAAATATTTTCATGAATTTTTGACACTTTTTACATAGCAAAATGCAATCCGGCTGAGACAAGCCCATGGATACTGATAGAACACATTTCAGAAAGAATAAGACATGTTGATACCAGAATAAATAAACGGAAGGTGTACGAACATACTAAAACAAAAAAAAAAAAAAAAAAAAAAAATCGTCCCATAGCACACCGAAAAGAGTACCTTCTCCTTCGTGCCTACGGCGGTTTTGAATGCATAACATTCACGATCGGTTCATGTCAGGTGCCAAGTGCCCAGTAATCACGATAATCAGACATCTTTACCTCCCCCATCCTAAGTTGGACAGCCCAGAACTCCCAAATATCAGTCTTCGACAAGTCCTCATTTACACGTGTAACTTGGGTGCTGTACACAGATTGCTGAGACAGATTTAAAGATTGCTCGACGATCAGACCGATGAACTCGCCTATAAAGAAGCGCGTAAAATGTTCCACAAGTGCAATATCTGGTTCCCCTTGCCATTCGAATTTTGTCAATTGAACGGGTGTTATCACGGACGGTCCCGTTCGAGGAGAAAGAGTCTTTTGATTGGTGACAAAATGTACGAACGGTCTCGCAAAAGTACGAGTTCACTCGCAGAAGACCAACTTCATCGGAATTCATCCCAATGTATTTTAATTTCTTGATGCGTTAGTAACACACCTTTGAAACTGACCGCGCTTCCACTTGGAGCGCTTCTTCTGCCTCTTGGTTGGTCGTGCAGGACGTCGAGTTTGAGTTTTGATCGGTCCCGTGTTGTTCGGATTGACTGTAGATGAACTTGGCTGTGAGATCGGTTGCAACGTTCTCTCATGTTCTTCGGTTTTTGCTGGATGCTTTTTCAGAAATACAAAGAATTTAAGCTCAAAACTGAAAAGAAGGTGAAAAAATGATTGAGTTGAACTGGTGACCCTGAAACACGCTGCCAATGCATCTTCGAAGATACAAAATGGCTCAAGCGTTTGGGTAGAACTTGCTCAATGTAAACCATAAAATACGGTAGGAAAATAGAATTTTTCCATTTTATAAATGGTTATTCGAGAAATACAAGTTCTAGAATGAAACTACGAATGTTTTAAGAAGTTGCGATGGAAAAGGTTTCCCATAAAACTTCAGCTAGGTATCAAACGAATTTGATGAACTTACGGATAGTACAGGGCCGTCAAAAGGGAATTTGGAAGGAAATATTTACTGAATTTCCCGCTTTCTCAAAGTAATCACTAATTCAGCATTCGGTAGGCATGCCAACATTTTCAGAACATTTCTCACATCGATCAGTGTTACGTCACGGTTCTATAACTCTCCCTCCTTTTAGAAAAATTGGCAAAGTTGACGTATCTTCCAGTACACATTAGGTTAAAGAGGGTTGGAATGCCTAGCTCTCATCCCTGGCTCCTGTAACCCTTTCCTCGCTTCAATTTTGTTGAAAACTCCGAGTTTAATAAGCACTGAAGACGAAAGAGTTACTCGGCTAGGGAGAGAATCTTGATGCTGCGCACCTTTATCTTAGGAACCTTCCAGCCACTATTCTTCGAAGGACCCCCCTCCCCCACTCCTGTGCCGCAACATCCCGAGACCCTTTCGCTTACAAATTATGTTGGACCGAAACTTTCTCCTTCGACCCGGGTCTCCGCTTCGCGTGGTATTACCTCCCTCAATTCTTTCACCCTCGGCAACAATGGCTCCAAATATTATCCTTTTGTGAGTCACGAAAGTCTTGTAAGGAAAATATCCTTTGCCTCTATAATGCACTATTCGTTCGTGTTTGTTAGGCTCATAATTCGAGCTCTCAACAAGTCCTCTTTTGTGCTATGATGTTCCAAACAAGAAAAGAAAACCAAACCAATTCATTATTTTAACGATTACATGACGAGTTGAGACGTTACAACGTGACTCCGTTCCAAAATAAATAAATACTCATACTCATAATATCTGCATTGCGTGGATCACTATCAGTCTTCCCTTCCCCCCTTTTTTCCTCGAAATACGTCTTCAAACTCTGGGTCAGCACTGTTGTTTTAACTATTTTTATGAGGAATTCCGAGATTTATAACCACGTATTATCATGTATAATGTTCTTGAATTTTCCGTTCTTCATATGCCCATATTCTATCACCGATCGATTCCCTTTGGAAAAATACATTAGACTCACATCTTTATGCACACAAAAATTCGTTTGAAGTTAGTTTTTGACCGACTTCAAAACCACCGTAGGCGCGAAGGAACGCTTTTCGGTGTGTCATGGGGAGAGGATTTTTTTCTTCGTCTGAACGCCTTGCATTTTTTATTCTAGTACACACTCGTATCTGCCTGATTCTTTTTTAAATGTGTTCTACCAGTATCCGTGGTGGTACTGTTGAAACGGATTTCATTCTGGTTTGTTGAAAATGTCAAAAACGAGCGCAAATAGTTGAAAAACGTGGTTGCTGGTTTAGGGAAGATTGTTCCGCATTCACGTTACTTCCAATATAACTTTCCACTGAGTCGTTGACGGACCATTTGCGTGTATTCAATTGTTCAAGAATTCTAAAGAAATAGGAGAAAAATGTGGAAAAGAGGAGTGATTCTTTTCAACATGTATCATATAAACAACAATATTATAAAGTTTTTTCTAAACCCTGTTTTCTTGCTTAAAGTGGTCCAACTTCAGACCCACTTACGGAAATGCATCATCACGTCTATTAGTCATAGCTAGTTGTCGAAGAAGCGATTGTTGAGAAGCGACCTCAAATGCACGAATACACTCTCAAAGATATGACTCTATTGCCAACCCGTGCGTTTATTAAGACATTCAACGTATGGGAAGATAGCGAGTCCCCCCCATCAAACATTTATCATACATATTCATGGGCATAGTTGTTGCTGATACTGAGAGGATCCTACGGAATGACATGTTTACGTATTCAGTGGTCGGAGAGGGAGGTATGTTAGCCGTGGAATACTGTGGGTGATAGCTGTTGGGATTGTGGGGAAGGAGTCTGGAGGAAGGAAACGAGGAGTTAGCTCCTGCCGCGCTGGCGATAGTCAACACAAACCTCTTCCATCACCGACCCCGTCCTCGCCTATTGGTCTCTGGTACTCCCGCACCCACAGGTCTCTCCATAGAATGAAAAGCCCCCCCCCCCCCCCACCGGTCTGAGACTGGATAATGGTTTTTATCTCTCCAATAGGAAATGGGGGTGTTGATAACGCTCTACGCTCAACGCTGAAGAAGAATACCGTGGAATTCAAATGCCCGTTTTCGCACGGACGGACTAGAGAATATTCAAGGGCTTAGGACTTTATTCCACCCAGATAAATGTTTCTAATGCCTGCGCCCTCTACAACGACCAAACTGAGATAATAAAATTGAAATTGATAACGTATTTATCACTGCAATAACCATGTATAAAGCAGTCATAACCCAGGCAACTCGTAACTATAGAACGTGTAAATATTATCTTGTTTATTCCAATATTTATCGATACTTAATGGCCTGAGACCGACCGAACCACATATTGAATCGTAATGCCGGGTTTTTTAAAACTTCACAACAGTTTATCATTTTCCACACAGATAACGCTCACTGCTAGCTGTTCGATTGTCACACTTTTGATTTGTGACTGTAAAGACAGATTCAACTGATCCCTAATCTCTCAGGTGGTTTTTGTGTGATTTCCGTTTGAAAAATATTTACTTTCCATATTTTTTCGTGTTTATCGATATTTATTGTAATTAGTGGATGTAGGGATTGACTTATTGTAATTTATTTATGTTACGAGTTGTTATGAAACTAGATACGTTATATACCATAAATATGATTTTCATTCTCATCTCAGATTTCCTGAAGACCAATAATTTCGCACCAAAAATTTCTGGTAGGTAAATCAGTATTGTACAGTTTAGTTAGAAGCCTGATTGTTCTAATAGCGGACACTCCTGTACTTTTAATTTCAGTTCATTTAGTTTCAGTTCATTATCGCGATGTCTCTATTTTTCTCAATATTTTCCCGAATTATTCTGCTGCCGTGGACAGACGGATTTTTGAACGATTTTTTGCTTTTGATTTTGAGACGTTGATTGCCAGAATCTGACTCATTGGAAAATGTTGACTGATTTTCGTTCAATATCTTTGCTTGTGAGAAAGAAAATGCCTAAGCAGACAAATAGTAGCAAAAATCATAACGTTATAATAGTTGGTTATACAAAGGTATGCCACCCTAAATGAAATTTACTACTCCTCGGTCGGAGTCTTCTATGAAGGTCCTTCCGACATTGTAGCGTCCGACAGAACATCCAAGAAGAAGTAGTGTTGGCTGTATTTTCCCGAAAGGGATCCCTTGAGCTGTCTCGATGAAGTGGGGTATACATACACAGAGTTGATGGATGGGGTCGATCGTAAAAAATGAATTTCTCAATAGTGCATTGGCACTAAAGAAGAAAAACCTTAAAAACACGGAAAATGTTGAAAAATATTCGAAATTCCCGGCTAAAAAGAGCTCTCATTGGTTTTGTTCGACTCATAACTTGAAGGTCCATCGGAGTAATTATCAACTATTCGAGGTATAGGAACATTCTGGTTATCAATGCAACATTTTCAATTAGAATCGAATCAACCTAGTCAAGTTCACTTCGCTCCTTATATAATTTTTATCCGTTTACATTATTTCTAAATTTAATATTTGATTAGTTAAGTGTAATATCTAAACTTATGCTTTCGACTATTTCAAAAATGTTGTAACTTTTGTTTGTTTACCAAATTTATGGATTGTCAATAATGGAACTGTCAAGATTTGTCCTTAATAAAATGTCATGATTTACCAGTGACAAGAGATCTGTCTAGGCAATAATGTCTCGATGACATGCTAATGGTTTTATGAACAATCAATCTGTTGAAACAAATATTCGTTTTATGTATATTAATTTTGACTGAGTTAAGAAAATTTGTCGGTAACGTAAGACCAATTCCATGATTCTCAACGAAGATGTCGTAAGACACATCACGAAGAGTCATAAGACTTTCCAATGAGCTTGGAGCTTGTAGTTGAGGAAATCAGCAACATACTAAGCAATCATACATATAGGGTTTCTACACTCAGGAAGGGCATAGCTTCAGGGGTTCGATTCTACAAGGTATTTCCCATAAAAAATGTCTCATACCAATTTTCTTTTAACCAACTCAAAATTCATTTTTCTTCACTTTAAAGTTTTTTTTTCGCGTTTTCGACCTTCCGTTTTTACCTTACACTGGATTTTCTTGTAAAACACACGTTTTTTGGCATTCAAACTTGATTTACTCTTCCAATTTGGATTTTAAAAGGAAAAATTCATAGATCGTTGGAAAGCTGACAATTTGAATGTTTTTTTCCGAAGAGCGCCTATCGAAATAGCCCGAGATTCAAAGTGAAAATTTGATTTAAAAAGATATTTCGATAAAAATTTGAAGTTTGCTTCTTGACTTAATTTTTTAGAAGTGGTTTATTGCTGAAAGATTTTGGTTATATACTAGGTAGCTTGGAAATTTAACGTCATTTCCAACGATTTCCTCAAATTTTATTTTCCTTGGTAAATAACAGAAGTAATGACAGTTTTAATTACGTAGGGTCGAAAACGCGAAAAAAAACTTCGAAGTGAAAAAAAAGGAATTTTGAGTGGGTTAAGAAAATATTGTTATGAGACATTTTTTTGTTGGAAATACCATGTAGAATCGAACCCTGAAGTTATGTCCATCTTATGTATAGACTCCC
Source organism: Apolygus lucorum (assembly GCA_009739505.2). Lineage (NCBI taxonomy): Eukaryota > Metazoa > Arthropoda > Insecta > Hemiptera > Miridae > Apolygus > Apolygus lucorum. The sequence continues at coordinate 45,575,308 of CM019167.2, read as the reverse complement.
TGTATTATCTCTTGACTGGCGGTCATCCCGAAAATTCGGAACGTTAAGCAAATATCACGACTAGTCCATAACAAAAAATAACGAATGTTTTTCACGAATTGACCATACAATTTCCCGTCCGTCCGCCGTACGCAGCACTTTCCTTAGTTACCAAGGATCGATTTGGATGAAATTTGGTATATGGGCTCCATTTGGGGTTGTTTAGTTGTGCCCCGAAGCTTTTGGTTATTGTCATTCACTTCTAAGAGGTGAAAAATAGGGGTTGAAGTTTCAAACTGCCTTAGCTCAAAAATGTTTATATTTTTGATGAAATATTAATGAAAAAATTGATTTTTGGGGTCAAATGAGACCGCCCAAAGTTCTGTATCTAATATTGTTACCATGAACAACCAATCTGTAGTTATGGAAACCTAGGGACAGCCAGGTCCCTATGTATCTATGTGCAGTAAGGACAGTGAATTAGTTTATTTTAAAATTATTATACAGCCTCTGTAGAAGAGGCTTCTTGAAGAACTTTCAAGAAAAGTACCTCCATTTTGTGAACTCCCTTCCCGATCGTAGTTGACAACATTGCTCAGTTGGGCTTTACGATTTCGATAGAAAATAGATGCCCATAGATTCAAAATATATATACCATATAATATATGGTATATATATTATATATACCAGTCTATTATATTTTCATTCGAAATATATTTTGACCTGATTTCAATATGAAGTATTTCGCTCATCTTTGTTGATGTGTGCTCAACGGTCGTCGGGGAAGCCACAAAAATCGATACGAGGACCTCACAAACAAACCCTGTCCTCAACTCGACCTGGCTAGCTCCCGATATTTCACGAAACTGTCGTTCGTTGACTTCCTCAATTATCTCGACACTGTTTTTATATTTAAAAACGTCTGCCAAGTGGGTGTGGCACATAGCTTCCTCGTATCCATAACCCGATTGTATAGATGATCAGATGCATAGTAGTTAATCTCAAAACACCAATCTCTAACTACCTTTCAATAACCTCATAGGGGACCATCTACACGCTAATCTGGACAATCCTAGAAAATTTCATCAAAATTCGGATGAAAAATGTAAATGTTATGGCTGTTCCAAGGATTTTACGTATGCGCATGCGCAGTGGCTACTATCAGTCCGGGGGTGATGATTTTTATAGGGGATCATCTACAACCCAATCTACATAATCCCTCAAAATTTCATCGAAATCAAGTGGGAAATGTGGAAGTTATGGCCGTTACAAGGAAATTCACGTTTGCGCATGCGCAGTAACTACTATCAGTCCGGGGGTGATGATTTTTATAGGGGACTATCTACAACCCAATCTACATAATCCCTCAAAATTTCATCGAAATCAAGTAGGAAATGTGGAAGTTATGGCCGTTACAAGGAAATTCACGTTTGCGCATGCGCAGTAACTACTATCAGTCCGGGGGTGATGATTTTTATAGGGGACCATCTACAACCCAATCTACATAATCCCTCAAAATTTCATCGAAATCAAGTAGGAAATGTGAAAGTTATGGCCGTTACAAGGAAATTCACGTTTGCGCATGCGCAGTAACTACTATAAGTCCGGGGGTGATGATTTTTATAGGGGACCATCTTCAACCCAATCTACATAATCCCTCAAAATTTCATCGGAATCAAGTAGGAAATGTGGAAGTTATGGCCGTTACAAAGAAAATGTTGTTCATTCATAAAGTGTGACCTGATTTGAGGTCCTGAAAAAACCAAGTACCGTAGAAAGTACGAGGAAAATCGAAATATTAGCTGTTTGAGAGAAGTCAACCTTGTGGGTGTGACACATAGCACGAATTGTTAAAGTTATACAAACAACCCCTTTTTTTAGATCTCAAAGAATACTCTCGTCGTCACCCAAAACCCATGGGGTACCCTCCTGAAAATTTTTTTTTCTTCTATTTTCAGTATACCATATCATCATTCCGTATGCACAGGGTATGTTTTTAAAATTTTAGTAGTCCATAATCTTGCTCTCCTCGCCATCCCAAACTCATAGAGTACCCACACGTTTTTTTTTTTTAAATGGCGCTTATGTCAGAAATTTTGTGGTGAATCCTAATGTGATGATGATGAATTCTATGATCATGGTGGTATTTTCCTCAAAAACCCTAAAAACACGTTTTTTGGCCGTTATTTGCCTTATTTTTTGAAATTTGAACCTCTTAGGGTTGTCCGAAATTCCTGTCTACCGAATTCGTCGCTTCCTTTGTTATTATGAACATTTTGGCAAAAACATGAAATTTTCGCTAAACAATTGGAGTGACATATTTATATATTTACATATATGATATTTGGAAAAACGTCAGGAATCTTTTTATAAGAAAAAGAAGAAAAAATAAAAAACATTTCAAAAAGTGCATTGTAAGTCTATTGCAATAGCTTCAATTTTCTTGAAAATTCGCTGATAGATCACGTTTCACTTATTTCTGGTTAGAATGAGCATTCTATCCCTCATCCATAGGTACGTCCCCCGGAAGCATGAATTACTAAAGAATCATTTACACCGAAGTTTATTGCATTTTTCCAAACGTTGTTGTTCTTCGTTTGTTTCAAAATCCTTGAACATAAAGATTTTCTATACATAGAAAATATATATTTTCTATGTATAGAAAATCTTTATGTTCAAGGATTTTGTATGTAGATTTATAGATTTTTGTCCGTCTCCCCAATATCCCGCTCCTCATTTATGCATTTCAAATAGATCTGACACTCGTGGAGAAAAAAAGGGGTGGGAGGACGATAGCGTACGGCGCAGAGACCGACCTCACCTACATGGCTGAGCGGTTGTGCGTTACATTGCCTAACCTATCGCCTGACCCAACAAGTACAGGAACCCTCGCTACGCAATGGGGGGTGCGCCTTGATTTTTTTTAGATTTTTAATCGAAAGTAGACTACACCCTGAGAATTTTGGCACCAACCGCGACCTTCTAGCGTAAGTAGATCTGTTTCTATGATTTTTCAAAGTTTCGACAGTTTATGACGTCACGCGCCCCTCTCGCCTGAGCGGGACCCCCCAGCCCACTGTGACGTCATAAACGGTCGAAACTTTAAAAATTCATAGGAAAAGATTTACACACGCTAGAAGGTCGTGGATGGTACCAAAATTCTCAGAATGAGGTCTACCTTAGATTAAAAATAACAATTAACAGTTTTTCCTACCCAGGCGCACACCCTATTTGGTAAATCACGAACCAGCTTAATTAGCTTAAATAACCCATACTTTATTTTCTTCCTACCTACAGTCCTATATTACCTTTCTATATACTTCCACTGTGCGGTTTTCTCAATTTATTTCTGTAGTTAGGCACTGCACACAGTGGTCCTTTAAACCAGATAACCACCACCGGATTCAACTAATGTTATTCAGGTTAAATTTCATCGTAATACGGAATTGGTTAGTTGAGTATGTTCAAGAAAAGCATGAAGTGAATCTAATTTTAACATAATAACCACCCTTAATAAGTAATTTTTTTGAATAATTACTAGGAGATCAATAGAAGTATTCAGAATAATAATTTACTAATAGGGTGGGGCAACGTGACGTCCTTGTTTTGTAACGAAATAAATCGAAAAGTACTATGGATAATTGTTCAGTTTTTGGTTTATTATTTTCAATAATGAACCTTTGGATTCGACCAAGGAAAATTTGTTTAACCCCTCCCCCCCCCCTCAAAATTTGTTGGTTTACGTTTCAAGGTACGTAAAATCCAAAAATCGCGGGGCCCTGTAGGACAAACCGTTTGCTCCTTACGCGAACTTAAGGGTTGGACTTACCATAAATCAGAAACACGAGTGTTAATCGCAAAAGAGGCCTAATCTCCGTTCACATTTCAGCTGACCGAAATGCGATCGATGTTTTTCTTCATGTTGGTTGGTGGTAACAATGGCAAAGCCGTGTTCTTTGTAGACTAGTGATCTATATAGAAAAATAATAAACCTTTGTTTAATAATTTGCAGCGTTTTATAAAACGAAGTATGAGAAATATTTTCAACTTTTTGTTACATGGGTTTGAAGATCATGTCAGTCAAGTGGCGACCTCCATTCTTGATGAACTGAACGAACCGATTTTGCTTCTTTTGATCATTTCTGTAACATGTCGACTGGCCACTTCCTCACGAATTTTGGTCTTCAGGTATTAAAGAGTCAGTGGACTGTGGTTAAAGACCCGGGATCACCCGGTAACCCCACAAAGAGAAGTCGCACAGGGTTAAATCGGGTGATCGTGGCGGCCACTCCAAATAGCCTCTGGGAGAGGAGAGGCGCTCCCTCAACAAAGCCATCGACGTTCTTGCAGTGAACCATTTGTCTGTCCTGTTAGAACCGCAGGTCCCGTAAGTCGTTTTCATCTAGTTGGGGAACAAAAAACTCCAAGCTCGGTGACAAAACAGTGTGAATTTGTCGTAACCGAGTTGCCAAGATCCAACGATTTCTACTGACTATGCTCACCAAAGTGTGACCTTTGGCGAGTGCATAAGTCACTGACTTCTTTTTGTGGAGCTACCTTAACCCGTACCAATACAGATGGATAAAAGGTACCAGGCTGATGGAAATCAGTATAGCACTGTTGCCACACCCCATGCAGTATGAGCGTCCCGTGCCCTACGTACATTAGGTCCAGACAGTCACGCTACTAATGCTGCCATTCTCTTCACGTCTACGTCCCAAGGGATAAGGGACACCAATTTTGTAAACCTACAGGGTACAAATTACTCACCAACAGCTTGTTGTAGGTAGGTGCATTTAATTCATGTACCTACGACCCAGAAAGCACTTAATGGTAGGTAACCTTTACCCATCTATGACACGGTGACAACAGGTTCTGACTAGCAGCCATTTAGTCTCTACAAGTTGGAGCCTGCTGTGATGTTGCTATGCATGTTGCAATGCTAGGATTTTAGTAGTATATTAATCTAAAGTCGAAAACTCCACGAAGTTTTCTTATCCTACGAAAAACCGCTGAAAAACGGAGAAACGGTAATATTCACCCAGCTGTGACCTACAAACCCAATTTGTGACGGAACGGGATAAGTCCCGGGTCTTCAGCAGACTCTTGAAGGCCAGATATCATTTTCAAAACTATGTGACAAAATAAATTTAAGTTATTTCCAACATTTAAAAACAAAAATAAACTAAAATATTCAGTATTTTTTGTATTTTTCTGTTAGAAAATGAGGAAGTTTTGCTGTCCTAAACCTGTATTACGAGAAAAATACTCGTTCCCTTGTTCGCAATAGAATTTCTATGGATATCCAATTTTTTCGATTCAAGTTCCTATGAAAACCAATCGTATTAATTATAAAATCGTATGACGTGTATTCCAATTGACCTCACTGAACTTCGTAAGTAAATAGTATAATCCGAATGTTTTAAATTATGAGTGAATGATGGTATACGAATATTTATATCGAGGAAGTATGTAGATTCATATTACATATAATATCGGTTTCACTAGTACATATAATTACGTGTTTGCTAGTATTTGAGGCCGCCTACAGTTCATCTGACGTCATCATTGAAAAATAATCCGACCCAGCACGGCTCCTGTTTTAAAAATTATTTAATAAATTTAGTTCAGTAAATTAGGTAAAAAGATACTTGTTGAGGCGGAACTCCATAAAGTTGATGAGTTTTAGCGAATTTTCAAAGAAAACGAAGCTATTGCAATGGCCTCAAAATTTTTAGAATGGACTTTTTCGAAAAAATTTTACACTGAGATCCGTTTTGGAACATTCTGAAACAATCCCCGAAGTTTTTCCAAAAATTGTATTTTATTTTTCCAAAAATTTTATGTGTGTGTGTGTCATTCTGCACGATAACTTGAGTAATTATGTAGAAATTTTTTTTTACTTTTCGCCAAAATGTTCGTAACAACAAACGATAGGACAGGTTCGTTAGCCAGAAATTTTGGACAATCCATAGTGGTCCAAATTTTAAAAAAGTCCAAAAAACGGGGTTTCCGTTTTTTTTTTTTTTTGGTTACTACCTTCACAATCATGGTAATATATGGTATATTCGGATTCAGCACAAAATTTCTGACATAAATACGTTTTTCAAAAATGAAAATTGTCCAAAATTAAGAGAAGTACTTATGTATATATTTATATACATAATGCATAAGTACCTACGTGCGTATGTTTGTTGTACCTAGAAATGCAGTAGCCGTGTGGGTACTCCATGAGTTCGTAGAGACGAGAAGAACATGAATATCGACTCCTATCATCTTCAAAGCATACCTAGTGCATACAGTATGTTGCAATGGAAGGTATACTGAAAATCGAAAAAAAACAACACCTGTGGGTACCCTACGGGTTTGTGGAGACGAGTAGAACATGAAAATGGACTCCTAACATTTTCAAAGAGTACTCAGTGAATACAGTATGTTGGTATGGTAGGTATAATGAAAATCCAAAAAACAAAGAATCGTGTAAAAAAAAGTTCTAAAAGAAATTGCAACACCATTGTTGCTTTCCTTAATCATACCTTCAGCTGGATGATTTCTTTGAAAATTCGCTCATTAATTCATGCTGAATGATGGATTTTTTTAATTTGACCTGGTGTTTCAACATTAAAGATTCTTGCCCTGACGTTTTACAGTTGTTATCTATTATATTTAACGTTATTTGTTATTGTTATTAATGTTCTAAAAGTAGGTAGTTTTATTTGGTTGTTAGATAGTTGGTAATTATGAATGTATTATGAATGAATATTTGACGATTGTTATGCCACTTGATGGATTCGGACTTTAAAAAAAAACTATTTGAATTTTTCCTTGACGAGCAACATTGAAAATAGGAGTTAATCTTTATGTTTGAACTATTAATGGGTTCAAGCCGCGTGATGAACAAATCATAATTAGAATTTTAAAAAACAAACAGGTTGAGTAGACGTTATGCACGACTATGGAATGACACTGATTTGGAAAATAAGGCAACTATTGTAAATGAGAAAATGTCTCATTAGGTATTGGATTTCGATCATCTTTCTCTGCACACGGAAATACTTGGCTGTTGATGAATAGGTAGATCCCTCTTTGAAAAGTATACCAGCAAGTAGTAAGTAGTATCTGTGCGGTTTGTCAATTTGAAGTAACCGCTAGTGCCCTAGATCGGCGGTCATTGGCTGGAGCCTGGTATTTGAAGCTGCTCATGTTCGACGTTGATTGAGAGTTTGGAGAGTGATGGGAACAAAAGGATTTCGTCGATCGTCCGCGTACATGAATTTTCACCAACGTAATTAGCTGGGTTGTTTGATGCACTTTACATACATAGTTAGATGAGAGTATTGCCGAGGCGAGGTTATGGTCCAGTTCACTTTGTTCTAAACGCATCTTTTAACACCATCCCAGCAGTAAACGTTTAAAGTCACGAACAACATTAAGGAAATTCGGCAAGAGAATGGTGAAGCTTATCAAACCAGTGGACTAGTCAGAGTCCTTTACAGGATGTTCCCCTAGTACCACTTTGTCAAGAAGTTGACATGGTTGTGTTGTGTTTTAGCAGGAAGTCTTCAGGAAAAGTTGCCCAATTTTATCATAATTACCTCGAACAAACTACACAATATTTAGCAGTCAAACGCGGAACACACATAGATCAAATAACCAGAGGATCCTCTGGAAGGATCCTTTAATGCTCATTGCATGTCTACTTCAGAAGGGATCCTAAAAAAGGTTCTTCAGAATATGCAGCGTAATACTCATCCACTAAAATTAATAATTATTCTGACATCGGGAAATATAAAACCTGCTAAGGTGGATCATCGTGAGAGTAGCAGGTACCCTATTGAACGAAAATGTGCTAATTGCCGAATTATAATCATTGAAATACATTGTGTAACAAGAATTTTGGTGCGATCAAACAAAAATTACGACATTTAATTGGCAATTGCAGTTTATGACAGTGGACAACACGTATTGTGGAAATAATGACTCGAGCTTCCCAAAAATACTTATATTATTATAATAGTATCGTATTATTGTACACCTTACTGGGCGGAAAGTGCACACGTCTTCGTGCTCCATTCTATAATCGAAATGCCGTCAGAATATCGTCTTCGTGTGAAATAGATTTCTTCTCTATTATCTAGAATCTCGCAATTCTCCTTCTAATGAAGATGTTTCATTTGCTGGAGGTTTCCTCTTTTTTTCATTCACTTGGCGAGGGTGTTTCCGGGATTTGGTTTCCCTAGCAGCTCAGATTTCTTCCATTGTAATGGTCAATTCATTTTCCCAATGAAGTTTCGTTTGGTTAAGCTTTCTTTTTAGTGCTCATTAGATCGCGTAAATACAGCAACCTATTGGTCCCCAGCTGAACCAATGTTATTGCAGGGGATTCCTCAATTATTTCAATAGCCCAGTTATATGCATTTGCAATTTTCAAGTATTGTTAGGTCTCCAAAGAATGCTACTTAATGCTTGCTACTTAGTACTACCCAATTCTTCTTGTTTATGTTATTTCTTTTTCAACCACGATTGCATTAATAAAAATAGTTTTAAGTTATTGCTTTTATTGATTATTTTAGATAGTATAATCGAGCAAATAATGGGCATTACAAGGTAAACAATGTGGAATCATTTCCTTATGTACGAATATGACAACTACATCACTAAAATAACCCTGAAGATGTTTATCAAACGAAAGCGCTCGGAGTAGCTGCAGAAGAGGATCGGCTTATAACTCCTCACCCTCAAACCCAACATTAATGATTGTTTTCGTGGTCAACAGGTGTTGATGTGTGTTATCCGGGAAAATTAAGATGTTCTTGTGTTGGGTAGTTCCGAACACGAACAAGTATTTTTTTGGGCTGAAACACAACTTCTAATTTGAATCCCTTCTCCGGTCCTGTTACTGGGTTCGGTGTCACCCTCAGCGTTACTGGCAACCTGGTGTCGATAGATAACATTAAAAGCTCTTGCCAATACAAACTTCATAGTGAACTCTGCGACAATTATGTAGGTACTAATTTATCAAAAATCGTACTGGGCCAATAGTGTATCGTAACGACAGGGGTGTCTGATGAAAAACAACCGAGTTCAATGCAGACGGAAAACCTACACAGAAAATGACAAAACAGTTTATAATAATTAGCATCAAATTGAGTTTTTACATCAAAGTCTTAATTGAGGCACGGTTTTGCGAAAAGGCTACTACTTAGTCTACTAAATCACTAAAATTAAGTGAATAGTAGTAGTTCTGGAATTGAAAAAAATGGAAATTAGTCCTTTTGGAAATTGGGTATGACAAAATAAACGTTTGCTACACTATTTACTGGTGCTTTCTCTGAAAATGAATTTTTCATGCAGTCTAGTCATTGCAATACTGATTTAACTTCTGTGATTTATTTATTTGTTATACATGAGTGGTAGATTAACATTGAAGAAAAACTTGTCATGTATGATGTCTATTGTTGCTCGGTACTACAAAAATGGATACAAAACAAAATATGTTTTTGTTCAACTTTAAGGTACATTTTAAGGGGTTATTTTCCATTTGAAATAAACGGAGAATCTTGATTGAAATTAAATTCAATTTTCATTCCAACTACTCATAATTACCAACTTAAAATTGATAGTCTTTAGTTGAGTGACGGACCTTTTGGTTTATTATTTTCAATAACAACCTTCGGAATCGACCAAGAAGAAAAAAATTTCAACATCCCCTCAAAATTTGTTGGTTTACGTTTCAAGGTACGTAGAGTCCAAAAATCGAATAAAAATTTGGCCGTCCGTACGCCGTATGCGGAACTCTCCCCACTTAGCATTGCCCGATTTTGATGAAGATTTTGGTTAATGTAGGTAACTTTTAGGGGTCCAAACATAAATTTTGAAATTTTGAAAACGCCCTAACTCGAAAAATTTTGGTATAAAGGTATTGTTTTTTCATCACTTTAAGATTCTATAGAATTTTTAGAATTTTTTGAGACCACGCGGAGCTCTGTAGGACAAACCGTTTGCTCCCTAAGATAAGTTAAGGGTTGGACGTACGATAAATCAGAAACACGAGTGTGAATCGCAAAAGAGGCCTAATCTCCGTTCAAATGTTAGCTGACCGAAATGCGATCGATGTTTTTCTTCATGTTGGATGGTTGGTGGCTTTGCAGACGAGTGATCTATATAGAAAAATAAAAAATAATAAACCATTGTGTAATAATTTGCAGCGTTTTTTTTTTAATTTTCCGACGAGTCGAGGGAGCCAAAGCTGCTATCCCAGATGTGATGAAGATGGTTTTCATGATGAATTCTGGTGTCCTGCTGCCGCCTCTACCCTCTTCATTCACTCGGCGCTTTCTGTTCTTCCTCTTGCAGAAAAGTGGCGTTGATGCCTTGTAAGAGGGGACTTCGCCAATCAGATTTCATCAAGACTGTTTCATGAACATATATAGTAATGTTTTGGAACGGGAGCGAGTAGGCACAGTGGTGGTCGTCTCAGCAGCAAAGTTCAGGGCTTCTCTTGCTGTTTATCCAAAATATGTGAGGCCGCCTTAAATCACCTCACAATATCTACCCTGATATATTAATGACATTTAACGAACCTATTCTGATCGTGATTCTCACGATCGTGTAAAAGTTTCCGCTATGACAAGACTTGTGGCTTTGCATGTCTTGAGTTGTGACGAGAATCCAGAGAGTACGATATCGAAAAATACGCGTTGGCAGTAGAAAACCTTATTAAACGAGATGAGTCCGTTGGTAGAGAGGATGTCTCCCCTGACACCACTTTGTCTACCATTTAGTAATTATAAGTATAACACGCTCCCCATCACTTTTGTCCTACGCTTCACATTACCTCCCGCGGGCGAAAATTAGTTATAACTTTGTCGCTTCGCATGAAAGCGCCTCTCAATCATTTTCCCCTTTAATCTTGCGACTAATAATTGGTGGTATCTCTGGCGGAATTCCCTCATTACCGATTCACCACAGCGGCTAAGATGTCACATCAAAGAGGAAGCTGTCCAACTCCTTGATACAAGTGATGTCATCAGATGATTGAAGCGTACCAAACCACTTGACCTAGCTTACTTGTGAAGCAGTGTAGTGAAACATCCACCTTACTCAACAAAACTCAGTGATGTATATTAGTTTTAAATATATGTCCATATTTTCAGAATAATATTGTTAATACGTTATACTTGGTGCAAAAGAGAATGTTGGAAAAAAAGAAAATTACCGATTCAGTCATCCAATCTCACAGCGATGCTCCAACGAGGTCATCATTTCATTAAATGAAACACTTTTCCTTCCACTTATAAAACGTTCAAAATACTATCTAAAATTGAAAGATAACATTGAAGTTACTCTTTACATATTAAGTACCCCTCTCGGTAGTTATTACTTGTATTGTAAGTATGCATGGCAGCAGTCTGAGTGAGCTCTACAAAATGCTGCAAATTATTGCACAGCGGTTTTTTTGTTACATAATTATAACCATCCTGAGTTGATCACTGTTTTACTTCGTCGAAGAAAATTACGCTTCTAACTAAGCTTCTGAATATTAATAAATTTTAACCCATGAGACGATAACTACCAACAAAAATATACCTTCGATTTGCCTTCTTCACCTACTTTTTTGTACTATTGCCAACAAATGAGATGATTAGTAACAGAAATTCTTTTTCACTTTCCATGATGATCTTTCTACAGTGGTTTTTACTCAAATTACACCCCCCTCCCCCTCACTGGTCAGTGTCTGTGACCCACATTATTCATTGTAACCTTTCAAGTATTTTGTTTTCAAATTAAAAATAAAAACAAGTTAGTTGTTTTGTACTTTTGCAAGTGAAAATTTGAAATCATTTGGCAATTTCCATGAAAATAGTTGAACGGCGTGGATAGAGCTGTCTAACGGGTTTCACATGGAAGAAAAGTCATTCTTTCCGCTATGGCGCTTACCACGTTCATGATCCGTCGGAGGTAACTACTCTTCGTGGCGATATTTTCGAGGCATTGCATAATAATAATTTACTACATGATTACGCCGGTCTTTATCGTATCAAAAATGGTTTTTCCGAACTAATTTTTGTCCTAGGTCTATGTGGAAGAAGAAGCAGAAAAGATCCAGTTTTTCTTTTTAATATTCTCTTTAATCAGGCGAGCGCTTCCCTATTGCTTTAATTGTGGTTCAATTGTTGTTTTTAAATACATAATTATTATTTTAGACTTCAAAAAGGGGCCGTAGCTTGCCCCGAAAGCGCTCGCCTGATTAAAGAAAAGATTAACAAGAAAAACTGGGCCCTTTCTGCCTCTTCTTTCACAACAGACCTACGATATGACTACAGCAGGAGTACTGAACAACTAATTATTGGTGACTTTGCCAATTTCGTAATAATATGTAAATATTTGGCAACCTTGAAAGTTTCCGACAGGCGGTTTTGGTCAATTCCCGGGGAGCGACCTCTATATTTTTGTTGGTAATGAAGAGCACAACTCTCTAATATTTTCATGAAAATGGTCCCTTTAACTAGCAATTTGATCACAATTATGTCAATTAGCAAATCACTTGTGAATATTTTATTTTATTTGTTCTTCTTAAATGTGGTGGAAATCGGTTTAGCCGTTTGGCGGTGATCGGTTCCGTATAAATACTGGAAAATGGTGGAACTCTTCGATGTCAAAACTTTCTGTATCTATTGTACAGATAGTTTCACCTTCTCCTACTGTATCGGAAGTTTGGCAGTTGTTTGTATAGGTCGGCTTCACAAAATATGTGCCACTGTTACATGTATACGAACTGAGTTCGCTCTCACACAACAGAAGCTCGGAAACGTCTAATTTACGAGAGACCTCCGATCCCGAGCGTTCCAAAGAACGGCGGATCACTCCAAACTCGTTCGGGGAATTAATCAAAATTCAACTTTGTCGGCACTATCGGTTTTATTAGGGGCCGTTAAGCGGAAGGACCATTCGGCTCTTTAGGACTGATTTAGTGCCAAGCGTCTCTCTTCACCCCCTTTTCCACAGGAGGAATGTAATTCTGAGACAGGCCAACCATCGGCTCCACCCTTTGTAACCTCCCCGTTGAAATTCGCTCCGAGTAGTTACATAAATTTTATCGCAGTGAATCACGATTTGCATTTAGATAGTTGAACCGGAGTGCTGAAGGAGAGGTGCGGGGTTGGTCTTTCAACTTGTTTTGCCGTTTCCGAGACTCACCCCATATTTATGGCTGAGGTGGTCGGGTTGAGTTACAAGTAGCAACTCCTACCAATGTTGGATCGTGTGCGCCTTCTACAAGTTTCCCAATTTTATCCCTTCGTTCTGGATTTTTCACTATTTGGTTAAGTTGTAGTGAGCTATTTTTGGTTTATTGTTTTCAATACTAAACCTTTGGAATCGACCAAGTAAACATTTTTAACCCCCCCCCCCCCCCCTAAAAAAATCCAATAAAAATTTGGTAGTCCGTCCACCGTATGCAGCACTTTTTGTTGTTCCCATGGTCCAACTTTGATGAAATTCGGAGCTCCATTTGAGGTCTAGTTGTGCCTCGGAGCTTTTGGTTGATGTCAGTCACTTCAAAGGGTTGAAAAATCAAGGATGAAATTTTCAAAACGCCCTAGCTCAAAAATTCCGATATTATGGTATTGTTTTTTTCTTCTATTAAAAAATAGTAGTGAATTTTTAGAATGGAATGAGACCACCCAGACCTCTGTAACCATTGGACCTTATGAGAACTTGAGAGTTGGTCTTACGATAAATCAGAAACACGAGTGTGAATCGAAAAAGAGGCCTAATCTCCGTTCAAATTTTAGCCGACCAAAATGCGATCGTTGTTCGTTTCTTCGAGTTATACTCAGTTTTCCGTCCTTAGCAACCAGTATTCAAATTTGCTAATGAAGGCACCCAGAACTCTCTATTTCTTCGCATTGAATGTGAAGCGTTTATTTCTTCAAAATAAACTTGATTGTGAAGGTAAAACATGATTGGTAGGTAGTGGCAATTGCAAAGCCGTGTTCTTTGTAGACGAGTGATATAATTATAGAAAAATAGTAAACCTTTATGTGATAATTTGCAGCATTTTACTATTATGAATAGACTGTTGAATTTCTCATGGATTTGGTTTTAAATCTATTCTGAAAATAATCTAAATTGAAAACATTTGCCTAAATCACAGTAGTACATCAACTGAAGGATTGTATTGCGGAAACACGCTTCTCAACATACGTAATTTTGCATAGTTTGTATCCATTGATTAATATCTTGATTATTGTATTTAGAATCTAGAATTTTAATCCAGGTTCTTGATAAAAGGCTGGATCTAGTGTTTATTGGGAGGAGCCTGGACAGTGAGCGTATCTGTCACCGAGAGTGATCATGGAGAGTGTGGGTTCCAATTACAAAGAGTTGAACCACTTAATGACTTATCGGGATGCAGTTCTTAAAGATGTAGTGATTATGCTGAAGTGTCGAGCTGAACATCTTGGTTTGTGAACTGGGTGCTTCTGAGCCCAATGTGAAACCTGAGACAGGATGCCCACACACACACACACACACCTACACACACATGGATCACTTTTTAGGGAGATGTCCATTCGTTCGCCCGTGCGGACCCATGTATTTAGGAAGATCAGATTCGAGTAGATTCTAAGTTAGAGAGTTCAATTATAATTAAGTGCAATGGTATTCTAGTCCCGGTATAGCTTAGTATCCAGGTTTTCAGTGTCCAGGCGATATTTATTTATAACTACTTATATTAGGTATGTTGTATTGGATTGCCTATTTATTATCATTGTTTTTGTTGTTATTGAGACGATATAATTTAGGATGTTGTTAACTTCGTTGCTGATTATTCGTCGATTTGTATCTATTTCAGTTATTCATTTGACTGCAATGAGAAAAAAATACAAGGGATGCCTTTAAAGCATTACAAAACTGAAATAGCTCAAAAAACGCTGCAAATTATTACACAACGGTTTATAATTTTTCTGTGTGGATCACCCGCCTACAGTTTTTCCATTACTAGTACCTAACATATTATCACGCAAGGGTCAATATTAACTTTACTTTGACGTTTTCCGAGAACTGTGAGTGCCCTAATGTTCATTTAAAAAAATTGTGTTTACTGGTTGCTAAGACATGACAACCCAAAAACACAACTGCTCGACATGAATCTATGATCGAAAGAAAACATCGCTTTTCACTAGCAGAATTTCGGAAGTAGATTCGGCCTATTTCCGTAAGTGATTAGTCGTTTGCGGTTCACACAATTGTTTCCGCTTTATGATTCGTCCCAACTTCAAGTCTTTAGAGGGAGTGAACGGTGGGTCCTACAGAGCTTTGAATGGTCTCATTCGGTTCTAAAAATTGAACACTATTTTAAACTGATGAAAAAACTATACCTTTATAACGATTGTTTCTGAGCCACGGTGTTTTGAAAATTGCAACCCCTATTTTTCACACCTTAGAAGTGGAAGACACTAACCAAAAGCTTTGCGGCACAACTAAACTCCAAATGGAGCAGATGTACCAAATTTCATCAAAGTCGGTCCATGGTTACCGCTGAATGTGGTAAACGCTATAGTGACTATAATTATATTTCGGAATTGTTGGAATCAATGCAAAATATGCAATAATACGATGACATGAAGTTAAATCAAAATCATCGTAGTTCATAAACGGCTAAAATATTTCTTTGGAATTTCGCTCAGTTACTCATTTGGATTTTTTATTTGTTTAAATCAATGCATGAATGTCGTGAAAGCCCCTCCCCTCCGCCTAATAATAGAAATGTCTACCTCTTCATGCGGGACTTTGAATCTCATTCATTTTATTCGTATTATACTCGGGTAACAGGTTATTGGCAATCAGATGTGGTTGTTACGACTACTTTTGGAGTGGGAGAGTTCGAGATGTTCGTTGTATGGCATAATGATTGAACAAGGAGATCTGTGTCAGGAGCTGGAATAGCGTAATGCTCAGTCTTGCCTCAATGTAGGTACTAGAAGTGGATAGTGTGATGCAAACTGAATAAAATGGGGATTAACCCACGATAAAAGATACAAATGAAATGAAAATACGGATTATTGCCACCCAGGCTAAAGGCAGAGTGAATGAGAACAAACCAAAAAACGTCTGCCAAGTGGGTGTGGCACATAGCTTCCTCGTATCCATAACCCGATTATACAGATGATCCGATGCATAGTAGTTAATCTCAAAACACCGATCTCTAAGTACTTTTCACTACCCTCATAGGGGACCATCTACACGCTAATCTGGACAATCCAGAAAATTTCATCAAATTCGGATGAAAAATTAAGTGAGTAGATGTATGTGATTGGATCAAAAAAAATACTTAGCCTCGGCTGGGATTCGAACCCGCGACCCCTGGGGGACAGTTGAAGTCATGGCTGTTACAAGGAATTCACGTTTGCGCATGCGCAGTCGCTTCTATCAGTCCGGGGATGATGATTTTCATAGGGGACCATCTACAACCTAATCCACATAATCCCTGAAAATTTCATCGAGATCGGGTGGAAAATGTGAAAGTTATGGCCGTTACAAGGAAATTCACGTTTGCGCATGCGCAGTCGCTTCTATCAGTCAGAAGGTGATGAGTTTCATAGGGGAATATCTAAATACTAATTTGTAACATCCCTGAAAATTTCATTGAAATCAGATAGAAAATGTTGAAGTTATGGCCGTTACAAGGTATTCACGTTTGCGCATGCGCAGTCGCTTCTATCGGTCCGGGGATGATGATTTTCATAGGGGACCATCTACAATCTAATCCACATAATCCCTGAGAATTTCATCGAGATCGGGTGGAAAATGTAAAAGTTATGGCCGTTACAAGGAAATTCACGTTTGCGCATGCGCAGTCGCTTCTATCAGTCAGAAGGTGGTGATTTTCATAGGGGACCATCTAAATACTAATCTGTAACATTCCTGAAAATTTCATTGAAATCGGATGGAAAATGTAGAAGTTATGGCCGTTACAAGGTATTCACGTTTGCGCATGCGCAGTCGCTTCTATCAGTCCGGGGATGATGATTTTCATAGGGGACCGTCTACACACCAACCCGCACAATCCCTGAAAATTTCATAGAAATCGGACAATAACTTCGTATAGTTATGCGCGTTACAAGGAATTCATGACAGACAGACAGACAGACAGACAGACAGACAGACACGGAACCAAAATTGTTCAGGAAGGTCTAAAACGCAAAACGCGAGTGGAAATTTTGATTTTGGAGAACTTTTTTTTTCGTCCTTGAAAAGTGAAAACAAAGCTTCCGCTACCTTGGTAGACTCGGAAGCAAAATTCAAGTAAGTAGATGTTCTTGTTTATTACAAGAAATTTAATTTTAGATTTTCTCGGGGTTAACAGATAAAACACGGTAGTTATTTAAATTCTCGAACCTAAATTTACTGCCTCTAGAGCTTATGACCAGTAGGTACGTTGAACCTGACCTCCTAAGAGTGAGGTACCTATAATTATCGTCTATACTAGTACTACTCACAGTTCCGACGGCTGTGGAAATTGTAGGGAGGTTTGAAAGGAAATAGTTTAGTAATAATTTTCGACATGTAGGAGGAAAGGAAGGTCGGGATCCACCGTGGATGCTAAATTGCATGGGCTGGCGTCCGACGGGAGCGCGTTTTGCGAGGTTTAGCTGAAGTGCTGGAGATTTCTGAATTTTTACGGTAGGTAGTACCTGAAACGGTACTAAATGATGAGGTCGCTTGCAACTCTCACTGCAGACGAATGTTTCCAGTTTTCTTCCAAACAGACGAAGTTTTCGAGTTTTCTTGGATGCAGGCGAATTTCAACGAGAGATTTAGGTAGTGTTCACAGTTGTAGGCCTCGATCCATTCAAGACTTAAATGGGTAGAAGAGGTGAAGGCGATGTGAATTAACTAAAATTTAATCTCCAGAGAGATGAGCTAAATTGGAATACGAAAATAATTGTCGGGGACGAGAACATTCAGACTTCGCTGAACGAGACGAGAGAAGTAGGCACAAAAAATTGGCCACCCGTCCTCCCTCCTGCAGACAGCAGCACATTCTTGATTTGATTCCTCCCACTTATTATTCAAAATTGTTCTGAAAAATTGCTGGAATAAATATAATTTCCAAGCAAAATTTTAAATGCTGAAAAATATACCGATGTACCATAAAATTATTTGAGATTTAGCAAGGTTGGACTCGAAGTTATGAATTACGGGTAGGCACTGGCTGAACTCCCGATACCACTAGAATTCAAATGTTGCGGAAAGTACGAAATATTATTCACGGCACAATGTTATAGGTAAAATCAAAGAACTAATAGCTATTGCTACGGATGTAAAGTTGGTAGTGCTGATGGATTTGGCAAGTGAGAAAGTTTTCAGTGGGAAGTTTGATAGTTGGCTGTAATTGTTCGGAAGGTAATGCGATCAGCAAAGGTTATTAATGAAATCAAGCTAGGTGTGACAGTCACCTCGTAGAAAGTGTAGTATGACCACGAAGGTAGAGTGATAAACGAGATGAGAAGGTCAAGAATAAACTTCCGATGGAGATAATCATGGAGTTCACGAAGCGTTTTGGTGAACGTGATATGTTTGTATTAGAGACAACATAGTACGTTCCCGGATGTACTACCATGAAAAACTAGAGAATAAAATAATCAAGAGGGAGAGAAAGACTAGGAAAAGAGATGGGGGAGAGAGATTCAAAGAGGAGAATGGCATTGCAAACAGGTATCTTCAAAGGAGGAAACTCACTCAGAGATTTGTGTTGAGATCAGGGTGCTGGGAACTAAAGTTGAAAAGAAGAACATGGGTGTAATCACATTATAGAGGTCGTGAGGAGAAGGACCATGGGACGACATAGTGTATTCGGTTGTACTGCGAAACTAGCTGGAATCTTGATAGTTTTCCTAAAAAGGTAGTATTTATACCATGTATAAACACTGAGCAGAGTAGAGAGACATCAGTTTGTCACTGGCACGATGACAAAAGCCCTAATTTTGTAACAGCATTCAAAAAATAAAGTCCGTTTGTTACTTAAATAAGCTCAAAGCAGTACATCAATTTCGATGTGGTTTCTTTTACTGAATGACGGCAAAGTATTTGGGAAGGATATGTCCCAAGATAACCCGTGGAAAAATGTGGTAAAGTCTCTGATGTAGTTAACCGTCTCCTGAAGTTCCACTAGATGGAAGTCATCAGGTATTATGATTAACTTATATACGAGCGAACGGAATAAACGAAATTTGCGACGATGTTACCGGTTAATACGGTGTGATGTCGGAGAATTCAAACGAGAAAGCTAATGAATGAACTTTAAATCACACTCGAGGTTACCTCACTGGGTCATCTCGGCAAGGAATTTAATAATCCAGCCCTAATCTGTCATAATTTATGATGATCTATCGGATTAAAAACCCATCAGTAAAGGCACCTCCTCATTACGCGCCCTGGGCTGTAAAGTTGGCCATTGCACCCCATTCATAGTAGCCAGTTTACCTTGCGACTTTGCATCTTACGATGAATCAATATCAGTGATTACAGGAGACGAAGAGGCCGTATCGTTTTCGAATGGTTGGTGGAAATAAAAAAAGTAATGAATAATTAAAGAAAAATAAAATAAAATCTTTTCATATAAAAAATATCGGACCAACCTCAAAACTGAGGTGTCGAATCACTAGAAAGTAGAAAATAATATTGTAACGTATTCAGATTGGTTGTAGGTACGCGTTAAAGTCGCCGCCGTGTCCATTTGTAGACAAAAACTTACTTGAGTATCTTCTACGTAGCTACATATTGTTATTAGTATAATCAACTTCATTTCTCGTATTTTTTTATTCTTCACACATATAAATACCAACATCTCGATTCTCTTGCATACGACGTCAGTGCAATACAGAACACAAATACGAGTATACTTGATTTAGTAGGTAGTTACGGTTTCCTCTACTTTTTGAATTTATGTAGTTAATTTCACGTGACTGTGTGGAGGATCGTGTAGAACTTTGCGACAAGATCCGTATCTAGCTCATAATATAAGCTCGCACGTATATCTTCAAGCTTCAACGACTATCAAACTGATCTGAAATGCTTCCACATCAAGAATGAATATATATAGTTGTTCGTTTAAAATTGTGGGAGGGTGTTAGGGGGTCAGAACTTTAATTTGATACCAACATCTCCGAAATTTCCAATGTGTCCATCGATATAATGAACAATAATCACAACTCAAATAATTCCCCTATTAGGTACCTTTAGATAAGTTTCGTTTCAGGTTATGGATGTTTCCCTTCGGTCCTTGAATTAGTTTTCCCAGAGGTATTGATCAATTTCTATAATCTACAGATCAGTTTCTCAACTGTCTTTGAAAATAGATTGTACCTACTCTTCTAATACTAACCAGATCATGTAAGTATGGAAGTAATTCTACTTCCATACTTATTCACACTTGCGTAAAGTTGTGCGTAGTTATGGGCACGGTGGCGACTTCAATGATTACGTACCTATCAACTTTTCTGAAAACCTTGTAATTATTATTTTCTGCTTTTTAGTCGTCCTAACTTTATTTTAAAAATTATTGTTTAAAATTAGTAAAATTAGTTAAAGTTAACTAATTAAGTAACTAGTTAATTAAAACGCTGCAAATTATTACACAATGGTTTATTATTTTTCTATACTGATCACTCGACTGCAAAGCCACCAACCATCCAACATAAAGAAAAACATCGATCGCATTTCGGTCAGCTAAAATTTGAACGGGGATTAGGCCTCTTTTGCGATTCACAGTCGTGTTTCTGATTTATCGTACGTCCAACCCTTAAATTCTCGTAGGGAGCGAACGGTTTGTCCTACAGAGCTCCGCGTGATCTCAAAAAATTCTAAAAATTCTATAGAATCTTAAATTGAACGAAAAACAATACCTTTATATCTAATTTTTTTGTGTTAGGGCGTTTTCAAAATTCATTTTTGAACCCTTAGAAGTGACCTGCATCAACCAAAATCTTTGGGGCACAACTAGACCCCAAATGGAGCCCACATACCAAATTTCATCAATTTTGTTGGTAATGGCATCGAATTACTTGATCAGGATGTCAGAGATTTATCATTGGAATCGTTATGCAAGGTTTCAGACGTCAGCTTGTCCTGATAGAATACGCTGCAAATTATTACACAATGGTTTATTATTTTTCTATACTGATCACTCGACTGCAAAGCCACCAACCATCCAACATAAAGAAAAACATCGATCGCATTTCGGTCAGCTTTAATTTGAACGAAGATTAGGCCTCTTTTGCGATTCACAGTCGTGTTTCTGATTTATCGTACGTCCAACCCTTAAATTCTCGTAGGGAGCGAACGGTTTGTCCTACAGAGCTCCGCGTGATCTCAAAAAATTCTAAAAATTCTATAGAATCTTAAATTGAACGAAAAACAATACCTTTATATCTAATTTTTTTGTGTTAGGGCGTTTTCAAAATTCATTTTTGAACCCTTAGAAGTGACCTGCATCAACCAAAATCTTTGGGGCACAACTAGACCCCAAATGGAGCCCACATACCAAATTTCATCAATTTTGTTGGTAATGGCATCGAATTACTTGATCAGGATGTCAGAGATTTATCATTGGAATCGTTATGCAAGGTTTCAGACGTCAGCTTGTCCTGATAGAATACGCTGCAAATTATTACACAATGGTTTGTTATTTTTTATTTTTCTATGCAGATCACTCGTCTGCAAAGCCACCAACCATCCAACATGAAGAAAAACATTGATCGCATTTCGGTCAGCTTTAATTTGAACGGAGATTAGGCCTCTTTTGCGATTCACGCTCGTGTTTCTGATTTATCGTACGTCCAAACTTTAAATTCTCGTAGTGAGCGAACGGTAAATTGAAGGAAAAACAATACCTTTATATCAAAATTTTTTGAGTTAGGGCGTTTTCAAAATTTCAAAATTGATTTTAGAACCTTTAGAAGTGACCTACCTCAACCAAAATCTTCGGGGCACAACTAGACCCTAAATGGAGCCCACGTACCAAATTTCATCAAAATCGGTCAATGTTAAGTGGCAAAAGTGACGGCGTACGGCGGATGGACGGCCAAATTTTTATTCGATTTTTGGATTCTACGTACCTTGAAACGTAAACCATCAAATTTTGAGGGGGTGTTAAAAAAATGTTTCTCTTGGTCGATTTCAAAGGTTCATTATTGAAAATAATAAACCAAAATTAGTTGAATCAGTTTCAGTAATGATTGATGATAATGTATTTGTTTCCTTATTGATCCATAATGCTCTTAATCACACCTTTATTATGAATGATCATGTTGAAGATGACATTACGTGCTATATGAACATGCAATTAGCTATCTGGTATCTGTCATATGGACTTGGTTGACCATACTGTTCACCAAACTGTACAATATCTCTCTTATTTGGTAGGAAACTTGGTTAATCTTACGACCTCCAATAAAATCACTTACCCTACCATGTTATGGATGACGATGAAGCTATGTGCTACACCCTTCTAGTACTCTCTCATGAACTAATTATTCGATTTTCCTCATTCTTGATGATTGTCTCCCATTTTTGACTCTTTCAACTAAGTAAAA
Organism: Apolygus lucorum; assembly: GCA_009739505.2. NCBI lineage: Eukaryota > Metazoa > Arthropoda > Insecta > Hemiptera > Miridae > Apolygus > Apolygus lucorum. The sequence continues at coordinate 45,552,728 of CM019167.2, read as the reverse complement.
TGCAATTCGCTTGAAGCGGGACCACTAAAGATACTGGCAGAACAAATTTCATAAAGAATCAGACCGATAGGTACCGTAATAAAGAGTGGCACAAGCATCAAACCAATTAAATTACATAACCGTCGTTCCATGACACACAGAATTGAAATTCCTCCTCCTTCGGACCCACGCCCGTTTCGAAATTGGTGAAATAAAACTCTATCCTCGATTTAGTGAGTCGCGATTTTATTTCATTTATCTCGTTCCAACAAACCCTACGAAACTTGTTAGGTGTCGTCGCAATTAAATAAATTTCGACAAGCCACGTGAAGAGTAACCCGAAATATATTTGCCCGCTACATGATGGGTAGCATTAAATGCATCAAATTTTGATTAGTAGAACCGCAACATATGTTTTTTTCCTTTTCTATTTTCATTTTGAATGCGATATATCGGTGTCTACACTCAAGATGGGCATAACTTTCATTCTACAAGGTATTTCCAACAAAAAATGTCTCATAGCAGTTTTCTTTTAACCCACTCAAAACGTCTTTTTTTCACTTCGAAATTTTTTTCCGTGTTTTTGACCTTACGTCATTAAAACTATCATAAATCCTGTTACTAACCGAGTAAATACAAATTTGAGGATATCGTTGGAAAGAGCTTTAAATTTCCAAGCTACCTAGTGTAAAACCTAAATCTTTCAGCAATAAACCATTTCTAAAAAATCAAGTCAGAAAGCAAACTACAAATTGTTTCGAAATATGACTCTTTTTTCAATCAAAGTTTTCACTTTGAATCCCTGGCTATTGCGATAGGCGCTCTTCGGAAAAAAAAAAATTAAATTTTCAGCTTCTCAACGGTCTACCATTTTTTCTTCTTAAAATTCAAATTGGAAGAGTGAATGCCAAAAAACGCGTGTTTTACAAGAAAAATTTGCGTTTTAAGCGGTTTATCATTCTCTATGTGATTTTTCACACTGAATCCAATGGTGATACTTCCAAATAATTCTGACCACTAGAAAGTGCATTTTTCGAGAAAAAAAACCTCAGGTTTTTCGTAATTGAAATACGCATTATTCGTAGATATGGTAGTGCGCGTAAAGTAACACGTTTCTACTCAATAAAAACATCAACTTTCTAGCTGATTGATGTTTTTTATTGAGTAGAAAGGTGTTGCCTTCTGCTCGCTACCATATCCACGAATAACGTGTATTTTATGTATGAAAAACGAAGGGTTTCTTCGAAAAATCCACTTTCTAGCTGTCAGAATTATTCAGAAATATCAACATTGGATTCAGCGTGGAAAATTACACAAGAAATGATACCAAACTCGTCAAGTCATCTTGAGATCGAGGGGGGACATTAACCACTCGATGTTCTAGTAAAAAACATGTTTTTTGGCATTCAAACTTGATTTACTCTTCCAATTTGAATTTTAAAAAGAACAATTGATAGACGAGCGCCCATCGAAATAGCCAGGGATTCAAAGTGAAAACTAAGATTGAAAAAAGAGTCATATTGCGAAAAAATTTGAATTTAGCTTTCTGACTTGATTTTTTTAGAAATGGTAAATTGCTAAAACATTTTGGTTTTATACTGGGTAGCTTGAAAATTTACCGCTCTTTCCAACGATATCCTCAAATTTGAATTTACTCGTTTAATAACAGGAGTTATGATAGTTTTTATGACGTAAGGTCGAAAACGTGAAAAAAAACTTCGAAGTGAAAAAAAAGGGATTTTGAGTGGGTTAAAAGAAAATTGCTATGAGATATATTTTTTTTTTTTTTGGGAATACCTAGTGGAATCGATCCCTGAAGTTATGGCCATCTTGAGTGTGGACACCCTGTGATATATATGTGATATATATCACACCAATTGATCAATTTTCTGTAAAGATTACCCGTCTGCAAAGAACCTGACTTTTTCATTACTAGTATCTACCAACGACATTATCGCGCAAGGACATTAGCGCTATCTATATACATAAAACGCCAACCGTACGTTCGTACGTACGTACGTATGCACGGGGGGGTTGGAGGGGTCGTGGGAGTGTGGAGAGTCGGGGGAATCGGAGACGGGAGGAGTTGGGGGCGGGAGGAGTCGTTTTTGCCTACTTTTAGTAGCCTTTTCAGCTATCAAGTATATTTTGACAGAAAGCTCCAATTAGCGATGCATCGTCATCTCAAAGTTGTGGTTGCCTTCAATACGAAGGTTAATTCTGGTTGTTGAGGATGCACAAGTGAGTGACATGACTTCTATTTGAAGAAACGAAAAAAGATCACATTTGATTGAAGGTGAAATTTAGCTTATTTCGTCAGCGAACGCTATTGTGAGATTCTTACTTGTGTGACTTATCATTCGTCCAACTTACGGAACAACTGAGACTACTTCAAAACCTTCGAGCAAGGGCCCAAGAAGCCCTTTTCAGGAACCGTGGGTAAGTGTGGGAGGGTTATTTGAGCCCTCCAGGCTAGGCAACACTAGCTCATGCGTTCTGATAAATTTCACTATAAACGCGCGTTTAACAAATGTGTGACCGTATGGTTGGTTTTATTCGCTTCTAAAAATTGAACACTGTAGTGGGTACCACAACATTATCCACTACACTGCAAGTTTATTGTTGCATAGTGCATCAAATTTTTTTTGTTTACCTTAGTTTTGGAAGATTAATAAGACATTAATCTTAATAATTCCCAAAAACACTATCTTAAATTGATGAAAAAAAAAATCATTTAATTCTTCAGTAAGGTAATTGAAGCAAACGGTTGCTTCCTTATTAGCAAACGGTTGGGCCTACTAAGGAAAGTGCGGATGAAGGGAAAATTTTTCGTTCGATTCTTGGATTTTACATTCATTGGAACGTAAACCATAAAACTTTGAGAGGAAGGGGGTTGATTCCAAAGGTTCGTTATTTTCAACGAAAAGTACCCCTCGAAATTTTGTGGTTTACGTTTCGAGGAATGTAGGATCCAAAAATCTTTGGATTTTAATAAAGGGAAAACGCCAAAGGGGGAACGCCATTATTGAAAGGTATTATGGTTTAACGAGTAAATTTTTAGTAGGAAAGAAAATTCTCTTACCGATTCGATAACGTTCTTGGAGTATGGAGATTAGTGGAATTCAAGCGATTCCTCCAGAAACTCTGAGTGTACCTATAATGCTACGTTTGACAAGGTAGGCAATTATTACTAGCAGGTGAAAATCATAAACAATTTTTATTATTAACAAGTTTGAAACTAGAATGTTAACAATTCATTTTACCCTCAGTCGATTTGAAAAAAAAAATGATAAAGAGATAAATCAAACACAAATTTCAGCTGTTGATAAGAGTTTTAGAAAATGTTTGATAGCACCCCTGAAACTATAGTGTTTTCGCGTACCTAACAGTTTGGATCATTTCTCCTTTTCTGATGTCCAGCCGGTACAAAAAATCGGGAATATTTCCATCCATGCTCTCAGGTTACGGGGGTCCATGGGGTCCATACAGGTATATAGGCTTTTAATAATAAGTAATCTATTATGTTCAATTGCATCATGTAATCGTTGAATTCATAGTGCATTTAAATCAAGCCCATTTTGCAGGCTGAAAAGGTTTGTTGTGCCCGGAGCGAGTTCAACAGCAAGGTTTCAATAAACTGGCTACAACGACAATAAGGTGTGAAATACCCGAGTCACGGTTCCCGTCTTGAACTACGGAGAATGAAACTACGAGTGGTTGAAAAATAAATGGGATGGTCTCCAAAATTCCGAGCACGCCTTGTGGAGGAATAATACATAGCTATGATGCATGTAATGTTACGCATTGAGCGCTTTGGGACCTCACCTGTTGTGCCCTGCCTCTTTCCTCGTATACCATTCGAGTACACCCTATCCCTTCTCACAAGTCTGTTTGAATGCATCTAGGGTCACAAGGTGTCTTAGTTATTCCTAACGTGATTTGGAGAAACTCTGGAAAACCATGTCTTCCTCCATGTACAAAAATAATACCTGAAATGAAGAATGAATCAAAGAGAACGGCTTATACTTGTGCCAGAATTTCAGGAGTATATGTATGTGGGGATCACATTTTAATATCGTTCGGTCAAAAATTTCGTGTAGAAATTTTTCGGATTTTAAAATCGAATGGACTTTTTGTGATTGGAATTTATGAAGGGGTCCACCGATGTTAGTTGACCAGGGGTCAAAAATTCGTATCTCGGACTCAAATTATGTCGATGCAGATGTAGTTTACGAGGGTTTTTTAATCATCTAACAGGTGGAAGTCGGTTTGCTGATAGGCTACTAGGCACAGAGAGATCAATGATTTGGTAAGGACGTTCAGACTGTTCACCATGAGCGGTGAAATAGAGTGGGCAATCGATATTCCTCAGGGTCTGAGGAATTCATCTGTGTGATTGAATTTGTGGTGAAGGTTTCAGACAAGAAACCGAGAAGGAAAACAGATAGAAGCATAAAAGTAGTACTTCCGTTAGCTGGTTTAAGGAACTGGTTCTCGTGAGATTACTGAAGTTTAGGCCTTTTGGCTCGGGAGATTATTTGGATTGGTGACCGCTCGTGGCCGGTATCGCAGGTTCCCAATTTTTTGGGTTGGGCATTGGTGAATCCCACTCCACTTAAGCGGGTGGGGCAATAAGTAGCCACAATCGAAATCGTTGGAACCATTTCTGATCTTCCCTTCGAAAGACAGCTAATGACGTCCACGACGCCAGGAATGGCAGTTGGACGAAAATTCAACCTGAGATGGTTGTTTACTTAACTTTAGTTATTGGTTTTGATGGGTTTTTTTTACATCAAAGTAGTGGCAAAGCAAAGAAGTAAAGAATTTCAGCGATAGTAAAGGGTAAATGATCCCTGAAAGGGGAAAAATATTGATTCAAAAAAGGAACAGACTTTGCATGGATCATGAAAGGTAAGTAGATAGGATTATATGTTTAGGTATTAAGGGATCCTGACAATCATTATAGACAGGTATATCACAATGCATAGGATTCTTGATAGGTATATTCTTTCCAATACAACTGAAAATTCAAAAAGCTTTTCAGTCAGTGGAGGAAAAATATGATTCAACCTGTAAGAAAATACCACTATAACGAAAAAAGTACGGAAATAACGGGAAAGTGTCTTGAAAAGGGAGTAAAGTGAAGCCAATTTACTCGAAAATACCTCAAGGTTGAAACAGAAAACTTCTCCATGGAAGATGGGGAAAATACCTGTTAGGAATATACAAATATAAAGAGCTAATATGTAACGGTAGGTACTGAATATTAATTCAAATTCATTATCAAATTGGCACATGGCTTTTATAAACCAAATAAATGTGAGTGAAGAGGAGAATCATCAGCTTACTAAGTTCATATATGACTCCAATAATGAAACAAGAAGGAGTACCATATCAAATACTGCAGTTTTTCACTGGATGTACGAAAAAAATACTAACATAATGTACATACATTTTACATTCGTGTGCTGGAGCGGACACATCAAAAGTCGTAACTACGAAGTACAAATCCTGAAGCGCCGGAACGTGGATTCAAAGTCCTGTGATATTCTGGACTGGAATGCCTCTGCAAAGAAATTCTTTAGAGCCTGATCAGCTATTACCTGATTGGTTTATATTTTCAATGATTCACCTTTGGAATCGAGCGAGAAAAACAATTTTAACCCCTCAAAATTTGATGGTTTACGTTTCTAGCTACGTATAAACCAATATCGAATTAAAGTTGTTCCGTCTTTCGCTGTCGACCATACGCGGCACTTTCCTTAGTTGCCATGAACCGAGTTAATGAAATTTGGTGCATCGACCCCAATAACCATTGTTGAACCTTTTATTCGTTGAAAAACGAAGGAGTTTATTTGTAATTACAATGAATATTTCTTCGTTCCTGGACACACAACTCATATTCATATATCATTTGCTTCTCCAATAAGTGCTTTGGATATGTTTTGTTTTAGTTCTTCATTCATTAGTTCTTGACGGGTTAAGAGGCGATAATAATCTGGGTAAAGGGAGATAGTTCCGCCGAGTACATCGTTTCCGTCATTCAGTCTGCCAACTGTGGCGCGGCGCGAGCAGTAGGTTGGGGCAGAAAGGATGAGACATCACGCGCACGGATCAACCCAACCTTCAAGACTGAGCGGTCGTGCGTTTTAATGCATACCGTTGCCCCTGACGCGTCTACCGAGGAATAGCCCTCATAGTGCGGGACTATGCGATCTAGGCAAGGATGAGACCAAGGCTTCCAATCATCGATGTTTCCCCACCCCCTTTTTGGTTTATTAACTGCAATAAGAAACCTTTGGAAATATTTTTTTAAACTCCCCTCACAATTCGTTGGCTTACGTTTCAAGGTTCGTAGAATCAGAAAATGAATGAAAACTTAGCCTCCCGTTCGCCGTCCGCCGTACGCGGCACTTACTTTAGTTACCATGGGCCGATGTTGATGAAATTTGGTATATGGGCTCCATTTGGGGTCCAGTTGTACTCCGAATCTTTTTGTTAGGGTCAGTCACTTCTGAGGGGTGAAAAATAAGGGATGACATTTTTTAACGCCCTAGCTCGAAAACTCTCGATACAAAGGTATTATATTTTTAACAATTTGAAATAGAATTGAATTTTTAGAATCAAATGAGACAACCCAGAGCTCTGTAGGAGATACCGCTCGCTTTTTATAAGGACTTGAGGGTTGGAACTGGTTTGTTTCTTACAATATAGTTCCAAGTCACTTAAGGGGGTCTCAGTTGGTCGCCGTTCCTTCCTCGTTCCGGGTTAGTCTAATCTCCTACTAACCGGCGCTTGGTTGAGCATCTGAAGGAGCAACGTGGGTGGGGGCACTACCCACAGTGCCTCCCCCATCCCACAGTCGTCTCATAGCTGATCAGAATTTCCTTATCAGAAGTTTCTTATTTCATTCTTCTCATTTTTATATTATTTACACCCATACACTTGTTTAGTTCCAAAAGTAAAATTCAAAAAGAAAGAATTTGTACTCAAATTTGAAATTTTCAAAATTCATTAGTACATGGTGCTAGGGAATTTCCGCTAAATATTACCGCTGGAATCATCGAAATTCAACATTTCAACCCTTAGAACCCAAATCCACATCAACCTAACCCTAAATCAACCAACATCGTCGGGGCACAACTAGACCCCAAGTTACCAAAATACAAAATTTCATCAAAATCGGTCAATGCTAAGTGGCAAAAGTGCCGCGTACGGCGGACGGACGGCCAAATTTTCATTCGATTTTTGGATTTTACGTACCTTGAAACGTAAACCATCAAATTTTGAGGTGGTGTTAAACAAATTGCTTCCGAGTCTACCAAGGTAGCGGAAGCTTTGTTTTCACTTTTCAAGGACGAAAAAAAAAAAGTTCTCCAAAATCAAAATTTCCACTCGCGTTTTGCGTTTTAAACCTTTCTGAACAATTTTGGTTCCGTGTGTGTGTCTGTGTGCCTGTCTGTCTGTGTCTGTGTGTCTGTCCGTCATGATTTCGTTGTAACGAGCATAACTATACGAAGTTATTGTCCGATTTCGATGAAATTTTCAGGGATTGTGCGGGTTGGTGTGTAGACGGGCCCCTATGAAAATCATCATCCCCGGACTGATAGAAGCGACTGCGCATGCGCAAACGTGAATTCCTTGTAACGGCCATAACTTCCACATTTTCCACTCGATTTCGATGAAATTTTCAGGGATCATGTGGATTAGGTTGTAGATGGTCCCTTATGAAAATCATCGTCCCCAGACTGATAGAAGCGACTGCGCATGCGCAAACGTGAATGCCTTGTAACGGCCATAACTTCAACATTTTCAATCCGATTTCAATGAAATTTTCAGGGATGTTACAGATTAGTATTTAGATGATCCCCTATGAAAATCACCACCTTCGGACTGATAGTAGCCATTGCGCATGCGAAAACGTGAATGCCTTGTAACGGCCATAACTTCAACATTTTCCATCCGGTTTCAATGAAATTTTCAGGGATGTTACAGAGTAGTGTTTAGATGGTCCCCTATGAAAATCACAGAGAATTGTTCTTCATAGAGGGCTTCATTCATAGAGGGATCGTCTCCTGTGAGAATCTCAAATCCCATTAATTGCAGGTTATCGGTAGCTCAGAGGATAAAGTCTTGATTTGAGCTCCTAAGGTCGCGGGTTCGAAACCCAGCCGAGGCTATGTATTTTTTTGATCCAATCACATACACCTACTCACTTTATTTTTCATCCGAATTTAATAAAATTTTCTAGTATTGTCCAGATTAGCGTGTAGATGGTCCCCTATGAGGGTAGTGAATGGTACTTAGAGATTGGTGTTTTGAGATTACCTACTATGCATCGGATCATCTATACAATCGGGTTATGGATACGAGGAAGCTATGTGCCACACCCACTTGGCAGACGTTTTTTTTTCTTGGTGGATTCCAAAGGTTCATTATTGAAAATAATAAACAAAAATTACATGTGAGTTACGATTTGAAGTATTTTCGATAGGCATTTGTACTAAGGGAGTTAGATTGGTGGTGGAGGGAAGGAGGTAGTCAGCTGGATACCGTATAGAAGTGCTTTTGTCCTTCCAAATATGAAAGTTTCCGATGATTATTGCTTCCGTATTGCCTTCAGCTTTTGCCCATCTACAATAATTTTACAAACTGAAACATTCACTTATGAGAGGAAATTGGGATTGGAGATTTTATGAATGAATGTATGATTGAAAGTGCATGAATGATCATAACGTCTGCTTTGTGAATAAACATCGCTAGTCACATTAGTTCTCGATAAATTAATTACTCACACATTACATGTACTCGTATCTACGTTGTCTGGTTTGCTGCTGGTTTTAATAATCCATCATCTCCAATGAGACTAATGGGATTCCTAGACCTGTGATTTGCGATCATTATCACAGTTGCGTAAGCATCAGCTCGTGAGAGCGTAAAGTTATTGAATCAGTTGAGTGAGGAGAGTGAGTGCTTGAAGAGGGGAAGAGGTCTTGGATGGTGAGATGGAGAGGGAGATCGAAGCTGATGCTCGGTGAAGCATGAAGGAATGCGGACCGATACGAGGCCCCTTCCCGCCCCTCAGCCGCCCTCAACAATTTGCATTTCTCTCTCATATGCTACAACGCTTACGGAAACGTGCCGGATTTCACTCCCCTTCAAATAATTACGGTGCCCCTCGGGAATCCGAACAAATATGATTTGATCCCATCAACATAAACGTTGTTATTAAAATCACCACTCCCTGAAGCGAAATAATTTTTGAAGTAGCTGTTCTAGCTACTCAGTGCTGGTGCTGTACGTTTTTGATCATGAAATCGGACTACTGGGTTAATGATCCCATTACTCGAAATAAAGTGGGAGGGATGTGAGCCACTAGACGGTAATAATCTCACATTTCAACGACTATTCCAATGATTTAGTTTTTCACTGTACCGAAAATGGAGCAATTGCAATGACCTTTAAATTCCTATATGACGATTCTGAAAGTTTTCTCGGTGGAGATTGGTTTTCAAAGATTTTAAAATTATTCCCAAAGATTAACACTTTTTAGGACGCCCACAGTACGACTTGGGCGTCCTTATGCGATCGATCTGTGGTAAAGTTGGACAACTCTCAACCGAAAAAAATAACCACACACTGATCTGTTTTAGAACATTTTGAATCCAGATCCGCAAAAAAAACCATAGGTGTATGTCTGTGTGTGTGTGTGACAAAATCTTCGTCTGCCGACACAACCGATCCGGTTCTCAACCGATTTTCGTGGTTCTTTTTTGTTCGTTTGTTCGATATGTAAAACTATCTAGTTGTGCACTACGTCGCCGGAATTTCGAATTTTGCCTTTTTATATGTGGGAGGGGGGGGGGAGGGAATGCTTGAAAAACGTGCGTTTGCTGGCATAATCTTGTAAACTCTGACCAGGCCTCAATTTCCAACCGATTTGCGTGTTTCTTTTTTTGTTCGACTCAGAAATCATCCAAATTGCTCATTAATTCATAGAGTGGGAGAGTGGGGGATACTATCAAAAAACTACCCGATTTTCCAATACTTCGGTTTCTTTACAGCTTACTAAGTGTACTCAAGCTTTGAAATTGAGGAAAAATTCTCATTGTTTCTCCGAATTTTCATGAATTATTTTCTGTACCACCATGGAACTAATAGTGGTGCCACCATGGTGCCAAGATACCATAAACCGCATATTTCGTGTTTTTTTTTTTTTTTTTTTTTTTTTGTGTGTTTCACCTTGAATACGGATGTGAACCTAGATGGACTGTCTACCAAAATTAACAGATGAAAGTTCAACGTTACAACGTAATTCCGCTTTGGTGCCAGACTGGCACCAATGGTTGCGGTGGGGTGGTGGTGGGGATGAACTCGAATTTGCATGTTGGGTATCGTAGATCGTAGATTTTAAAATGCTCTTCAAATTCAAGGCTCCCATGCCGCTAGAAATGTTATGGTTGATAAGGGTTAGGTAGGGGGTAGGGAGAGCACTTTTTCTTGCCTGAAATACTAAATAAATTACATTGAGTGAAACAGTTTTGCCTGAAATACTAAATAAATTACATTGAGTGAAACAGTTTTATCGCTCACCCACTGGTTTAAAGTGATCTATTGCTTATCCAATGGGACGTCCCCAGGAATGCATGCAGTATGTTTCATACGTAGGGACATGTATAAATCGATCATGTTCATTGTTGCAGTCAAGCCTAACAGGTCTGTCATAACGCTGAATGTCCAAGTTTTTAGTGGCGGTATAGTAAGTCACCTGACCTGTAAATATAAGTAAGTATACTTAGTAGAATTGATTTACATATTCAGAGTTTCATTTCATGAAACAATGGTGAGTTTTCCATTATGAGAGTTTTTTTTTCAATCTGCTTAGAGTTAAAATTCAAGTCATTGTACCCATTTAGAGCGTGGAATTCCGTTTTATTACGTCATTAATCGCAAATGAAAAACGGTAAACGGTAGCGTTTGGTCTGAAGCAAAAGAAAGTTAGTGTATCACGAACCGTCTCTGCCCCTTTTGTTGACTAGCAGTCAAACTTCAATGCCTCCCTGCCTTCTCGCAGCATTTTCAGTAAGTACGACTTATGTATTCCTTAGAGTAATATCTTACTTGAAATCTGTGAAGTTTTCTGAAGAAACCCTCAAAAAATATTTGCTGTTATAATTGTTCTAAATACAAATATTTTTTTTTTGTTTGTTTGTTGATTTTTGTTTGTTTTTTTCCGTCACAAACTTGGAACGTTGCCTCAACTAACTCTGATGAGTTATTCACCTGAAAACTGGCGATAAAATGTGTTTTCTCATGTCGAAAAAAAGTTACCCATATCGTCGGGGTAATTTGAGAACGCTATTTGAAAAAATGTATAGCCCCTTTTATGGGGGAGATTTTATATTTTGAAACGCCAAAATGTAGCTGAGGGTTTGAATGGCGAAATTTTCCCAAGTATGAGTACAACCAAACTTCCCTCAAAGACGAAGGGGGGACGCTGTTAATGAAAAATAAGAAAACAAATCAGATATTGATGGGGAGGACGCCCAAGACCCACCCGACGCCGGCTCTAGGGATGAGGGAAGATGAGGAAGGTAGGGATGGGAGAGAGGGATGAAGGGAAGAACTTTAAGGAATGTTTAATTTTTTGTCGATTCCAAAGGTTCATTATTAAAAATAATTAACCGAAAGAGTGTTTTTTTTCTCGAGATAAACACGAGTTTTTATCCTGGTTTAAATAGGTAATACATTTACTGAAGTGATATGACTGAGATACATGTACCTACTATATTTTTTGAGTTCAAAATATTGAAACGTTTCAAACTTAATAAGTTTGATAGGCAAAATTTTGTTGAGAAAAAAAAGAAAAAAAGTTACAGGATGTTTCAATATTAACGGAAACCATAATGCATCTTCCATAATATAGACGCAGGAAATCCATCATTGACCTGAATCGGCCGTAGTTGGGTTATGCAGCGCGATGAAATGTTTAATAATTAATCTGTTCTGAGTTTTGTCTTAAATTTTAAGCACACGAAACAATTATTCCAACTATTAACAAATGGACGTTGCACGAGGTCCTTCAGAATTAATTTAGATCGGGTTACTCGTCCTGTCGCTGCAGAATACCACAGTATAGTGGGAACATATTATAAAATAATATGTATATTATTTTATTAATATATTATAAAATAACAACTTTATTGGTCTCCAGTTTTTCCTCGATGTGAGTGGAGTTGGACAAGAAAACGATGGGTAGGGAAACAATTTCACGGAGCACCCACAAACCTAAGGGTTCTTCGCCAATGGTGGGTGTGTACTTTTCATACCAGATGTTGAGCTAGGACAGTGAAGTGAGCACTCAGCCGAGCAAACAGTTCGTGCTAGTGAGTCACAGTTGCGCAATAACACGTTGAGTAAAACACGCTGCAAATCATTGCACAATCTTTCGGCTGCTAAGAACACGGTAAAAGTACCGTATTATTTACCAGATAAGCTCTAGGATTACCTTCACAACGTAATCAAGTTCTTGATTGCTCAGGAATCTCAAGTGAATGTCTTGAACTCCAATTCGAAAGAGATCCCTAAAAATATCGTTGCATCAGCTGATGGAGCCAAAGAAACAAATTTCATCAATTTAGATACATGTACTTGGTGAATTACAAATTAAAATCTTGTAACTTTTGAGCGAAGCAAAATAAAAACGGTTGAAAAGCTTGTACGTCTTATATATTCATGAAACCACTTAAAATGGGCTATTCTCTCGCAGACACATAAACTTTGGGGGTTTGACATCAACATTTTCAAGAAAAACCCCCAGGAAGCCTTCAACTTTTCCAATACTGAAAAACGTTACTAGGGAGGCACACAAACCAAGATTAAGGGGTTTTCTATTTAGCCTAATGTTCTCAAAAAATTAAGGAAATGTAGCAACAGTATCGAGAAAGCAAAATTCCAACCAATTATAAGGAATGCTGAGAAGAGGGAAAAAGCAAACGCAAATGCTCTACGATCTCATAGGAATCAGCTCCTGTCTCCTATTACCGCCACCGTAAATTGACTTGATACGGCATGCTCACGATTTCGAGGCTTCATCAGTTCCATCCCATCAACAGATTTTCTCACCTTACTGCGATCACATACACCAGACACCAGAGTTTGCCCGAGGAATAGCAATAGTTCGTCTAAGCTACAGATTGATGAACTGCTAATGATGATATATTATGACTTTAATATCATTTTTACCCAGATTATATATGCTCTGGAATATTGAATATTAAACTAAACTGTATTAAATTGTGAGATTATTTTCCTTACTGTCATTCCCTGAATCTACTGTCGTCATAACAACAGTCTACCTCTACTTTTTTGAATATTGAATTCCCAATTGGAACTAACGTGTTTCTCCGAAATTTTCCATTTGTATAGAACCAAAATCGTACTATGAGAATGAATCCATTGCGATGGACCCAACATTTTTAGCATGGACTAAAAAAAATTTTGTTTCATCACTTTATTCCATTTTGAAACATTTTAAAACGATTCCAGAAGTTCTTCCAATACGACGGCGGACGGGCGGCCAAATTTTTATTCGATTTTCGGATTCCACGTACCTTAAAACGTAAACCAACAAATTTTGAGGGGGTTAAAAAAAATGTTTTTCTTGGTCGATTCCAAAGGTTCATTATTGAAAATAATAAACCAAAAGCATGCTTATCACGTTTGATTCATTGCGGCTCATAGAAAATTCCACGAGATCTGACGCTACCCCTCTTACTTGTTCATGTTGGTCACTCCGATTAAACTGCGTTATGTGAATACTAACATCTCTTGGCTGCTGGTTGACCCCGTGAAACCCAAACTCGAGTTATGATCCATCGAACGGAATTGAGAGTGGGTTGTGTTAATTCAGAGTTAACGTGGCTGAAACCTCAAAATGTGGGAATAATAATAATCTAATCAATAATCATTAGCGACTCCGGATTATATCGACCGCTTTTTGGTCAGCTAAAATGTGAACGGAGATTAGCCCTCTGTTGCGTTTCTCACTCGTGTTTCTGATTTATCATAAGTCCAACCTTCAAATTCTCGTAGGAAGCGAACGGTTTGTCCTACAGAGCTCCGCGTGGTCTCTAAAAATTCTAAATTGATGGGAAAACAATACCTTAAATTGATGGAAAAATAATACCTTTGTAATTACATTTTTGAGCTAGGGCGTTTTCAAAATTTCAAACCTTATTTTTCGACCCTTTGAAGTGACTTACAACAACCAGAATCTTCGGGGCACAACTAGACCCCAAATGGAGCCTGTACAACAAATTTCATCAAAATCGGTCAGTGCTAACTGAGGAAAGTGCCGAGTATGGCAGACGGACGGCCAAATTTTTATTCGATTTTCGTATTCTACGTACCTTGAAACGTAAACCAACAAATTTTGAGGGGGGGGGGGGGTTAAAATTTTTGTTTTCTTGGTCGATTCCAAAGGTTCATTATTGAAAATAATAAACAAAAAACGATTACGTCTTTACAGCCTCTATCCGATAGGAAATTTAATGTTCTTTCCGACGGTATCCTCAAATTGTAAATTACACAGCTAATTAATGGAGTTATGACCAATTTAATGACAATAGGTCAAAATCACGAGAAAAAAAGTTTAATGTTAAAATAACTGGAAAACAAAGGGTTTTTAAAAATTTCCAGGGGCAATTTTTGTTGCATATCAGTTATAGAATCGACTGGTACCGTATGGCAGACCAGTTCGGCTTACACTTGTATACGTGTGGGTATCCTATGAGTTCGAGGAGACGATGAGAGGATAATTATGGACTACTAAAAATTTTTAGTAAGTTATTTTCGAGTGTTTTTTTTTTTTTTTTTTGCTTCTTTCAAGAATATTTAACCAAAGGGTTGATTGCATAATTTTAACGATTCGTGCTATAAGCCCCAGCCTCTTCCATACAGCTAATATTTCGATTTTCTTCACCATAGCTTTGAAAATTTCCTTAAAAATTCGCTCATTAACTCATGCTGCGTTTATGGACTTGTGTGTAACGACTGTATTAATTGAAGGAACTCGCGTTCTTTGCTTTTGCTGATCTGTATAGAAATATAGTGAACAGTTGTGTAATAATTTCCAGCGTTTTTTATGTACTCATTTTATTTTGGTGAGATAAGAAGTATGTTTGCTGCGGCACGGCATCATTACATTCTCAAAAGTCTACTTATAATGTATTGGCTTCCCCTGTATACGAGTTCGAAATACGTTCAGGGGATCTAGTGAAGGCACAGCGGCCTGGGCTTACGAGCTGAACATCGTCCCGGAGTAGTTTCGAAGAAAGTCTGCATAATATCCTGGAGTGAGGGAACGGGCAAATGGGATGCTATTGAAGACCCCTTCGCATTTCGATGCCTGCCACCACCCATCCATTACTAACCTGTCCTCTGTGCTCCATTCCCAAGCAAGAATAACACAATATGATTTATCCCGGTTCATGCACCTCACCTCCTCCTTCTGCTCCCCATCCAACGACCATTATTTTTGGAGGGACGCACCGTACGGAGGCAGAGGATAATTATAAATCCATCAAATACGTCAAAGGTATCGATTTTGGGAAAAAGCACCTCTAACCCGTTATTACGAAAGATAGATTATCGTATGATTTGGTCGATAATACAGCTGGTTGTAGTCTTTATCATAGTTTAAAAAGTAATCATAACAAAGGGAATATCGATGTTTGAATTATGTATTCTTGGTGAATATATTATTGAAGTGAGTCGTTATTATAATAAATAAGACAGGGTTAGGACAATATACGTTTCACGATGATTTCGAATATGCCTTATTATGGTAACATGACCGAGACAGCAAGTTCTATCAAAAATCATGAAAAGTTGGACACAACTTATCTAGAATGTACATTTATGTTTATTCATATTTCGTGTTCCTAAGAATTTTGGTTCTCTGTTTGTCGGTCTGAACGTGTCAATTCTGGACTTGTGTGGGCCCTTAGGGGGTCCTCTAAGAATAAAAACGCTGCAAATTATCACACAACGGTTTATTTTTTTTTTATGTAGATCACTCGTCTGCTAAGAACACGGTTTGCCATTGTTACCAACATGAAGAAAAACAGCGATCGCATTTCGGTTGGCTAAAATTTGAACCTCGGCGAACGGTTTTTCCTAGCTCCGCGCGGTCTCTGAAAGTTCAATGCTATGTTAAATTGATGGAAAAACAATACATTTATATCAAAATTTTTTGAGTTAGGGCGTTTTCAAAATTTCAACCCTTAGAAGTGGCCTACATCAACCAAAATCTTCGGGACACAACTAGATTCCAAATGGAGCCCACATACCAAATTTCATCAAAATCGGTCAATGCTAACTGAGGAAAGTGCCGTGTACGGCGGACGGACGGCCAAATTTTAATAGATTTTCGGATTCTACGTACCTTGAAACGTAAACCAACAAATTTTGAGGGGGTTAAAAAAAATGTTTTTCTTGGTCGCTTCCAAAGGTTCATTATTGAAAATAATAAACCAACAGCATGCTTATCACGTTTGATTCATTGCGGCTCATAGAAAATTCCACGAGATCTGAAACGCACAACGACAACGTTACAACGCTACCCCTCTAACTTGTTCATATTGGTCACTCCGTTAATACTGCGTTATGTGAATACTAACATCTCTCGGCTGCTGGTTGACCCCGTGGAACCCAAACTCGAGTTATGATCGATTGAACGGAATTGAGAGTGGGTTGTGTTAATTCGGACTTAACGTGGCTGATACTTCAAAATATGGGAATAATAATAATCTAATCAATAACCATTAGCGATTCCGGATTACTCAAGTAGGATGAACTTTAGTTAAAATACCTCCTAAGTCTTATTTCAATATTATTTATAACAAAAATGAAGGTTTCAAATTGATTTCAGTAAAATGTTCACCTCTGCACTAAATGAACTTTTGACCTCTCCGTGGTAGAAATTATTCGTAGATATGTGAGCTTCATAGATGGCTGTCAGTCGTTGAAAATGACAGTCATCGGAGTGCAGAGACTAGTCTTCTAAATGCACAATGAAGGGAAGAGTAATGTTGAGTCAGGAATAGAACAATAAATGCCTTCCCATTTATCGTCAAAGACACGATCGACCACAACTTTGATTGAATATCAGTCGGGAGGGGTGGAATCAAAGTTGTTATATCAATTTCAAGTTCAGTAATTTACCCCAACGGATACTTTCTTCCTGTTTGAAAAAGTTAGAGATCTGTCATCCGAAGTTTCATTGCTCCATCTCAACTCTCAGTCTATCTTGCATAAATATCTTCAAGTGCCTTCAACTTTTTACTAAACGCGATGTTATAACATTTTTATCTACAGCTTGAATGAAAGAAAGCAGTTGAAAATAACTTACGGGAAAACATTTTGTGAAATCTGTAGCAACTTTAATATTATTTCCTTTTAATGATCTCTCCTGACATTAGGCTCAATTAATCGGTCTTTGTTAGGATATAAATATATTACGAGTGGGGAAACTCAATAACGGTCGACCACGAAGGAAATTTAGGGGACCACAGTCGGTCAGTGTGTCAGCAAATCCTTGTAACGGGCAAATCCATAAGTAAGAAATTACTTTCCGAATTCTAAGACATTTTCAGGGATTGTGGGGGTTGGCTTGTAGATCGTTTCCTTTGAAAATCGTCGTCCCCGGGTTAGTTGTAGCCTCAGCGCACGCGCAAACGTAAATCCCTTATAACAGCCACAACTTCCACATTCCCCATCTGAATTCGATGAAATTTTTAGCATTTGTTTAGATGAAAATCCAAAAGGTTCCCTGAGAATCCCATCTCACATCAGATCAATGGTAGACAGTGAAAACCTTGTAAACATCTTAACTTTTGTACTGTACATTCGAATTGGATGAAATTCAGAGGGATTGTGTAATTGGAACTCCAGTCATTCCCTTATCGATTTAATCGTGATTCGATCATTGGTACCTACTGAACATGCGCTACATGAGATCCTTACTAAGCACAACTTTACACTTTCTCTATTTTCTAGGTTTGTGTTGTGTAATTTTCATGTGATCATCAAATTAAAACCATTAAGGAACAGGAATTATCGGTACATCACAAAGGCACACACTTAACCCATTTGGAACCATACGGCACCGCTGGAGGAAACCTCCTTTGAACATCATTTAGAAGTAAACTTTTGACGTAATTGTTTACTTCTGCTTATTTTCTTGATCTAGAATATTCACCTCAAACCCTACCAGCGTTAGTTTAGTTCAGAAAATGATTCAGTACAATTGTTTCTCATTTGAAAATGAACCAATCTGTTGGTGTTGAATCGCTGCTGAATAACTTGGTGTAAATAATCAAAATATGTATTTTTGTCAGTATTTTTTTCATTTTCTTTTCACCAGAATGTTTATTTATGGGATGAAATTGTTTTGTTGGAATTTGTTCTAGTTATAACTTCACAAGAAGTGGTTTTACATCACCGATGCCATATGGCACCGCTGGTCTTTCAGGGGCTCTTAGTTGCTGTCTCATAGCCTCTACATTTCTTATCCGATTTCGAAGAAATATTCAGAGATTGTGTGGGTAGTTGATGTTTCGAGATCAACTACTATGCATCGGATCATCTATTCAATCGGGTTATGGATACGAGGAACCTACGTGCCTCACCCACTTGGCAGACTTTTTTTCATTGCAGGCCTGAATTTTCTGTTCAAGAAGCCCTTGATGTAGGTACCAATTGGTGATATCCCTGATGGAATTAACCAATACACCCGATGGAATGTTGAACCACCTGAGCCAAATGTACTGACTGATGAAGAGTCAGGCGATTAAACAAGGTGTAGTTGCTGGCCACAGCAAAATTATTCAGATTTCTGACAATCGCTGCTACTGGGATCTGAAATCTGACAAGAATTGCGAAATTTTTAGAACGAAAGTTTTTTTTCAATTATACAACGTCAAGGAGACATTCAGAATCGTTTGTGAGGTACCTACAAATACCGTCTTCTTGAGTGTTGGACGACATCCTGTTTGATCGCAGGGACCATTATGTAGTGAACACCTATCATAGGTGTCTTTTCGTCTTTTCATAATGAAAAGAAGAAAAGAAGTGGGCTGGCTTCAACTGGAAGTCCCAGACTAGAACAATGTGCCACAAGTCCTATGTGGGCTTATAAGTTTTATGTTATTTCATCGAAAATTTGAATGTTCCATAACAATATTTCTCTCATAGGATTTTCAAATGTATCGTTTTGTGGTAAAAAGTACAGAATTGACTAAATTATGTTATTATGTTCATGTGAATATTGTTATTGCTTCTATTTACTACCAGGTAACAGTTTATTTTTGTTGAAAAAACTTATATCCTTGGTCTTCACATGCACTCCATCGGACGTGTCATATCTTACCAGCGGTGCCGTATGGCACCCACCAATTTCAGTAAATTGGCTATTGGCAGAATTTTTTCAATATTTTTCCCGTGTTCCTGAGGTCAAAATTAGTGAACCTACAAAGTTTTGTGTAAAAATTCGATCAAAAAAAGATACGGTTTCAAATGGGTTAACCCTGTATGTGTATAGTGTGTCCCAGAGACAACTATTTAGCCTAGAAACGTGGTCATTTTGGATTTGCGAGAAACAAAACACTCAAAACAAGATTGAAAGTTCTGAATTTATTATCATTTTTATTTTGAATAATTTGGAGTGGAGAGTTTTTAAAAACATTCCACTCCAAATTATTCAAGATATAAAAATGATAATAAAAATGATAATAAATTCAAAACTTTCGATCTTGTTTCGAGTGTTTTATTTCTCGCTAATCCAAAATCACCACGTTTCTAGGCTAAATAGGTGTCTGTGGGACACAAAATGAAAGAATGTCCTGCAGTGATGTGTAGCGGTTTTCATTTTCTACGTGACAATCGAGGGGAGTTTTTTTTGGCGAATAATTGTAGTCACACTGGGCGGAGCTACTCTGAAGAAATCAATGAACAGCGAAGGAAGCTCAAATTTATTTGATCTACGTGTTCTCCTATGATGAACTGCTGCTGATGGAATTGGTCGCAGATGCTTTCCTTGGGGAAAAAGCGTAAAAAAGAGCAAGCGAACAAACACTATAAAAACCCTCGCTCGCCTTGATGTTCACTCATAAAGATGTGCCTGTAAGGTGGTGCATTAGAAGCTCCCCATCTCACCCCTCTCCAAAGCAGTTTCTTTCAAAGTAACAAGAGTGGTCGATGAGAAATGGAAGAGTTCACTTTTAAGGGAAATCGTGATGTTGCCGAGAACTGACAGCTCTACATGATTTAACTCCTTATCACACGAGCCCACAAAATGAGATTCTGCGGAAGGGCGGTAAAGGCGGACTCGCTTACATCACAGGTTTCGTGATAAAATTTTTTTTATAGGATCTGGATAAGGCACCCAAGCCCTCGCTTCGATGTGCAGGCATTTGTAAGCACGTGCGGGCTTTTTCCATAACGTAAATCAAAGCCTCTGTTTAGACGATCGCCGACAAGGGCGTTGCCGTACATCACGTAAACAACCGATTTTTTTGCAAAGAAGGCTCACGAAATGAGGAAATTTCATGGTAACCTAGAAAACTGTGCAGTTCGAATTCATCTGGTGTGATACATATATTTAAGTGAACAAGGGTTCTATGATTGCACCTTGCTATTAACACCATACTTTTTCATACTATATGAGTATTGAGTATAGTATTCGATTCTTTACCATGAAGTTCTCCTTGCTAATTCCTCATCATGGTTCGAGAAAAACCTAGATCATGGAGGTAACGTAGAGAAGATTGCATAAATTTCCTGGCTGATTAATTTGTAGGTTGAAATATTACAATCTCGTAAATGTAATACAATTAAATAAGTATTGCGTCACATAAAAATAAAAATTGTTTTCTTCCACTATTTCACCTTCATTATATTAATCATCTAAAACATAATTACTTCACATATTTTTTTCAAATTTTATTCCGAAAGTTGAAGTATGAGAAATTATTTACAATTTACAGTTTCGTATAATTTATATTATAAATTACAAAACTTAACCTTGTTCACTCATAACTTGAAACATTTCACAATCTTGTAAACGAATTTTTCCATTCCATCAGACAGCTCACTCGTTCTTTTGTCTAAATAGGTGTTGGGTTTCTAGACAGGCAATCACGGATTACAAATTGTTTACCTGGAATATATTGAACCACGTAATTGAATCTCGTGAGGTGGAGCCGGAGCCTCATTAAACGGGGAGTTAACTCGCCGAAGGGCTTTGTTTGAAGTATCTGGACGAGCGATTTATGATATATTACTGGTCTATTATTACCCTTCAATGTACTCTGACACATTTGGTGGTGTAAATGTTATGGTGACAGTGTTCCTTGCTCTATATAACTGGTTAATTTGCTTTCGGAATTAAGGAACGTTCTACATGGACCTGCAATTATTCCCGAGTATTTTATCTCTGTTGAATACGAAAGCCACCTAATTCATAAAACGAACTTTCTTAACCAACTATTATCGACATGTTGGAATCAAAAAATGTCGAGGTTGGAGCCTGTTTAATTAAATTTTTGATGATTTTGAATGCAGTTTTATGTGGTTCATATCGTTGTACCTCCGTTTCACAGGTAAGACTAGAAAATTATTCCACGACTTTGAACCTTGTTGAGATACTCTTGTCAGAAATGCATGAGGCCCTCTGAAAATTGAGGCACTCTTCTTCAAACCACCTTAATATCACCCTTTTGGTTTGTTATTTTCAATAATAAACCTTTGGAATCGAGCCAGAAGCTTAGCTTCTGCTGTTGCTTCAATGGAGCCTTGGTAATGCGAGCTTGTGCTCTACCAAGGCCCACGCTGCTTGCAGTAATGGTTGCCACCTTCATGAAGTCGACTCCAAGCCACCGCCAGACCTCCAATGACAAATGCGTAACTACCTACCAACCTGTCTGAATAGATTGTGATTATTATTTTTCCCTTTTTGGTGGTTTGACGTCATCAGTTTTGAGGTTGGTCCGATTTTTTAATGGTTTTAATTTTTCTTTTGAGTAACGAAAGTGGTGGGTTTAGCCAAGATGTTATAGTTGTGAAACATATTCAGTGATAACTAACTACCCAACTTCAGAAGGATGAGTAAGGGTGACACTCCTTCTTTTCACACCATATAATGTACAACTCATGTATTTTCAGAGAGACGAAAGTTGTGGGTACAGCAGAGATGATGATGTGAAACTGGTTTAGTGGTTAAGGTCTCCGACTTTGGAGGTACGAGTATGTTGCAGAGCCTTCAATTTGGAAGTCACCCTTCTTTCACGCCATCTAACTAGGTAACAGCACTCCTCTCTCGTCCCCAAAAATATATCATAATAACTTCCGAACAACTTGAAGCTCACTTTCTGCCCACACCTCAGTAGGCTCAAACTCCACTAATCCTTAGGGTCGCCTCAACCAAGCTTGAGATTCGTATTATTTATAAACATACCCTGGCTTAAGGGGCCTTTCGGAACTTGATTTGAGTGGGGAGCTCGTAGAAATTGCCTCTTGTGTTCAACGAGGAAGAAAACTTGAAAGTAGAGCTGCCGAGTCAACTTGCAACGAAGCAGAGACAAATAAAAGAGTGACAACGAAAACGGTCTAAAGGAAATGTTGTCTCACATTATTCCTTCTCATCTGAATACAGTAAGTTATACACTGAGTCGGTACAGAATCTGAAATAAACATGTTTTCTCTTACTCGCCTTGACTAAATGGGTATTGTGTATAGGAAGAATGCATTAACAATATTGTGTTTCGAAGGCTTCGTTCAACTGGTATGTTATTTGTGTTTTTAATATGCTAACTATTTACTGAGCTGGATCGTGGAACGAAGTTATTAACTGTTGTGATCAGCGACCTCTTCGCATTTCTGTCCATTCGCTTCCTTAGCTCATGTGGTAGGAGCTCCGATTCAGAATCGGAATGATAGGAGATCGAGCCTCGGTCGAGGGAAGTTAATTTTTGATGATCCAACAGAGTGGCGCAGTCAGTAGGACCCGAATGGTCTCCTCAGCATTTCTCAGAGAAACAATAATTCATTATGATTAGGTCATCAAAACAACTCTCTCCCAAGACACGAGTCGAGCCACCGCCTATTCGGACAAACGTTGAGGTCAGCAGATCCCCCGCCCCGTCAATAAGGAACAATAATAAAAAACTCCGAAGCTAGTCAAAAATACGCGTTCTCACTGGGTTGTAAAACGCCGGCCAAAGCAGCCGCCCTGACTAGGTAACGGAGTACCCAAGATTTCCTAACCGGGGGGGGGGGAATGTTGTGATCAGCGACCTCTTCGCATTTCTGTCCTTTCGCTTCCTTAGCTCAGTGGTAGGAGCTCCGATTCAGAATCGGAATGATAGGAGATCGATCCCCGGTCGAGGGAAGTTAATTTTTGATGATCCAACAGAACTACGAGCCGATCTGGCTGAGTGAAAAAAATATGAAAAATCTCTGAGTGAAAATGCATTTACTTATTTCTCTCAACGTTCAATTTTCGCTCGATAAAAATAAGTAAGGTCGGTGAAATGGTTTATTCAATGCAGGTTGCAAAATTACCTATTTTCTAATTAGTGAAGCATTTCTGGCTGAAAATATCGGGATAGATTACGATAAAGCAACACACCCTCGACGTTGCTGCGGAAATTATCACGAATGACGGTTTAAATCAGAAATGATAACTGAAGGTAAACTGAGGTAAAAAAAAGTATATTGGTAAATAACCTTCCATAATTCTAATTTACTTATTAAAAACGTTGCTCCTCTATAATTTGCTCTTTCAATAGTTCGAATCTCTCTACAATATCTCTAGAGATACAAATTATTGACTGTATTACAATTTTCCATGGCACGTGATTTGTGAACGATTTCACTTTGCAATAAATTTCAAACAGACTATTAACAATCAACTCTCTCCGGAAACAAATAAATATTATTATCTGTTCATCACCCGTATTGAGGTGTACGTTCGATATGCCAGCGACCCAACGTACCAGAGAAACATCATATTAAAAATATGCCTCTGATTGCAACAGAACATGCCGTATTCAACTTAATCACGGTCTCTTTTCAGCTCAACCCCTACAAAAAAGTGTTTGCTCGCTTGTTCGAAACTCAAACGGTTAATCCGATTCCCACATGATTCAATCGCGGGATACCTCATCACGAGGCTATTCTTCAAGATTCTTTCAGCTACGAAACTTGTGAACACTTTTGTGACACGAGTGTGGCGGAAGTAAGGCGAATGTTATTTCATTTTAAAAAACCTTTTTATTAAATATATGGAGGGCCTTACGAACATAGTATCCTTGGAATGTTATCTGAATGCGTATTAATTTTAGGAAATAACCCTTACTTCTGTTCCTTGTCCTCAAATGGAAATTGCAGAATTCTGGTAAAGGAAGTGCACAACTAGATAGATTTTTGGGTCGAACAATGAAAAAAAAAGTATTTTGTTGTGGATTTGGATTCGGACTGGCCTGAAATGGATTGGTACATTGTTGAGTGTTGTTCTGCTCCACCTCAAGTCAACTACATGTCTTATTGAGGAGCGTCTTGGGGAAAGATGTCTGATAAAATATATTTGAAAAACGCTGCAAATGATTACACAATGGTTTATTATTTTTTATATAGATCACTCGTCTGCAAAGCCACCAACCATCCAACATAAAGAAACATCGATCGCATTTCGGTCAGCTTTAATTTGAACGGAGATTAGGCCTCTTTTGCGATTCACACTCGTGTTTCTGATTTATCGTACGTAAAACCCTTAAATTCTCGTAGGGAGCGAACGGTTTGTCCTACAGGGCTCCGCGTGGTCTCTAAAAATTCTACAAATTCCATACTTTCTTAAATTGAAGGAAAACCAATACCTTTTTTATCAACATTTTTTGAATTAGGATGTTTTCAAAATCCATTTTTGAACCCTTAGAAGTGACCTACATCAACCAAAATCTTCGGGGCACAACGAACCCCAAATGGAGCCTACATACCAAATTTCATCAAAATCGGTCAATGCTAAGTGGGGAAAGTGCCGCGTACGGCGGACGGACGGCCAAATTTTCGTTTATTGTTTTTCAATAATGAACCTTTGGAATCGACCAAGAAAAAATTTATTTCAACACCCCCTCAAAATTTGATGGTTTACGTTTCAAGGTACGTAGAATCCAAAAATCGAATAAAAATTAGGCCTTCCGTCCGCCGTACGCCGTGCGCCGTACGCGGCACTTTTGCCACTTAGCATTGACCGATTTTGATGAAATTTGGTATGTAGGCTCCATTTTGGGTCTAGTTATGCCCCGAATATTTTGGTTGATGTAGGTCACTTCTAAGGGTTCAAAAATGAATTTTGAAATTTTGAAAACGCCCTAACTCAAAAAATTTCGATTTAAAGGTATTGTTTTTTCTTCAATTTAAGATTCTATAGAATTTTTAGAATTTTTTGAGACCACGCGGAGCCCTGTAGGACAAACCCTACGAAAATTTAAGGGTTTTACGTACGATAATTCAGAAACACGAGTGTGAATCGCAAAAGAGGCCTAATCTTCGTTCAAATTAAAGTTGACCGAAATGCGATCGATGTTTTTCTTCATGTTCGATGGATGGTGGCTTCGTAGACGAGTGATCTATAGAAAAATAATAAACCATTGTGTAATAATTTGCAGAGTTTTTATTCGATTTTTGGATTCTACGTACCTTGAAACGTAAACCATCAAATTTTGAGGGGGGTGTTAAACAATTTTTTCTCTTGGTCGATTTCAAAGGTGCTTTATTGAAAATAATAAACCAAAAAGTCGTTCTAAACGCACGAAACTGAGAGACCTCCTCTCTGTTGTGTTTTTCGATATTAATTTCAAACATTGAATTGGAGGTGAGGCTACTAGGCCCTCTAAATATATTACTAGGCCCTCTATATTATTATTTGGATTGAAGACAGTTTTGTAAAACTTGGAGGCCAGACACATTCAATAAGTATTGCTCCTACAATTAAGATAAACTGAAGCCTGAAAAGACGCCTCTTTCAATGTCATTGTGCCAAACACAAAGAACGGTATTTTTTATTATTTTTTTTCACACTAAAGTAACCAATTTTCAGAGACCACATTCCTATAATATTACCCTTCAAAGAGGTATTGACCAGACATAGTACTCCAGCATTACCTAAGTAATATCAGTTTGTCCTGTGAGTCTCTTTCATGACCATGAAACGACTGGACGACGGACAATTTATTCGCACTTGTTGTCAAGAATGTGAAAACCTCGCGGGTGCTTTTCCGATAGTGTGAGTTTTGATACGCTCTTAAATACGTTCTGTCGCTTCAAATATATTTCTTCGACATCCTATTCACCTCAGAAAACCCTTCCCGTGCAATCGTTTAGAGAACGCTTACAAAACCCAAAGCGATTTCCGGTCTGATCGAACCGTTTGAAAGCGGATCAATCAGAGAAGCATTCCCCTCTTCATATTTTTCAATGACTCGACAGATCCTACGGTGTTTGAAGATTGAAAATATTTTAAATTGGTTCATTGTTGTAACTGTTGTAATTTATGTCTAAGCATAAATATAGGGGGCTTCGTTATGAATAGGTCTTCAGAGTTCGTGCGATCCAAAATGTTCTCCAGGTATCTGATAAGAGAGTAACACATGCAAAACGCTGAGAATGATTACACAACAGTTTATTACTTTTCTGTAGAGATCTGTCTGCAAATAACGCAGATTTTTCATTGATGTTACCAACCAACCATAATATTATTATTGGATAATATAATTGCAAGTTTATTTTGGCAGAAAGTTCCTACCATCTGAACGTAGTTATCCCAAAGTTGTGGGTGCCTTCAATTGTTTTGATTCTTTGTTGTTAAGGAACCACAAGTGAGTGACATGAAATTCTATTCGAACGAACGAAAATATATTGCATTTCATCATCTGAAATTTGGCTTCATGTGCGATTCACTCCATCATTCGTCCAACACAGATTCAGGCCCCAACACTTGGTTCCGACTCTGGCCTGACTGTTGCCCACACGTTCTGATAAATATCACAATAAATGCGCATCAAACAGTTTTTGATCGTCAGGGTGGTATCATTCGTTTCTAGAAATTGAACACTACCTCAAACTGATTGAAAAAAGTCATAAACATTCACTCATTAGAGCATTAATTGTCCTCATTAGGCTAACGGTTAGCCCCACAAAGCTGTTGGTGGTGTCAAAAAATTATTTAAAACCGCCGCTATTTTAAATGAATGAAAAAACAGTACCTGTATTTCGAAAGTAAAAATGTTTTCACCCACGTTTTCCCCCTTAGAAGTGACCGACAATTATCAAAAACTTTGGGGCACAACTAGACCTCAAACGAAGTCGATAAGCCAAATGTCATCAAAATCGTCCATGGGAACTAGGCTAAGTGCCGCGTACGGGGTACGGTGGTCGGACGGAAAAATTGTTATTCAATTTTCGAATTCTACTAACCTACCTTGAAACGTTAACCCTCGAATTTTTTTATTATCATCATTATTGAATATAATAAACCAAAATCGCTCTACTTGTAGCTCGATGTTGAAGGCTGTGTGGAACACAAGCAGTTGATTTTGATATACATCCCTTGGTCAAATAGAGGGACCCACGAGTTCTGATATACTAATAAACGCTCATATAACAACAATAGTTGATCGTCTGGATGCCAACATTCGTTTCTTAAAAATTAACACTATATTAACACTAATTTACCTATTAATTTAAAAATTAAGGTTGGTCCCACAATCGTTCGTACGTTTGGTCCTGGGTGGTGTGAAAAATTCTTAATAATTTAGGAAATTTAGATTTAATGAAAAAAACTATACCTTTATTTCGAAAGTTTTCGAGTTTTGAAAATGTTTTCTCCCCATTCATCACGAGGCCTGCATGACAACCCTTCACAGGTGGTAACGCGCCATTTCTTCCACAAATTCCGTTCTCCAAGTTTATCCACGATTCAGTGAGCCATCCATCATCAAAAACTGTTGAATTTCATCTAGTCTTGGGAGATCCGAACATCGGATACTCAATCTGTGTAATATCAGTGCCATCCATTTCTGTGTTTTTCATTCAAAAATTGTGAAAGCACATGTATTGTGAAGTTACCTGTCGAAACTGCTTATGTCCTGTGGAAGCTGCCAGCCTTAAATCATCGTCATCATTCTGAAAGACTGTCTGACATCTTCTAGGACTGATCACTCCAGAGATCAGAAACTTCCTGTCTTTAATTTTCTTCAATGACCATTTAGGGAAGACAAGCAGTTACTTCTGGACCACTTCAGTATTTGCTCTATTTTCTCAAATAAATTATTATTCATATTGATGTTTCATAAAATCAAAAATGCTAGTTTTTCTTTGCGTTGACTCAAGTACCATAGGTACAACTCGATCTCTCTTCTAGGTGGATACTTAACCTGATTAGAGTTATTCCCCTAAAGAGGTTTCAATCTCATTATTCTCACTATTACCAAACTTAATTTCGGACAGCTACTGAATTCAAAAAGGTCTGGATTATACGAACAGATCATTTAGTGATATCCATAATAACATTCCCAATATAAATAATACATTCATTCATTCAATTGGTCAAAAATCTATTGTTCAGACACCTCCTCAGAAGGACTTTAATAGACTTCTCATTTACTTTACCAACGTTTTAAGGAAATGCCTGTGTTGTAAGTTTGCACCCAAGGTTGAAAATTTTGGTTTGGAGGGTGTTTCCCACTTAGGTGGACGATATTGTAAACATTTTAGAACTTTAGATCAACATTTTGGAGGAGAACAAAATCATCATTGGCGATAAAAGATAATGTAGGTATACTTTCATGTTTAGAAATCTTTTGATCTTTTTTCTCAAATCGCTACAATGGCTTTGATGAAATGTACAGGAATTTTTCATTTTATAGGTACAAACAATGCCGTATGAGAGTACACGCCTGAGGTGGCAACTGAAGGAAGCTCAGCCAGTACTTCCCTAACTTTTGGGGGAGACCACCCAGATCCCCACTCTGATTCCTTCTACCTACCTAATTGGTCTCACGAAATAGCTCTCTTGTAAAGCTTCGTCGGCGGAAATTGTTTCCTCGTCTACGTGCAGATAGGTAGTGAGGTGTGAGAGATACAGGTGGTTGCTCGTCCTCATAAACTTCAAATCCTCCCCACCACCTAATTATACCTGTTTTCGTTCTTTGGCTTGGAAAGGGACTTATTTGGTCTTCCTGATGTGCACAAATCGTTGTATCTGAGGCAGAAATTGAAAACGGAATCTTCGCAATTATTCGACACTAAAACTCATCGACAGTAGATTCCAGGGGATTCAACAAGGAGTTTGTTACTGTACTAAGGCACTTTTTCTACAAACTCACGAGACGTTTCATCTTTATTTCATAACCCGAAGGTGATCTCCACTAATACACCTACTTGAAAGAGACCTCGAGTTTTTGAAAGTTGCCCATGTTTGTTTTCAAAGGAAACAAATGGTGTCTTAGGGTGATACTTCCAGCCAAAGTAAACTTCATCATTAATATTGATTCCATTTTCCAGATTCTACGCTCCTTAAAACGCAAAACATATGTTTGAAGAGGGGTTAAACATTATTTTTGTTACTCGATTCTCAAGGCTCATTATTGTCAACGGTGGACCAAAAGAAACCACCTAACTAAGTTGGTTGGAAAGTAAGGCCAGGGCAAACTACGCAAGATTCTCTCTCACACACACGGACCTTCATAGATGAACACTACTTATGGATTTTTATGACGGATTTTGATTCAGGATGAACTGAAATGGATTTTTCCGTAAGTCCTTACTACTGAGAAACGTCCTAAAAATGAAAGGTCCTTTGATTTGGAGAAGTGACAACCTTATTTACTTCCAATCCGTGAGATACCATCTTTTTCATGAAATGATATGAATTCGACACTTTATCCTTTGTCTCATGTGGATACTATTTTTACTTAGAGAATCTCAAAGGTACAATTTTTTTGAGCTGGATAATTTTTTTAAATTACTGAAGTCCATTTTAGTACAAAAACCATTTACGTATCCAAAATATTGAAAGTTGTGTGCTTTACCCCGTCTCCGGTTGCTATTTTTCCATATGTATGTAATTGGGCTATTTCAAAACATTCCAGTTGGAAACCTTCAAGCGAAAACCGAGTAGTGTGGCAATTTAGTTCAATGGAGGCTTGAGTGAAATACCCTCAGTACAAAAACCTCAGAGTAATCTGCTCAACTCTTGCAGATAAACTCCACTGCTGAAAGCTCCTAATTTGCATTCACCCTCACTATTCAAGGTTCCCGCTTTGCTTTACGTGTAATGGGCCAGTAGCTTCAGATAACCACTCTGTACTCCGTCAGTCTCTGTTCCCGTGGAATATTCCGTCAGTGTTATCAACAATACTAAGTTGCTGGTCCTAATAACAGTACAGGCAAGTACTGAACTCTAACGGTCCAATGGTAAACTGGTAGGTGGGCTCGTATAATAAGGCCATTCTACCAAGCTTTTAATATTTTACATGCGTTCCGCTGTCAAAAACTATACCATGATCCATTTCAATTCCACACTGCCTACTGGATGTTTAATTGTCGATTTAAGTATACAGGGTGTCCCATGTTAAGGACCGAAAAGCTTCGGGAGTCGATTCTACAACTAATGCAAGTAAAAAATTCTCTCTATCTCTTTCTAGTCTCTTAGCAATTTTTTAACCCCTTGTTTTTCCAAGTTTTTCCATATTAAGATTTCTTCGTGTTCGACATGAATCTACTAAAATTGCCATAACTACCTTAATTTACCTTTAAAATGTGAAAATAAGGGCAACGTTAGAATTGGAGTAATATTTTTCATCTTTCTAGTGCCAAAAAAACTACAACTCAACTAAAAGAGTAATTTATGTCAAATTGGCAAAATTTCATATGTTTTCTGTTAGATATTAACGTTTTTCTTCCCCATGGTTATTCACGTATCTGAACAATAAAAGTTGTGCAAAGATCTCAGCTTTCCAACGGTATAATCAAAAAATACTTTTCAGTTGAATTTAGGAGAGGAATCTGTGTTTGAACGCGGAAAAACGTGGATTTTTCTCATCGAAATCGACAATTTGACGGTAGGAACTTGGGGACTACACCGCCGCGACTCATCTCAAGCAGTGAGTTCTGATCAAAACGTCGATTTCGTTGAAAAAAAAAAAAAAAAAAAAAAAAAAAAAAAAAAAAAAAAAAAAAAAAAAAAAAAAAAAAAAAAAAACGCTGCAAATTATTACACAAAGGTTTATTATTTTTCTATATAGATCACTCGTCTGCAAAGAACACGGCTTTGCCATTGTTACCACCAACCAACATAAAGAAAATCATCGATCGCATTTTGGTCAGCTAAAATTTGAACAAAAACAAAACAACTCGTAGAGTGATTTTTGCCAAATTAGCAAAATTTTATAATTTTTGTGTTGGTTGTTAAGATTGTTCTTCCCCATGGTTATTCACGTACCTGAACACCAAAAATTGTGCAAAGATCTCAGCTTTCCAACGGTTTTAAAAAAAAATGTATTATCAATCGAATTTAGGGGAGGAATTTGTGTTTGGACGCGGAACAACGTGGATTTTGGTTTATTATTTTCAATAATGAACCTTTGGAATCGACCAAGAAAATAATTTTTAACCCCCCCTCACCCACAAAATTTGTTGTTTTATGTTTCAATGTACCTGAAATCCAAAAATCGAATAAAAATTCGGACGTCCGTCCGCCACAAGAGGCACTTTCCTTAGTTTCCATGGACCGATTTTGATGAAATTTGGTATATAGGCCATTTGGGGTCTAGTTGTGCCCCAAAGCTTTTGGTTGAAGTCGGTCACATCTAAGGGTTGAAATTTTGAAAACGCCCTAGCTCAAAAAATTTCGATGTAAAGGTGTTGTTTTTTTCAATTTGAGATAGCACTGAATTTTCAGAGACCACGGGGAGCTCTGTACGACCAACTGTTCGCTCCCTACGAGTACATAAGGGGGTCTCAGTCAGTCGCCGTTCTTTCTCAGCATTTCACGAAATTGAAGGGGCAAAAACTTAAAAAGTAGTACCCAACTTGGAAATTTTGAAGGATTTTAGAAATTCATTTGTGGGCGGCCCTAGGGAATTGAAAAACAGAAATATAATTGCCAATGGAAAATGGGAAAAACTACTGAATACACGGATTTTCCCATGTTTTTCCCATATTTCTCTGGCAATTATTGTTCGATTTTGATTATTCCGGCGGTAATATTTCTGTTTTTCAATTCCCTTGGCCCGTGCACCAACGAATTTCTAAAATCCTTGAAAATTTCAAGTTTAGCTACATTTTATGTTTTTGCGCCTTCAATTTCTTGAAATATTGACCCGGAACGAGGAACAAACGGCGACAGACTGAGAGCCCTTAAGGGTCGGACCTGCGATGAACCAGAAAACACGAGTGGGAATCGCTAAAGGGACCTAATCTCCGTTCAAATTTTAGACCCATCTGACGTTTGTCATCATGTCGATACCTAAGAGCACAAAGGCATTTTTATTTTCTTTGAATTTCAGAAAACTCACATTCAACAAACTATTATTGACCTTTTTGACGATTATACCTTGAAAATTTATTGAAGAAATTAAAGAGTCATGTGTAAAAAGCCATTATTTTAGGAATTGTGCTCTGGTGATTCTTTCTTTTGCGTCTTTCTCAAAACTTCGTTTTTAGACATAGCGCCTTTGTGCTTTAAGGTATCGATGCCAGACCCACTTGTAAATGGAATTTTCCCTGATTTCATCAATTACGGGGCACGACCGTGTTCATTAAACTTGTGAAACAAAAACATTTATTTCCCTGTCAAAAAAACTTCTTGAACCACAAAAGTAGAATTGAAGAGGTTTCTATAAGCATGAAATATCGCATCCCCTTACGAAATTCTCGTTAGACAAAAACTTTTTTTCTTTATTTGGTAAACTCGGAACTACGACAAATAGCGGATTTTCTTCTCCTGTGGGTGCAAAAATAAAAAACGTCTTTGCTCCCTTGAGTTTCTTTTGCCGTCTTATCTTTTCTCAGTTCAGTTTTAATAACCGGACAAGGAGAAAAAATGTAAAGAAACGTTCAGTAAGTGTAGCACGCTGTGAGCGGGATGTATAATTGGAGGCTTGGTGAAAGGAAAATGCGAAGGAATGGCAAAGGTTGAAACGAGCTTTGCTTGGGGTGAAGAGTTCCCCGTCATCGTCGACTTGCTCCGCACAGAGGAAATTATGTTATCATTAAAAACGTTTTCTGCCGCGATTTTTTTTTCAAATTAAATAAACGCTACGAGGAAAAAAATGAAATAAAATGAAGTCATGGTCTTTTACTTCGAGAGATCAGGAACGGTTAGGTAAAACTGAATAAACCGTAATATCCGCCATGAAAATGGAAATACTAGATTCGAGCTGTGGGAAGGTTACGTGTTTTAAAACCAAGAATGAGATACGGCGGGGAAGGATATTACATTCTTTAGCCACCCTCACTCAACGCTTTCACTTTTCTGATCGTGATTGACAAAGGGAGTATTATCTCAATATACTTATCTATCTCAATATAAATACTTCGTCGGGGTATTTCCTTCCCTTGCAATCAACCTATCGTACAAGTTTTTACTCGAACTTGAGACCCCACTTTTCTAACTTCGCCATATATGAAGCGCAGTGGTCAGAAAAAGCATTTACCAGAATAGAAGGGGACATTTTAATATGATTCCCAAGATGATTTGGTTGGTAATTATTTCATTTCTCAGTTTGTTTTCGTTAAATTTGTACTACTCCAAGGAAACCAGATGAAATCATTTCGACAAGATTCACTATCATTTGGACAGAAATCACCTGTCAGTGACATATGGTTGTCTGGGAGTTGTGGGTGCCTCCATTTTCAAAATAAAATTCGATTCTTGGTAGTTGCTTTCATTAGGAAACTTGATAACTGGTTGCTAAGGACGCAAAACTGAGTACAACTCAAATAAATGAACTACGATCGCATTTTTCTCATCTCGAATTGGAACGGAGATTAGGCCGCTTTTACGATTCACACTCGTGTTTCTGATTTATCGTACGTCCAATCCCTAAGTTGTCATAGAGAGCGAACGGTTGATCCTACAGAGCCCTGGGCGGTCTCATTCGATTCAAAACATTCAAAACTATTTTAAATTGGTGATAAAACAATACCTTTACTTGTTTGTGGGCGTTTTGAAAATAGCCCTCATTTTTCAACCCTTAGGAGTGACCAGCTAAAGCTTCGGGGCAGAACTAGATCCCGAATGGAGCCTATTTACCAAATCTCATCATAATCGGTTCATGGTAACAAAGGAAAGTGCCGCGTACCGCGGAAGGACGGCACAATTTTCATTCGATTTTGGTTTATTATTTGCAATAATAAACCTTTGGAATCGACCAAGAAAGAAAAATTTGTTTACCCCCCTTCAAAATTTGTTGGTTTACGTTTCAAGATACGTAGAATCCGAAAATCGAATAAAAAAATTTCCCGTCCGTCCGCCGTACGCGGCACTTTCCTTAGTTTCCATAGACCGATTAAGATGAAATTTGGTATGTGGGCCATTTGGGGTCTAGTTGTGCCCCAAATCTTTTGGTTGATGTCAGTCACTCCTAAGGGTTGACATTTATTTAACTTTGTGTTTTTTATGATTTGATAATAAATATTATTTGTATTGTACTTAACTGCTTTTACTACTTGATCCTTTCCATTTTTGAAGTGGAAGAAAAAAATCATTTCATTGAACAGAGGTATCTTGCAAACAGGAATTGGAATAAACATAAAATGGAATGCTCATTCATTTTCATTAAATTTGAAATTATTGACTTTTATAACATTTTAAATTACTACTAACTTATATTACATTTTAAATACCTATTATCGTTTTTATTAATATATTTAAAATGTTAATATTTATAATTCTTAATTAATGGGGGTTTTCATTTGGTTTGCAAAATCATCGGTGGGTTAATTTGAAATATCGGTAGTATCGATATCTAATAATATCGGTATCGATACTTCCAGAGAAATATCGTATCGAAAGGAGTATCGATACTTTGGAGTATCGTGCCGTCCCTACTGATGAAATCGAATCATGTATCTGTATGTATAATCAGTGCCCTCGGAACCATTGATTTGCGGATCCACTGGAACGTTGTACATGCCTGGAACACTCTGGACAAAGTTCCCTAACCAGGACGTATCGGCGATCGTTCGGGAGGGTGTGTGTGCAATCCTTTCCCAGTTCTCCGCACCACCCGCCAGCGCCCTTTGCAAACTCTACGTACACCCCGCGGCCCCTTTGAAATCAATAGACAGAAGTCATTGCCTCGATTACTTAGTTTGCGAATCACTAAAACGGCTAATAGGCGAATTACTGCGCCACGCCTCCCCCATCACTCCCCAGCGCGTTATCTTTCCATCACCTCATTCACTAATTCGCCTCCATTCCGAGGTTTCACTCCATTTCCCCTCTCGCCTTTCAATACTAGTCACGCGACTCCCTTTCGATATTTAGGCTGTAGTTTTCCACTAAAGTCACACCCGTTTATCACTAACTTTATTGGATCGCTCCCAAACGCCGCTGTTTGGTTACCAAATGAAATGGTATTGCTTAGGCCCATACACTATACGAACTGACTACAGTACTTTCCTACAAAAATCTATATAATTATTTTATAAATTTGGAATTCACCATTTAATTTATATTTTATACATGGTTTTCGAGTCTACGAAGATAGCGGAAGCATTGTTTCTACTTTTCATGGTTACATTTCATGGTTTTACATTTCAGCCCTTCCTGAACTACTTTGGTTTTGTGCCTGTCAATCTGTGTCTCTACAGGTCCGTGTCTGTCGTTCTGTAATGAAATACAGGTAACTGGCAAAACTATACGAAGTTATTGTCTGATTTCGAGGACATTTTCAAGAGTTGTGCTGGTTGTCATGTAAATAGTCCCATATGAAAATCATCGTCACCGGATTGATAGTAGCCACTGCGCTTGTACATACGTGAATTCCTTGTAACAGCCATAACTTCTAGGTACACCGGATGATTTCGACGAAATTGTCAGGAATTTTGGCATAAAACTGGTCCCTTACGAAAATCATCGCGCCTAGATACTGGTGATGATAATGTAAAGTTTCCTAGTTCGAAGTACAGCTGAATAATCTGCATGACTTCCGAATGTATAAATAATCCTAGACAAGCTTCAGAGGAGGACTATGTTCGGGATCTTGGAAGGAATGGTCGAACTTAGAGGCTCCACATTGGAAAAGTGTTACTCCGAGGCACATCTTTCACTCACTACGGCGTCAGGTAGAGGGCTCTAAACAAACACATCAATATTTCCCGCTACACCCGCTCTCTCTTCTCCGGTGGAACGGCAACAACCCCAGGCGTCTTCTTAAGCCCACCAGCGCCCTCCGCATCCCAAGTTTCTATCGCCGTGTCCTCACGGGCGCTGTGTTTCAATTTCATGCTGTATATTTTAGCGCTATAAAATCCCAGTCTTAAATCTGGGTGGTGATTAAAATGTGTTTGTTTGCGGCGATATCCTTCTTTTCTTCCCAAGGAATGAGGGAGACCGAAAGAGATGGCGACTTAACCCATTATCTCAACTCGATTAAAAACCCTATATAATCTACTATTATTTTACTAAGTGAAAGTGGTTTTTGAATAGTCACAAGTGAGACTACTGAATCACTACGTTCTAAGTAGTATTGCAAAGTAATTGCAACAACAAAGTTCTTAGTTGTCACTAGACGTATTTGGAATGTTTGATGATGAGGCTTTCAAGGCAAAAATTGGATAGATACATTTAAGCTAAACTTGAGGCTATGAAAACTTAAATACTCAATCTTATGGAAGTACACTGGCTAAATAATGAAATACGCTTAGAAGAAGAAACAGACAGATGATTTCAAATTGTGTGTTGGAAGAAATAAATTCGATTCGTAATTTCTGGAAAAACGGTATCGAAACATGACATTTCTCTGGAAAGCGTAGGTTATCAGAGTATTAGGAGATAGAGAACGTCTGCCAAGTGGATGAGGCACATAGCTTCCTCGTCACCGTAACCACCGTATATATCATTACAAATATTCACAAAAATCTTGATTCTATTACCAGGATGGAGTTATAGATTAGGGTAGAATGTGGAAAATTGGATGATTTGTTGTTATGCAGGAGCATAACACAAAAACAAGTGAAAACATACTTTATTGTTATTTAATTATGAAATGGCAAATAAGTTATAAAATGACAAAACAGACAAAACCAAAACAGATTGCTTGCACATACCTAATAAGATATAGATTATTGATCCTAAAATATCAATGTCTAAGTACCTTGCACTGCCGTCATAGGAGACCATCCACACATAAACCCGGACAAACTTTGAAAATTTCCTAGAATTCCGGAGGAAAATGTAGAATTTATGGCTGCTACAAATTCTACGTTCGCACATGCGCAGAGGGCCATGATTTTTATAGGAGACCAACTACACGCCAAGGGAGTATAGGGAGTACTTCTCTGGTGCCACCCCTTTGAGATTGAAATCATGATGACAAAGATAATATTTAGGAATAATCTGACTCCAAGTCGATAATTCGGAAGAGAATGTAGATTTTATTGTTCAAACTTCCTAGATTACCAGATTGAAACAAGGACAGAGTGTTTCTAATAATCAAAAGAGTAAATCGATAATTGAAAAATAAAAATGATTGTAGGTAGGGACCTTACCGGAAGTTTCGACTATTACCTGCTTGCCAGTTGCTGGAGACTACTATGCGGGAGAGACGAGTGACTTAGTACCTATTTCTGGAGTTTTTATTTGGAAGCATGACATAACAATGGTAGTCATCACAATGAAACACTTCTTATTTTTCAGGAAATCAGACATAATAACATATATGAGTACATCATTTCTTAACTCATTAACAAACTTATTAAAAGCTCATTTTAATGTCTGGCACTTTTCCATTGAGTTCTCAACCATGCAGTCTCAATTTCTTTGAATTCCCTAATTTTGTGAAATATAAGATATTTTACAAAACTGGCTCAGGCCAAGACTGAGAATTCCAAGAATAATAGTGAATTTTCCAAAAACAGAATTTACGAAAGTTTTTCTTCTTGGCAACCTGTGAACATTCAAACGAAGTTAATTCTTAATTATATACAGTTAGATCTTGGTTCCTACAATCTGTACATTGAAACAACCAGTCAAATGAAAAAAATAACTTCTTTACCTGCGAATTAACTAAATTTATTGTTTTCGATTTTTTTTTTTTTTTGCGTTTCTCCCTGGCGGGCGGATCGGCAGAATCTGACCATTGTAAGTCGAGCGCCGTCTCAGGTGAGATCGGATGGTGTCGACTTCTTTCAGAGTTTCAGTGATGCCCGAGTTACGTCAAGGAAGTAGGCAAGAGAGAGAAGAGTTTTTGTCCGATCACTAGCCCAAATTGTTGTCTGTTTTGAGCTTATATAAGAAACATATTGTAATGCATCCCAGTGGACGTCCCATTGGAAAATCATTAGATCAATTGGAACCAGTTAGTAAGCGATAAAACTGTTCCACTCGATCTAATGTATTCGGTATTATAGCCAAGAAATACGTTCTAACGTTGAACTTTCATCTGTGAGTTTTGGTAGGCAGTCCGAAGAAGTTCACATCCGTATTCAAGGTGAAAAAAAAAAAAAAAAAAAATGCGGTTTATGGTGGCATCACTATTAGTTGCATGGTGGTTCAGAGACAATTTTCCCTCAATTCCAGGGTTTGGATAACATCTCATCATCATCATCTTCTAAAGGCTCCACCTTGTCGTAATAACCACTCCGATCTGTTTGTCGCGATAGACTTCATGTTAGAGTAGGATGTAGTGTTCATCAGCATCATCACGTCGCTGAAGTATGACGTCCTGGGTCTTCCTCTAGGTCTCGTACCTTGAATTCTTCCTTCTAGTATGTTGCTGATGAAGGGGTTGTGTCGTAGCAGGTGTCCGATAAGTTTCGTTTTTCTCTTCAGTATTGATCTGATCAGTTGTCTACTTTCTCCTACTTCTTGTAGGAGAACCAGGACGTTGTCTTGGTCATCCTTCTCCTAAACCATATTTCCATTGCCTCCAATCTGTCTTTTTCATTTTTTCCCAGGGTCCACGTTTCGCATCCATACAGTAATGTGCTCCAAACATACGATCTGATGAATTTCTTCCTTGTTTCCAATTTGAGGTGCTTGCTGGTAATCAAGGCATACTTCTTACGGAAGGCTTGCTTGGCTAGTGCGATTCTCCTTTTGATGTCGTTTGCAGATTTATTGTCAAATGTTATGCAGCTTCCAAGGTAACAAAACTCTTCTACTTTTTCGATTGGTATGCCTTTTATTTTTATTTGAGTGTTTGGGTTAATGTTGCTTTTGTCTCTATTTGATATCATCGTTTTTGTCTTTTTAGCATTTATTCTAACTTTATATCGGTCAAAAATGTCAGATAGAATATTAAGCATATGGTTCATTTCTTCCTCGGTTTCCGCTACTAGGGCTATGTCGTCTGCAAATCTGATACAATGAACTTTGTGGCCATTGATTCTATTTAACATAGATTACATCTAGTAAGCTATAAATGAACCGAAATATTGAAAAATCGGATATTTTGTGAATATTGTTCCCTCACTCACCCCCTCTCCATGCTAATTTTGATACTTTGATGAAATAGTATGAGTCGGAAGACGAATAGTTGTGAGTCGAACTAAAAAATAAACATGCAAATCGGTTGGGAATTGAGGCCTGGGCAGAGTTTACAAGATTATGCCCACAAACGCACGTTTAACCCTCCCTTCCCCCCCCCCTTAAAAGGCAAAATTCGAAATTCTGGCGACGTAGTACGTAACTAGATAGTTTACCGCGTTGAACAAAAAAAGAACCACGAAAATCAGTAGAAAACAAAGGCCTGAGTACACAAGATTTTGTCACACACACACAGACATACAGCTATGTTTTTCTTCTCGCGGTTTTGGATTCAGAATCGTCTAAAACGGATTACTGTGTGGTTATTTTTTTCTGTTGAGTGTTGTCCAACTTTACCCCAAATTAATCGCATAAGGACGCCCAAGTCTTACTGTGGGACGTCCTAAAAAGGGCGCTTCAGAGCAATCTAGCGGATTTAAAAATTTCGTGACTGTTGTTGAGTTGCTCTAAAATCACTATGACTTTCAGTGGTCATCATATCTCAGTAGCATAAATAATTATTCGTTTATTATCATTAATGTAAGGTGATTATAGTATCCAAACTCTTCGTTTTCTTAGCCCTCGTTTCGAGCCAGTCTTTTATAGGAACTAATTTCTGGTGATATTACCAGTCGCAGAACACCGTGAATAAATAAAAGGATTCTTAAATCTATAAAGATATAGATAGTTGCCTCTAATTAAGTTCTAAAGAGCTCCGCTATGAATCAGGTCAACCGACTTCACACGACGCCGATTTTATATCTTTAAACCGAATGCTATGAGCAGCGACGCAGACAACTGATAATTAATTAATTCATAGCGATGCTTTATAAATGAGGGCTGAGGTAGGGTGTCTGGTATCGGAAAGGACGTGGGATGAGAGCAGCAGCTTCCGTTGCTCGACCGGAGAGTTCAGTTGAAGATGGCGATGGAGAGGGGAGAGTAGAATTGTGAGGTGTCCAGGGGAGGGAGAGGGGGGTACTACCGGTTTAATTAAATGCGTATCTTGCTCTGGGCTCTTCCCGTGGAAACTGAGGCTTCGATGGCTTCGAATGCTCCGGCGGATTATCTGCTGCGCCAGGAACAATGTGGGGATAAGGCCAGGATCAGCAACTCGACTCCAGGCCAATACCGCAAACCCTGCCAGGTCCGTGAGATCGTGAAAAGCTCAGAGTTATCAGGAAAATTCTTTTCGTTCGAACATTAATT
The DNA here is from genome assembly GCA_009739505.2 of Apolygus lucorum. Lineage (NCBI taxonomy): Eukaryota > Metazoa > Arthropoda > Insecta > Hemiptera > Miridae > Apolygus > Apolygus lucorum. The sequence goes on along the minus strand of CM019167.2, from coordinate 45,511,726 downwards.
GACGTTTATGTTATCGGAACATTACGTATCAGCCTTTTGGTTTATAATTCCAATAATTTCCTTTTGGAATCAAACAAGAAAAACCATTTTGAATCCCCCGTCACAATTTGATATTTTACAATCCGAAACTGGAAAGAAAGTCCGGTCGTTGAATTGTTACTGAATGTTCGAAATTCGCATTTTTAAGAAGGAGTGGAATTCAAAATGCACGGGTACCCGATATTTAATTGTTCTCGGTTTTCTAATAGATCGTAAACATTCAGGTTTGCAGAATATAATCAGAAATTCATGTGTGACAAAGGCGTCGATGACTTTGGAGGAATGACGAAAAAACGCATTGCCTTCGGCTTAAAATGGCGATGCGTTTGGGTAACGATGGAGACATGATGATTTTAGGTTCACAGAAAATGTGGAAAGATTGAAAATGCGTGCGATCGGTGATACTATACCGACGCAAACATCTAGTAATTCTGAATTGAAAAATTATTTTTCAAAGTCCTTATTCATCTGAGTTATAATGTAACAATCCTCACAGTTTGAGTTGTGCTGATCACTAACATAATGGACGTTGGGATTGGTTTAGGTATTACAGTTACAGCTTCCCGGTAAATTAAAAATGTTTTTGCGGGTACTATCAGCCCAAAGTTTATCCAGCACCTGAAAAATCACTAGTGGCAAATACAATTTGTATAGCACCCCTATTGGCGGTGGGAAAGAACAGTCCTGTTCAATGCAATTATGCTAAGACGTAGTAGGTAGGTACTACGTGAAATCCGCTGCCTCTAAATGCGCATTTTCGCCATTACACTTGGAAATGCGTTGTAAACAACTTCAGGCGGGAGAAAGCATGATGCAAAGAAACAAAAATTCACCCAAACACAGCGCTCCGCTAACCAACTTTCACTTTTTATTTCCCCAAACTCATTATTGGCGTGACAAACACTGGTGCCGGATAGTGATGTTACCGTTATACCAAATAGTGGTCACCATGGTGCCCCACAGTGGCCCTAAGACTCCAGAGACAATTTCTCAGCATGTCGATGATAGGTGTTTGGGTCTTTTGCTTCCAATTCTGAATTGGTATTCCATTCACCACCAGAATTTACAAAAACGAGTTCAACTCGTTCATGGTGACAGGCTGGCGACGTCCTTGGATTTTCTGTAGAATTTGTAGTAAGTAAAAGTAAAGTAAACAACCATTTCAGGTTGAATTTGAATCGAATCAGAGATCGGTTCTCATCTCGGCTCCGAAAAGCGTCAGCGAACGATCACTGCTACCGGAACCCCCAAGAATGTGCATCAGCGAGATACAACCCTGTCGGTCCGTGACAAAGTAATTTATATGAAGATAATATTCGGCATGAGAGATATATTTTGAAAGTTGAAGACAACTTAAAAGTGATTCTAGCTTGTGAAGACATGTGAGGGAAGATCCAAGCCAAGGGAGAGTTATTGATTAGGAAACCACTCCAAGGGAAAAGAACAGTCTACATTTGGTATTCAGATTCCAAGAGGCGAAGACATATTGGAATCCGAACCTTTGGCGTGGAAGAGGCCGAGAGAAAGGGAACACCCGTACTCTACGGGAAGTAGCTCTCATCCGATATCATTTCCCGCTGATAGACTGTCTCCTAGCAAAGACCACACTGATACTCCAACGACGCGACCGCGGGACGGCACAAACGAGCGAAGTTCATGTTTTTCGTGACCTGATCGTGTGTCGTGAGCGGTCTGTCTCTCCGTATTTCATCATTGTTTTGTTGATTTTATTTCATTATTTTCAATAATAAACCTTTGGAATCGACCAAGAAAAAAAAATTCAACCCCCCCCCCCCCCTCAAAATTTGTTGGTTTACGTTTCAAGATACGTATTATCCGAAAATCGAATGAAAATTTTGCCGTCCGTCCGCCGTACGCGACACTTTCCTTAGTTCTCATGGACCGATTTTGATTGAATTTGGTATGTGAGCTCCATTTGGGGTCTAGTTGTGCGCCAAAGCTTTTGGTTGATGTCAGTCACTTCTAAGGGTTGACATTTTTTAAACGCCCTAGCTCAAAAACGTTTGATATAAAGGTATGGTTTTGTCATCAATTGAAAATAGTACCTATTGAAGTTTTAGAATCGAAAGAGACCACCCAGTGCTCTGTAGGGCAAACCGTTCGCTCCCTACGAGAACTTCAGGGTTGGGCTTATGATAAATCAGAAACTCGTGTGTGAATCGCAAAAGAGGCCATATCTACTTTCACATTTTAGTTGACCGAAATACGATCGTTGTTCGTTTCTTCGAGTTATATTAAGTTCTGTGTCCTTACCAACTAGTATCAAATTTTCTGATGAAGGCAACCAGCATAATGATCAGTTTTGTTTTAGAGCTCCCTATTTTAACGCATATATCCAAAAGTTTGATTTTGAAAGTCCTGTCATTCATAACACTGAATACACGATATAGATTAGTGCAGAGATTGTCAATTTTTTCTTCATCATTTCGATTGCCAGCTATGAAGTGTAAATCCACCATCAATTCATCCTTCACCTCATTCAAATCTGACTCATTAACATGCAATGCATGTACTTTTTCGATTAATGCTATGGTTTGTTCCATAGTAATTTATGTTTTTCTGAACACTAGTCCCTATATCCGTCGGAGGTATTACAAATAAATACAAGTCAACTTTTTATTCAACTTCATGTCACTCATTTGCTGTTGATTGCGTCATTTGCTGTCATACCTTGAACTCGTCAGTTGATTGTGGCTGTGAATGAAACGAGGTAAAGACCAGTTCAAGGTTTTGGTTTATTGTTTTCAATAATGAACCTTTGGAATCGACCAAGAAAACATTTTTTTTAACACCCCCTCAAAATTTGATGGTTTACGTTTCAAGGTACGTAGAATCCAAAAATCGAATAAAAATGTGGCCGTCCGTCCGCCGTACGCCGTACGCGGCACTTTTGCCACTTAGCATTGACCGATTTTGTTGAAATTTGGTATGTAGGCTCCATTTGGGGTCTAGTTGAGCCCCGAAGCTTTTGGTTGATGTAGGTCACTTCTAAGGGTTCCAAAATCAATTTTGAAATTTTGAAAACGCCCTAACTCAAAAAATTTCGATATAAAAGTATTATTTTCCTTCAATTTAAGATTCTATAGAATTTTTAGAATTTTTTGAGACCACCCGGAGCTCTGTAGGACAAACCGTTCGCTCACTACGAGAATTTAAAGTTTGGACGTACGATAAATCAGAAACACGAGTGTGAATCGCAAAACAGGCCTAATCTCCGTTCAAATTAAAGCTGACCGAAATGCGATAGATGTTTTTCTTCATGTTGGATGGTTGGTGGCTCTGCAGACGAGTGATCTATATAAAAATAATAAACCGTTGTGTAATAATTTGCAGCGTTTTATTATGGCGCGTGTCAAGGATAAATCCTGGCGCGTGTCAAGGATAAACTTGGCCCGTGTCAAGGTCAAATCCGAGTAAATATACAGGATTGAGAAAGCGCTATCTCTGTAATCCGACAAATCCGTGTTTAGAACAGTGCAAGTTAGACCAATTAGTGAACACACAAATTAGCAATTATTGGACTTCTTAGATGACGTACTACCTTGATTTTGCAAAGCAAGGTCAATGGTGTGTAGATGTATGTTTGGACCGAAAATCAAATTCAAATTCACTCTTGAAACCATATTACCGAAATTGACACTACGGAGACGAACAGAGACATGTTAATGGTCCTAGAAGCAACGATCAACTGTGAGGGTTTCAGATCAATGTTTCAACCGAACATAGTTTGACCAATGAGAGAATTTTCTATTAATTTGTAAGATTCTGATGTAAGGTGTCGAATGAGCGAATCTTCGAGAAGGTTTCTGAGTATATCTTTTTTTATAGATCCAGAAAAATTATCCTCCTCTTTCACCGAGCTGTCGGTCGATTTTCTGCCTTCATCTGAGTCGGAGAAAATTCAGTGCCTCAATGAGTCTATTTACACTTATTATCCAAAGATAGCACTTCAAGTAACGGCTATTCTGCCTATCTATTACCGATCAACAATCAACCACTCGCTTAATCGAATTCATGAGGTAGATAGATTGAGTAGAAGACATTTTGAAACGGCTTTCCTCATTTTATGGTTTTTTGTCGAATGCACTTCCGTTTTACACCATCATCAGGACTCCATATAACAGGTACGTGTACATTTATTGAAACTCATTATAATTTAATAATCTCCAAGTCGATTCACTTAGGGTTGATTGACCTAGTTTACTCTAGAATTTAGTAGTAGGTTCAAATTGCAGAGGTCTTTTTGGTAGGTAATTCAATTTTTTAGTTATAAAGATACAAGGTAACGTACTCATTTGAGACTTTTTCCTAAACTCATCTAGGTAGATTACACCCTAAAAAAGGTTTATCAGGCTCATGTGCTCTCCTCTCTTAACTTGTTAAAACCTAGCTTTAAAGATTTTTTTTGAAGCAAATTTTTTCCCAAGTTGATACAGTTACAAGAAAATGTATAATTAAACCTACCTTAAGCAAATCTGAGTACTCATTCCATAATTTTCATTGAACATAAAAAAAAACAATCCTTATGTTCCACAATATATTTATAGCTGAGTTACTTGTACTGAATTCATTTGTTTGGTCATTGCTGACGAGGGGATAGATGTGACCGTGTTCGCAGGGGAAAGCGGCCTTTGGTGGCGATTCTCAGATAGGCTACTGCGGGGGGTCGCGTGTTCGAGTCTCGCCGCCGGGCCGTGTTTTCGTTTGTCATGGGCTCATCACCCCTCTCGTCAAAACCCAGAAAAATTTTATTTATTCATTTTTTAATTTTTTTTTTTTTTTACTTTTTATGTTGCACATGTCACTAAATTTTACTCACAAAAAGAAAGGACAAACAAACCCAATAATTAAATACAGTTTTTAAGACTCTTTTTATCAAGAGCCGATCTAGTAGATTCTGTAACCTGTTGTTGAATTTGGAATGTTTTTTCTCATTTATAGAAATTATACCAGCGGATTGGTTTACTGTCGAATACTCACAGTTTTGAAATCCACTCGCTCATTTGGTTAAAATAGAATACTCATTGCATCACCAAAGCTCATCCGACCCTGATGCTGGCAGTAAATTGGTCTGCAGCTTGTGAAAGGAGGGGTCTATTTTGTTGGACATAAACCCTAATCACATTGCCAGGAAATTTTTGTTGTGTATGACTTTAAGATAGATCCACTTTCTCTCAATCTCCCGTGATGCAAATGTTTGTTCGATTTCTTTGTGGCTTACGTGTTTTGTTTTAACTATGATACTTAACATTACGAATGTAATTTTGGGACAAAAAGGACCGTCACCAATTAATAAACACTTTTACTTATTTCATAGAGAATCAATTAAGAATGCCGGAAGCGAGGAAAAACAGATCCACTCGATCCGACCACTCTACCATAATAGGGTGGCGGGTAGGTCCGGCGAAGAGCATCCTGCCAAAGTTTGATTCTTCGTGCCAAAACCATTCAAAAGGGAAGCCACTTGGACCCGTGTGCCCTGAAAAGAAGGGTTTTCCTTCATCCCTTCCTCGACCAGCCAACTCATTCACAATCTCCTCCAGTCTCCTTGCTTCCTCACCCTCACCAGCCACCACACTGTAGTCTTCTCAAGGAGGGAGGCGGCAATATTGATCTCTCTCTCTCTCTTCTCCTGTAGGTGGCTCTTCCTTTGCGAACCTGTCTTTCTTGTACACCTCATTCTATATCCCTTTCTTACCTTTTAACTCTACTCCCTTATCGTGGCCAAGATCACCCTCTGCTGCTCGTCTCGCTGCACCAGCACCCACTTTATCTCGATCCTACATAGCAATTAGTGTACATTCCTTTTTACTCCCGTCTTGGATAAATGATGGTTATGGGATAACTTGTTGTCTGTGCCTTACAGAAGTAGTTAAGCGCAAGAAAACATAATTAGTCGTATAATGATCTAGTAGAAAAAAATGAAAAAATGCGGGCACCTCAATCACAAAAACATATATAAAATGCAACATTGTTGAAATAAACATTCACAAAAAACCGAAAACTACTCGTACCTATTTATGGAAATATTAGAACAACACGTGAAACACAAGATGATCAGACGCTAGAATGTGTTCGTGCATCTCAAATTCAATAAAAATGTTCCTCTTCCAATGTCCAGTTCTCAAGTGTGAGGGATAAAGGAGATTTTTTTGAAGCGTGATAATCCACTTAGAACTAGCCATAGCTCCTCAGCTATTCGTCCTACAGGAAATTCAAAAAAAAACATTGAAAGCTCATCAAATCTTTTTGAGGAAACATAACTTTCCAAGATTCTCATTCAATTCTTGTATGCACAGAAACAATTCTAAACTTTGGAAATTTATAAATTTCTATATTTTATAAAATTTTTATTGGAGCAAACATATTAATTTTTTAATTCTAAACTGTGTGGATTTCACAAAAACTTCCTTTTTCAAGGAAGTAAGTTAAGCCAACGGTATAATAAGAAAAAAAACGACCAAGTTTAGGGGGGAATTTGTGTTTGAACACGGGAAAACTTTTTAATACAAAATCGAAGTTCTGACGGGTGTGCTTCGGGGATGGACGAAGGGTAAGAGGGGCGGCGGAGTAGTGGAACCTGGAGTCCCAAACTAACGGATAGTTTTAGGGGGAAAATCTCGTTTTTTCCACACAAAAAAACACACACACACACACAAATGTCACTCATACTTGAGAGTCGACTATGAATCAAGAGGCACTTTTTTGTTGATTTCGAACTGATCAATCACCTCCTAGCGTTTGGACATCTTATAACCAGTATATTGTAATTTTCTGAGCTGAATAATTTTGGAAATTTAAACCTGTATTTTTCAGAAACTTAGGAGTAGCTGAAAATAACAAAAACCACCACCATTACCTGTCCATTACTCATTGAAAGTAATGGACAGGTAAATTAGATCATTTAACTAGCTAATTTAGATTTGTTTGAGTATGTTAATTTTTTCTTAAATCTATCGTTACGATTGTACTGTTATTCACCTCGAACAAAAAAAAAAAAAAAAAAAAACAAGCATGTTGATTAATTACTGAGGCAAATCCCGAACATTAGCGAGACGGTTATTTTTTTTCGGAACCCAGGCTGAAAATATATGCTTCTGTCCTCTCTCTGTGTCCAAGAACATAAATCATATGTTCAATTTTTTTCACTAAAATCACAATTCTGGTGATGAGAAAAGACGAAGAAGTAGAAGATGTTAGGCAATTAAAACCTAACCTTATTTATAGCCAGGTTTGAGTAAATTCGTACGGTTTTTGGTTGTCGGTGTCCTGGTGTTCTGATTCTGTAGTTCTATCGTTCGCGGATCCTTCTTTCTTGACATGTACATGTTCAGCATGAGCATAACTGCTTCTGAATACTGAGAGATGTCTCTGCTGAACGGTATTCCGGAGCGACTGTCGGTGAATAGGTGGGTACGTTTCCGTAACTGACTAAAGTTTATTTTTGGTTGAAGGAATACAACCGTGAGATGTATGGTGGAATAGTACTCCCAGCGTTGGGTTCTCATCATTGACTGTCTAGCTATGTGCAACTTGAAAACTTACGTGTGCAAATTCGATCAAATTTGGTGAACAACCTCCGCGCCTGATTTTTTTTTGTTTTTGATTTTTTATCAAAAGTAGACCTCATTTTGAGAAATTTGACACAAGTCATTCTTTTTTTTTTGGATGAGTAGATATTTTTCTGTGATTTTTCAAAGTTTCGAATGTTTATGAAGCCACGTGCCCCTCCCGTCTGGGAGGGACCCCCCAGCCAACCGTTACGTCATAAACATTCGAAACTTTGAAAAATCATAGAAAAAGGTCTTCCCACGCTAGAAGGTGTCAAACTTCTCAGAATGAGGTCTAGTTTAGATTAAAAATAACAATAAACAGTTTTTCCGACCCATGCGCACACTCCATTCAACCAAGTTATGTATAGATGTCTCGAAATGACCAGAAGGCCTTATGGTTGTTACCAATGTGAGATGTAAATGTCATGTCTCACATTTTTAGTCAATCTTTCCTGACGAAGCCTGCATCATAGATAGGAACCTGGGAATTGTTCGCCAACGCATTTATTCACATTTAATTTATTTGCAAATGTATTCTTGTGAAAGAACCGAACATGTTTTTAGAAGGAGGCGATGTTTGAACCACAAGCGGTGAGTGTTGGCTCACAAAGATCTCCGAATCGGCGTGGGACCCTCCAGTCACATTCCGGGGAACGGGTTTTGTCGAAGAGGTCGTAGCTATTCATGTCCACGTTCAGAGATTGCGGGCTCGAGAGTATGACGCGCTTGACATGGGTCTAACCATTCCAATGCCCTCGCTCGCGCTGTCTTCCTTTTTCATTTCGTCTCGTTTTTTCTCATTTCCTTCGTCTTTCTATGACCTACTCCCTCAAATCGAAGTATATTCAAATCGATGCACGCAGTGTTGTTAATTTGGATGTACAGAGCATAATTAGTATGACGATGAAGTCGGATTTTGTATTGACACATTTGTATTCGAAAAAGGCGCGGCAGACATGACACCGACCGGTATCCACCAATTTTTCCTCAATTTAATTATCATCTGAAATTAATTGTCAAGGTATCATTGATTATATGTTTAGTCATTATTATTTATTATTACTTTTTTATTTTATTTATTTGTATTGTATAATTATTACTATTATACAACAAACTTACTTTTTTAAACAACAAAATTTCTTCTTTTGTTATTATCATAATTACAATATAATTTTAACTTCCATTCTGGCATAAATTGTTCTATTGAAATCTACCATAAGTACTTTTGAGTGGGTACCTGTTCTATATCGTTGACGTATAACGTTAAGATATTGCAATCTTCCCACCACTTCAAGTTGTATAGTTTGTTACAATTGTTGATTTCGTTTTTTCTAAAATAAAATTCCCAATCCTTCAATAGCAAGTTCCTTCTTCGTTTTCAATTATGTATGTTCGATTGTCTTGTGCTTCTATTATTGCACCTGACAACCAATTACTTTTGGGTGTTTTCCTGAAATAAATGGATTGTCCAGGAATTAAATTTGGCAATTGTTGTGACGATATGTCATATTGATTTTTGTATGACATTTGGTTCTTTACATTTTTTTATGTTGCTGAACTGGACTGAATTTTTCGTTCCCTATGAAAACTCAACGGTTGAACTTGAAAAAATCATAAATATGAGTGTTAATCGCAAAAGATAATATCCATAATCTCCGTGCAAGTTTCAGCTGATTGAATCTAATTCAGTAATTAATGCACCTACTGCTCTCAGATAGCGATGTTATTGCTAGTAGGTAGCATTAATGGAAAATCCGTGTTCTAAGCAGACGGGTGCAGTACAATAATAAACCATTGTGTTATAATTTGCAGCGTCTTTCTATTATTCGGAAATCTCCTCAATTTTTATGAATGTTTTGGCACTACCCAGAGCTCCGTGGGACCAACCGTTTGCTTAATTCGGAAAATTAAGTACCTAATTAGATGCTCCGAGCATTCCTTCATCAACTTAAGATAGTGTTACATTTTAAGAAACCAGTCGACCAAGGACCAAAAATCCTCCCCACCCACCTACCCGGGGTCCTTAGAGGGCTTGACAGAAAAATAATAAACCGTTGTGTAATACGAGTACTATCCACTCTCGGCAAGACCTTTCATGTCTTGACCGTGTCCATGTGTCAGTATGTAGTCATCAAGTCCTGGTGTTGTTATGAATAATCTATGTTCATAATCCTCGTCTCCGTAAATTAACCAGGAGTAAAATCGAACATGTGACTTCAAGCAAAGAAGTTGACTCTTTTACCTTCGAATCGAGTACATATTTTCGTATTCTGGCGTGACTGGTCCATTCATCATTAGGACATTGTTAGGAAGAGACATATCCATGTACCCATCAACTTCTATGAAGCGGGGATACTCTTCTATTTCCTCATTTGACTGTCGCGTATCCGCATTATATAACCGATTTCGAATAACCAAATTTCATCGTTATTATCACTGTAAATATTAATCGAACAGTCTGGCTCTTCGTGAGTTTAATCAACCCTATGAATGAATTCGCAATATAAATAAATCATTTAAAAATTCTGGGCCAGCGAATTTCTCGACCAGATATCATAAATATTGTTTGTGAAAACGGTCGGTTGTCCGTATCCGTTTGTCTGCCTACTGAACAGGAAATCGGAATAATATGACACGAGAGGGAGAAAGGCTCCCTATAATCGGAGACACATCGGAGGAGAATCACAGAACCTCGGGTCGCCTGACCGATCAAGCGCTGCGTTCGATGCCCGGACTGGCCGCCTGCTGAGCTCTCCTAGATGCTAGAAGCGAGAGGATTGATTTAATTTCTATTATTCCAGCGAACATCAGCAAACTCATTCACGCTCCACTGGTTGAGCCGTTTTAATCTTCGATGTGAAAACAATACAGCTCGGAAACGCGATTACATTTTTGAAAGAGCTTGCTCGCTGCACAAGACTCATTCAATGAATGAGTTTCGACGTTCGCTTCCGAAGTTTTATTACTGAGTTGTTCGACTGACGTTCAATTATAGTTTCAAGGAATGTGATTGACTAAAACTGTGAATATCCCTTTTGTGGTCAGTGGGTCAAACAGCTGTTTTATCTTGAAGTAATTTCAAGAAATCGAGGTTTTGCTTTCGAATCTAGCAAAATATTTGATTAATTGTTGCGATCAAAATGCCCACTTGCATTCCACGTTGTAGACCTTTCTGAACTAACATGATTCCGTGTTTGACTGTCAATCTGTTGCCAATCAACGGGAAAACTTTACTAAGTTGCCCCGCTCCGCTTAAGAAGGTGGTGGCAGTGAAATTTATTGCCACCACCATTTATTTAATATCCATGAGCGAAATCATCAGAACCAATTCTGATCTTCCCTCTGGAAGACAGCTGATGACGTAAGCGACGCCAGGAATGGCAGTTGGACGAAAATCCAACCTGAGATGGTCGTTTACTTAACTTATTTAACTTTATACAAAGTTGCAGTGATGATGTATTGATTGCAGTATTTACGCATGAGCAAGTGTAAAATCTTCCAAGCCTCATTTTCCCCTAATCATTCAATTCATCTCAAACTTGATTGCTAGTTTGAGACTCACATTTTGATTCGTCCCCATGAATTTTGATGTAATCAAATCGTTATTAGGTAGTCACTGCGCGGAAACGAAAACAGTTAAATCCTTTTACATTCATAACCTGGATGAGAGTTAGCCGTAGATATTTTCCTATGTATCAATTTCTTTGTGATTAATAATTTTCCCACTACTGTGTACCAATCTTCTCAAACGGAGAAAGTAAACGGGAATGGGAGGCCTATCATCTATTACAACCGGGTTATGGATACGAGGAAGTTGTATCCCACACCCACTTGTGAGACTTTTTTTATTTCAACACCTAATCATTCTCATCAAAATGAATTCACCATTACAATAGTGTAGGAGGTAATATTAATAAATAAAAAACTCTAAACACATTTATCAAATATACCTACTAATCTCAGCATTAATTTAATAATATGTCTTGCATCGAAAATACTCATTGCATCGTCGGGAGCTAAAGATCAATCAAGCTATTCAGACACCAGATAGCAAAACAAGTTTATCAAATTAAATTTTGTGTTGTAAAATATCTTTTTCAATGGAACTTACAATATAGGGACTGAAGATAATTATGAGTTGAACCCCCATACAAATGTTGATACTTTGAGACAGCTTGGTAGGATGGAGGTTAATAGAAAGTAAAAAGAAAGGAGTGGTAAAACAAACCGTTTGGGGTCAGGATCTTGTTAACTGAATAAATTTGTATCACGGACGGAACGGGACGATGATAATTAGGTAGAAAAAATTAGCAAGAGAAAAGTTGACCTGGAATAATTTAGTATGTCGGGAAGTAAATCAGAGTATGTTTTGATTAATCTTGTACATCGAAAAGAGGCAAACAATGTTACTAAAATGGTCTGAAAAGAGATTGAGAAACGTAGAGCTTGACTACTCCTAAAAAAAATCTTAAGACTCCCCGATGAGTGAAGAGGGATTTGCTCAGATCATTTACCCTACCTATTCTTCCAAGCTATTGAGAACTCAGATCGGCTTGCATTTCCTGCCATGATTTTAAGTGGTCGGTTACTTAGTTATTCACGTCTTGAACTCTTATCAGAAATGTCTTGATAATGTTCAGACTAATCCGCTGATTCGAAAGGTTAATAGAGTCTTGGGTACATCAGAGATTTCACAGCTCATGAAAAACATTGAATTGAAATTCAGATTGTGCATATCGTTTCTTATTACGTTTCTACCTAACTTTGTGAGCGTACTTTTGACATTCGTATTCTAATCTAATCAATATAATCGAATCTCTTTCATTCATAAGTACGTGTCTCTCGTTCCGCGTGCAGGTATATAAAGAGGGTTCCATCGCATTAGTTTTGTAGATTGGTCTGTACCTAGAATCTCTCTATTTATATAATCCAACTGTTAACCAAGTAGATAGAACAGGATAATAGATAGAACAGGACGTTTACCAAATTACTCGGTTGAATAATTTAGTTTGGATTGGTCTTATCACTATTATTATTACTATTAAAATTAGGATTTTTTCTGTGAAGAAATATAGTAAACCGTTTTGTAATAGTTTGTGTTTTTCTTGAAATGACCAAATGTTGAGTGGATATTTTTGATGTGCAGAATAGTGTAGATGTAGTACCATCAAAGCGTTAAATTTCGTTCCTAATCTTCTGAAGAAGGTTGTAGAAAGTTTTAGACAAGTATAAAGAGTTGGACGAAGGAAACACCCAGGTAACTGAAACAAACGTGAACTGAGTGGATAGTTCACCAGAATCTGGTTTCAACGACCACTCGCGGGTTAATTTGATCACCTACAATGGCGAGAGAGTGTCAAAGCCATTTTGTTGAAAACGCGGATCCGCGTGATTGACAGAAAGAGAGAGCGCGGATTACAGTTGTAGGATCACTGCAGCCAAAAAGCGCGAAGCTTTGAGGATCCAAGATAGAACTTTGATTTCGCGGGCTTCAATTCACGATGAATGCGGATCCGCGCTAGATTTTGAGGAAATCAAGCAGCTCAAACGATTTTAAATATTTCATTGTTGACTTTTTCAATTAACGCACATTTTTTTCTCAATGTAGAAACCTGCGTACATACCTACCTATTACGAAATGAGGATCAGAGTACGAGCCAATCTACTCGTTAATCGTAAAGGGTATTACAGTGACCCAATTCAATATCCAGTATAAACACTTTACTTCATTCAGGAACTATTCCAAAAGCCTCCCACTCAATTCATCGTGTGCTGCTCAATATTACATTGTTATAAAACTACAAATTTCTATCCGTTTTGTGTTTCCGATTTATTGTAAGTCGAAGCCTTAAGTTTTTGTGGGGACCATACGGTTGGCAAATGGTCATTTCGATCCCGAAAATTCAGTTCTATGTTGAATCGGTCAAAAAACAAGACCTTTATTTTGAAAGTGTTCGAAGTAGGCGTCTTGAAAATGTTTTTCACCCCCGTTTGCCATACAAGTGACTGACAATAACTAAAAGCTTCGGGGCAAAACTAGACCCCAAATGGGGCCAATATACCGAATTTCATAAAAATCGGTTCATCGCAAGAAAGGTTCTGCGTACGGCGGACGGACGGCAAAATATTTGTTCGCTTTTTGGCTTTTGCCGATCTTGAAACGTAAACTATCAAATTGAAAATATGGAATTTAATCAAATTGTTTTCTTCCTCAATTTCCAATCATTTTCAATAATGAACCGATAGGGGGATGCGGTGAAGACTTGGTTCCAACCTTGCCTAGATCGCACAGTCCCGCACAATGAGGGCTATTCCTCGGTAGACGCGTCAGGGGCAACGGTATGCAATAAAACGCACGACCGCTCAGTCTTGAAGGTTGGGTTGATCCGTGCGCGTGATGCCTCACCCTTTCTGCCCCAACCTACTGCTCGCGCCGCGCCACAGTTGGCAGACTGAATGACGGAAACGATGTACTCGGCGGAACTATCTCCCTCTACCCAGATTATTATCGCCTCTGAACCTGCAAGAACTAACGAATGAAGAACTGAAACGAATCACATCCAAAGCAGCTATTGGAGGAGCAAATGATATATGAATTTGGTTTAACATCACATTTCTTGGGGGAAAATATATATATACAGGGTGTCTCCGTCCCCCTTGCTAAAGTCGTCCAGATAGTGGTAATTTTTTTTTAACCATTTCTAAAGACCATGGGCCAAGATAATAGAAAAATGACTAACGCTTGTATCCGACAATTTTTAAAGGATTTTTGGAAAAACTTCAGGGATCGTTTCAGAATGTTCCAAAATGGATTTCAGTGTAAACATTTTTCGAAAAAGTCCATTCTAAAAATTTTGAGGCCATTGCAATAGCTACATTTTTTTGAAAATTCGCTTGAAAAAACTTTTTTTAACAAATAAAAAACATAGTAATAACCTATTATACTCGTAGTGGTTGCATAGGCTTGTAGAGCAATTCTTGTTTTAAGTGAGCCATTAATAGGTGAGCCATTCTGGATGTAATATGGAATGGAAATTGCTCTTCGTGGCTCTAAGCGGGTGGAGATGTAATGGTTGAGTAAAACAAACAGTTTGCTGAATGGAGACGAAGGTCTGACCGAGGAGGTGTGTGCTTCCACTAAGTTTACCTTGTCGCGGTACTGGTGGCATCGCGACGCGCTCAGTGGTTGAGGTGGCGAGATCATCAAACAAAGGCTAGCCCATTAACGTAATAGGCTTCGTACTAATGAATGATCTCAGTCATTTATACAGGAAATGCGCTTGAATAAGAAGTAGGTACCTACAGGATTGTATTGTTATTGAATGTTCCGCAGATTCAGTAATATCATGATTTCATCCTTGAATTTCCAATTCGCTCGAGGAGTGAAATTATTCGAAATTCAGTACAACATTATGGAAAACAAAAAATGAATAGGGAGAGAATGAAACATTGTAGAGTTCAGTCGGAAAAATTCTACCACATAACAAAAGCTAGTGACTGTCGAGTTTCCACAAAAAAATTGTGTTTAAATTATTGAATCATTACGTTGACGGGTGAATGGATTGACCATATTTTATACTACATCGATTGAATCCTTATGATGTAAGGACTCAATCGATGTAGTTTTTGGAGTCTATTATTCAATTTATTGTTGTCGACAGCAATAAACAATAAATTGAATAATAGACTCCAAAAACTACATTGAAAAAATAGTCACTCCATTCACCCATCAACGTAAGGATTCAATCATTAAAGAAGGAATATATTATACTCCTTTAATACTACTTTCAATACTTGGTATTACCTCCCCTAGCTCGGATGAGGGCTTGGCGCCTTCGGCCCTTGCCTATAATCAAGGAGATATTGTCCCACTCCTCTTTCGCTGCTGTTTCCAGCTGCTGAATACAGTCTGATGGTGGATCTCTGGCTCGAATTCTTCTATTCAACATGTTCCAAACATTCTCTATCGGATTCATGTCTGGGCTCTCCTTGGTGGCCAGTCCAGGATACAAAATTTATAAGGGAAGAAGGAAAGGGACATACGAAAAAATGGATGGTGGTGCTTTAATTTTGAGCAGATGTGTATTTTGTGATTATCTACAGGTACAATAAAGTAGGGTTTCAGCGAAATTGTTTAAAGTTCAATTCGAGCAGCTTTTATGAGCGAATTTTCAAAGTACCGTTTTTAGATTTTGAGCGGTTTGAGCGGTTTTCGATTGCAATCGAAAAATTGAACTCTGAAATTTGTCAACCGACTACTTTTTGATCGATTTTATAGAAAGTATGATTGATAATGGTGTATTATTGTGCCTATATCGTGATATTGACATGAGTAAGTTGTGGAAAAACTTAATTAAAGTCGTGTCAAAAATGGACACCCAATATTTCGGCTTCTATGGGACCGAATTTGATTTATCTTGAATTTACAGATAAGTAATGCTCATATTTGACCGTGGTAAATATTTGAGAATTTTTGGTTGAATACAAAGAAAGTTTTGTTTGAGTGAGAGAAGAAAGGAAAGCTACGTCCCATCAGCGCGCTAAGTCCTCCTCTTAATCCTAAGAACAACTTGAAAAAAAAACAACTTGAAACTCCATTTTTTAAATTATATAAGGCTCAAAAACTGAGAATAGTCTCTTAAAATATATAAAAATCATCGAATCACACTCCATACTTTGGAGAACGTTATTCAAGATTAATGCAAGCGACCTACATTTTGTACTTCTTATTTAAAATGGAATTACTCCGAAAAATAATGTACTTTGTGAAAATGTTTGACGAAACAAGTTTTCGTATCGAATAACATCCGTGTAGAAGGAATCTGAACATCCAAATAGGATGAACATGACTGAATAGTTGCAGCTGCTTTGAAGGCTCGGAGCTGATAGAGATATTCGAGCCCCTTTCCAGTTCGGTCAAATCTCTTGATGTGTTTACTAACCCAGATGTGTCAAAAGCCTGTTGGTTCCTTGAGAACGGCAATGCCGATTTCTGGATGAGATGGGACGTCAAAGAAAGTTTTCCGTCGCTGTCTACAGCCATCGATATTGCAGCAGGTCGACACCTCGGGCCCAAATCGTGGAGGACTTTCCCCCTCCGGTTCCCTGGTACGGCAGGAACACTGAGTCTCTTGGCTGGAGAAGGTCGATACCCGGGTCCTTCCTGGATGTGCCTTCCTCTTTGTCAACTGAAACCAACCCCTCTCCTCCGCCGCTGCCGAGGCTCGCAAGAAGAGCACCGTCTCGACCCTTAGCCTGACACCTGACATTGGCGAAGCTGCTCCGGTCTCTCGAATTTATTGCCCTGCCCCATGTCTCACGTTCTTCAACACATTCTTACAAGATCCTAGTTATGCTACTCTTATACAATCTCAGCGTACCCGTAGTTATTCTATTGCCCCCAAAATTTGCTTACTACGAGTATTTTGAGACCTTCACGTCTTATACTTTGGACGTACACGTTTCTATTTCTTTTGCCTTCTTACTCTTAAAGCCACGAAACATATATACTAAATACGGAAATATATACTGTCCTAGGAGTTTTTGAAGGTGATAAATAAATGTCCATCTAAGACTTTAATTAGTCAAGGCGAAGGTTAAGATTTTAAGAAAAAAGGAAAGATAAAAGGAAGAAAAAAAATGGCAAAACTTTCAACTAGAAAGAAAAACGTTGCGTTTAGTAATGTATGCATTTCGATGAAGAGGAGTATTTTAATCCTAACCAGGTGTCTGAATGAACTAGAATAAAATTCTCAAGTAGGTTGAGAATTGAGGACGGGAAAGCACACTCATAAATATAATGTCAGAATGAGCCACTTTTCAACAAATAACCAGCCCATTCGCCCTCTTAAATGAAAATGTCGAAACTGCTATGAGGCAGTGCAACAATATCCGAGGAAACAACAGGGAAATTTGTTGTAAATTGAGTTTGCTAACCCCCTCCCGTTTTTCCCATTCAATTATTTGTCTCAAACTCACACAGATTAATGGTTTTTTCTACGGGTTTGGATTCTAGATGGTCTGAAACGGATTTATACGTAGTAATTTTCTTTCTCTGTGAAGCTTTGTCAAGCTCCCCGGGTTAATTGAATAGAACGTCCAGTCCTACTAAGGGATGTTTAGAGTATTGTTTGATGAAATAATCTTGGGATAACTTGACGCGGAACACGCTTAATTCCTATATGAATCCGTAATAAGTAGTATCAAAGTTATTTTTCAAAAGAAAGAACAATTTACAACAAAAACAAAAATCGTTTCCCGTTCTTTTATAGATTTTTATAGCGCTGTTTTCGATTTTTTTCATCGAAAATTTTCTGACAAACCCACAAATTTTCCATTTTCCACCAAAAATCCCTATAAACTCATGTCGATGGAGTGGTTCCAATTCTGTAAACTCGAAAGGGATGTTTTAGAAGAATTTACTCGTACATAAATACTCCCATAGAAACCTCTAAAATAATAACCTTAGTTGAATTATTTACCTTTTATAAGTTAAACATATTGTTTACTTGTACATGCATTCCAGGGGACGTCCCATTGGATTAGCATTGGATCAAGTTAACGAGTTTGTAAGCGATAAAACCGTTTCACTTGATGTAATTTATTTATTACTTCAGGCAAGAAATAGTGATCCCCGCCCCACCATTATCTACCATAACATTTCTAGCGGCATGGGAGCCTCGAATCTGAAGAGCATTTTAAAATCCATGATCTACGATACCCAACATGAAAATTCGAGTCCCCCCCCTACTACCACCACAAAAGGTGCCGGTCTGGCACCAAAGTGGTTGTAATTCGTAACATTGAACTTTCATCTATTAGTTTTAGTAGGTAGTCCGTCGAGGTTCACATCCGTATTCAAGGTGTAACACAAAAAAAACCCACGAAATATGCGTTTTATGGTGTCCTGGCACCATGGTGGCACCACTATTGGTTCCATGGTGGCACAGAGAATAATTGATGAAAATCCGGAGGTATATAATGAGAATTTTTTTCTCAATTTCAAAGCTTGGGTACAATAATTGTACTTTTGAGCTAATAATAATATTTCGGTTCCTTTACTGCTTACTAATAATTAGTATTATTAGTTATTACTAATAATAATTATTATTAGTAAGCAGTAAAGGAACCGAAATATTGAAGAATCGGATATTTTGTGAACATTATTCCCCCACTTATCCCCTCCACTTGCGAAGTTTGATACTCTGGTGATGTCAGGTACAACTCGAGAGTTATTTGAGTCAAACAAAAAACAAACACGCAAATAGGTTGGAAATTGTAGCCTGGGCAGAGTTTACAAGTTTATGCCCGCAAACGCACTTTCTTTGAGCATTAACCCCCCCCCCCCCTTTAATCACCCCTTAAAAGGCAAAATTTGAAATTCCGACGACGTAGTGCACAACTAGGAAAAAACACAACTGGTGGATTTGTTTTTCGCGTTGAACAAAAAAAGAACCACGAAAATCGGTTGAGAACTAAGGCGTGGGCAGACGACACAAGATTATGCCCACACATACACACGCGCACACACCTACACACACAGACATACACCTATCTTTTTTTTCGCGGATTTGGATTCAGAATGGTCAAAAACGGATTACTGTGTGTTTTTTTTCTGTTGAGTGTAGTCCAACTTTACCCCAGATCGATAAGGACGCCCAAATCTTACTGTGGGACGTCCTACAAAGTGATGCTACAAGTATTTTTCATGCAAATTGAACGTTCTGTATAAGGAACGTATGTATCGATGTATGCTATTTTTTTTACACGACTATTTCAATTGAAATTATTGTATAATTTCAATTTTTGGCTGATCGCTTTTTTCGCTAGGTGAGAAAGGTTGGTCAAAAGGTGCTCCAGTGATATTCGATCCTAATAATCGTATTCAATTTCAGAACCCAAAGAAAAAATTCGGATGAAAACTGTAAACGTTATGATTGTTTACAGCATACATTCCTCGTTTGCGCATTCGGAAATATTTGCGATTGGTCACGCAACAACTCGACCCGAAAATTTTTTTTTCCAACAACATTATTTTAATGAACTAAGTTTATTTTCCCGTCAAATGTTATTTGCAAAAATCCACCTATGGGAAGTGAATAATTCGTGGAAATAAATCGAGCAATTTCGTTTTGTGCAGCCTCTGTCACAATCTTGCTTGGATTTAATTTTCCCATCCGGTTTCACATGATCAGTTATTTTTGTTAACAATTTGTTTATAATAGTATCGTATTAACCCCACATCAGATTTGTTCCTCCGCGACCTATTCAATCAAATAGACTATCCCATTGTATTTCAATGGATTGGGAATAAAATGAGTATTATAAAGAACGAGGAGCAATATTCTATTAATATAATCCACTTTTGTTCCAGGTATGAATCACTCTCTCAATATACCCAACTTGCGCAGATTGGTACAACCAGGTAATTACTTATTCCCAAAGAGATGGAATAATTTTGCAATTTGAAAATAACGTGAAATATTAGGCGTTTCTGACACTCCCCTTGAGTTTGTTGTAAATATCCTTGGAAACTTTATTGAACGTCTTCTCTCGCTATTGTTGTTTATTCTCATAATTGTGTTTAATCAGGCTAAGGCAGCAGCTTGAGCAGTTCCTGAACATAACGATTTTCCATTAAGAAGGATTTGCATACGCAGTTGGACTCAAAGTACTCATTCAGTTAAACATATTTTGGCTAGTATCGTTCGAGCAAAATTAAAGCGGTTGATAAAAACGTGTGTGAGACTTGGTACTGTGTCAACTGCATATAACATTCGATCGTACGAGGAATTGTGCCGAGGTATCACAGAGAACGACGAGCAGTTGCATCACAAATCCAATGTTCAATCTTTTGATCTCCTCCAGGATTTTGTGAAAACCCTGTGTAATTAGAGCGAGGCTAAATTTTCATTTGGGTTATTTAAATACTCTTCCATTATCGAACTCTACTCTGAACTTTATTAACAAGTAAATAGAAGTCAGTTTCAATCTAAGTCGCTGTCGTGAACCTATCAGTCAACTTTGCATTGTTCTTGTTAAAACTCCTTATCAATTTCAGTTGTGCTGATATGTCACTCTTATTCGTCTAGTTTAATAGCTTTCACAACCTTCCCTTCAATGACATCCATGACTTTTTTGCACTTCAGCAGAAGTTTTACTTTGTTTTTCCATCTTTCCCGTTTTATTGCTCCTTCTGATTCATCAACTTTTAGTTTGACATCCATTTTGGTTTATTATTTTCAATAATGAACCTTTGGAATCGACCAAGAATAAACAAATTTTAACACCCCCTCAAAATTTGATGTTTTACATTTCAAGGTACGTAGAATCCAAAAATCGAATAAAAATTTGGCCGTCCGTCCGCCGTACGCGGCACTTTTGCCACTTAGCATTGACCGATTTTGATGAAATTTGGTATGTAGGCTCCATTTGGGGTCTAGTTTTGCCCCGAAGATTTCGGTTGATGTAAGTCACTTCGAAGGGTTGAAAAAAGAATTTTGACGTTTTGAAAACGCCCTAACTCTAAAAGATGTTCATGTAAAGGTATTGTTTATCCATAAATTTAAGATAGTATAGAATTTTTAGAATTTTTTGAGACCACACGGAGCCCTGTAGGACAAACCGTTCGCTTCCTACGAGAATTTAAGTGTTGGACGTACGATAAATCAGAAACACGAGTGTGAATCGCAAAAGAGGCCTAATCTCCGTTCAAATTTTAGCTGACCGAAATGCGATCGATGTTTTTCTTCATGTTGGATGGTTGGTGGCTTTGCAGACGAGTGATCTATTTAGAAAAATAATAAACCATTGTGTAATAATTTGCAGGTTTTGAGGGGTACTTTGGTACCCAATGGAACCAAATGAGGGGGTAAGACTTCCAGTTTTCGAAGATTTTTTTAAAAAAAGGCCATATAAGGGACACCCTACTGATGATGTTTTTCAATAAAAAACGAATGCGCTAGGATTTGAAGAACAAGAGGATTGGTACATCTTTTCTTCATACTCAACCAAAAATATCGATCAACGAATCACCGCAAAACCCGCAATGAATCAATTTCGGAAACTATGGAATAATTCACTAATAGTATCCAAATAATCGGGTGTTAGTAAGTTATTTTATTCGTAGGTAGACAATTCTAAATTTGATACAAGGCAAAATTTTGAAATGTTTTTCCCCAAAAGAGTCCATGTAGACCCGAGGAACAACATAGAAACTTCATAATGACTCGAAATACTAACAAAATTCGAAGAAAGGATGTTCTTCGACCAGGGGCATATAAAATGACAGTAAAAAAATGCTATGTACTACTTTATTCAAAATTTTTCTAGGTATCTTAACCAGCTCAAGTATATGATCCTTATATTGTTCATTAGATATCAGAGGCACACTACTTACGCTGCACAAACCGCAAATCCCGAAGATGAAGTAAGAAAAGGAATTGAGTGGCCAAGACGTAAGCGGGAGGCTGATAGAATTCCTCACCCACCCTCTCCACGTTTCTCAACTTGATGTATTCATCACTTGGAAATTTCCTGAGGTCGGGAGATATGAGGAAATCCCAGCAAACTAGATTCATGAGTGGTAAATGACTCATGCGGAGTCGAATCGCCTTCATCAATCAACCAAAGCCTTTGCCGCTGGCAACAAGCTCCCTCCTCCTTCGCACCATCGCTACGCTTCCTCCCTATAAGTCATCCATCGCATTTCGTACGCTGTCGAAAATAATGTAATACAAGCCCTTTTTGAAGCAACGTTCCTGCGTTATTTTCCTCAAGCAGGTGAACGACCTTTGCTGGACAGTGTATTGAATCCAACCTCTGTCTATTATCAAAACACTTGACAAATGTGGAAAGTGCATAAAGCAGAATAGAGGCTTTTCTACTCCTCATTTGCCTCACCCCGCCATTGCCTTTACTATACAAGAAACAAACAGAAACAAATAAATTGTTACAAAAACTTACTCTTTGTTGGTGGAGTTGTTAGCATGAAATCGAAACAGAATTATGCTCAAATCAATATACAGAATGTACATGTATTCAAAAATTAGTTGGGAGATGATTTGAAGAATTTATTCATCTACCTACTTATTTCCAAAGAAATGTGTAATACAATAGTAGCCAGTTAGTTTGAATTCTTTCTTATTCCCCTCATTATAGCTCTCCAATCCAACCACCCCAAATCTTTTCCATTTTTTTGAATAACTTCAGTATCGAATTACTTGAGGGTGAGAAATAATATTGGCATTCTTCGTTCTTGTCCTTAATCCTAGAGCTTTCGCTTACGGCATCATTAGAGATTTACAAGGGGAAGGGATAGTAAACGTCCCTCTTAATTGTCTCTAAATTACAACTCAATAGTTCATAATGTAACTCTCTCAACATAGAAATCTGAGTTATAAATTGTTTCCCAGAAACATTTCGACATTAAAATCGCATGGAAGATTGGAGGTGAGCTATACTACTATCTTCCTGGGAAAACAATAAGCCTGCACTCACTAGGTACTGCCCGTATCCTTGCAATTGCTTGCTTGGATACGTGCTAGGTAGAAAAACAAGTAGGTACTGAAAATAACGCTAGCATTGATTCTTCTATTTACACGCTACCTTATTGAAGTTAGAAGGAAAACTAAGTGAAAATAGAAAATATAGCAACTGTATTATGAACTCGCGCGACGAAATCCGCTAGGTTGCGGGGTGAATTCCGTGTTAACGGAAATTAAAGTTGTTGCCATAAAGTTGTGAGCCCGTTCTTGTAAAAGGTGAAATTTAGATACCCCTGTAAGGGATAGGTTAGGAAAATCAGATTTAAATTGTTATTCAAGAAGGTTATAAGGTTACAAAGAATCTCAGTCCAGAGAGAAAAGAGAGGCTTGAGACACCTCATGTTCAGTTGGCGCTTTGTACATCGAGTTATGAAGACATAATTTTTCCTAGTTTACCTGCTCATGGTTAAATTATGTTACACTATTATTGTTAACGTATCTTATTGGAGAATCCGTTGTTACCAGTCAGTACGTATCATCAAGGCTTCGAGAGGGGTGATAGCGCGAACGTTCCCGAAAACGACTAGAGTGAATTCGTCTTGTTGACAATTAGCGCGAACGGGCCGGTCTCGGTTCAGGGGTCCGAATATTCCCACTGATCTCTGAATGTTATGATTGCTCGAACGGTCCCATGGGTAGCTCTAGCAAGTCGTTGACATCGTCGGGGCTCATGACCGCGAGGAAAGTGACGTCACAAGCATAACTCTGTCAAGAGAAAAGCGACTGAGGACGTAGCTTAACGACCTACGAAGGTAATTTTACGTACATTGTCCTAGATCCCTATGAGGGTAGTGTTCCATTATTTTACAACTTCCCGAATGCCAATGATAAATGGAGTAATTTATCATGATCTCAGAAAGCCTGCAATTCGTAAAATCCATGTATAAGATAGTACACGATTTTTGTAATATTATAGATTAGCGAATCTACCTCTAGTTGGGCATACAAATTTGGAAAAACACGTAAAAATTATCAAATCGATTGCTGGGACAAGGGAAAATATTTTCCTTTGGTTGTAAGGACTTGCGCCTTTTTTTTAAACCGATTCATTACCTGCCGGGAACGTTCCAGCATAAGGAGTTGACAAGGTCGGGAACGTTCGCGCATGCGCTCTTCGAGAGAGTGTTAAAGTGCCTATTGGTGCTGTCCCCTACTGCTACTACTGGCTTGATGATGTATTCACGTTAGTAGGGCTCACCTCCACTTGTCAGTTACGATTTATGCTCCAATAGGGTACGTTAACACAATTGTATTCTTATAACAAGCGGAAAAATCCCCATACATATACCAGATTATATTATATTCATATAACAACATCATGCAATTACTTCTCTAATCAGACCGGAATTTTGCTATGAAAATGGTGGTGCTCTACAGTCACCTCAGCAAAATTGTGCCTCAATTGAATAATTTCATTCGACTTGTCTAAGTCAGATTCATATTTTCCAGGAAATGGATTATGAAGAACGACAGCCTACCTCTTATTCGTTTGTTTAGTGACAATATCCTACAACAGTATTTTCCACTGCCATGTACAATGGAAGCCCCTGGTGATAGATGTCCCTTCACTTCAGTATATCAAGAAGAACAAGAGGCGTTTTTGTAGTTTGTTGGCTCTCAACAATGCGAAACGGACGCACCTCCGCGAGTACTGAAAAGAGTAGTCTCAGGAACGCTTCCTCCTTCACCTCTTAGAATGAAATGAAATCTTCTCGGCACCAGGAACTGTACCGTTCCGGAGATTTATCAAATAAATTGCACTTGGTTTAGCTCCCTCCTCATTATTATAATGCCGCATTTATCTGTCTCAGCCAAGGTCCTCTCGTATTCTGACTTGGAAGCATCTCCCGGGAAAAAAATATGCCATCATATTTCTCCACTTGGAGTCGAAAACCTCAACTATCAACATCATCATAAGATGTATGCACCATAGAGATGTCTAGGTGTGATGTGGTAGTATAGTGTGTTTGGTTTAGCCCCAATAACCCAGGACCTGATGATGATGGGACTGGTTTCATAAATGATTCAGCGTTCCACCTTATCGGCGTTGATAGATATCTGTAGACTATGATCTATTGGAGAATGATCTCCCTTTTATGACTCTAGTACGAAACTAATCAAACTCTCAAAATGTTCAATTACCGTTGTTCACACCTTCATTTCGGATGATGTCATAATATATTATGCAAGACTCTCCTAGTCACCAGTGTTGTTATATTACATCATGGTGTCCATATTCATTGCAAAATCACAGCGAAGATTAGAGATTCCAGTCGAGTCAACAGAACGGAGATTCTGAGCCTTGACCGATGAACCCATCTCTACAAACGGGCGTCGGTGGTCTAGTGGACAGTGTACCGGACTGCGGTGATAAGATGAGGACCGTCTAGCGGGGACGCGCGTTCGAGTCTGGTCGTCGCAGAAAGTTTTCTGTCTATTAGACGATCGGCAATCTCTCGTTCCAACCCGCCCTGGGTTGGTGATGTTTGGGAAGCCATGAGCGAAATCATCAGAACAAATTCTGATCTCCCCTTAGGGAGACAGCTGATGACGTCCGCGACGCCAAGAATGGCAGTCGGACGAAAATTCAACCTGAAATGGTTGCTTACTATCTCTACAAACCACTCAATAACACCAATCTCGCCGTATTTGCGTGTTTCACAACGGGAGTATCGGCGTCAACTCTTATCAGTCCAGCGGGAGCATCCACGACCAAAATTTTCTCGGCCCTTCTGGTCGAGTTTCTCTTTTTAGGAGTGTTATTGATTGCGTCCTCTCGGACTAGTCGACAATTAAAAATGTTCCGCCAGCAATTATAGTGCCATCTATGAATTTTCTGAAGGTGGTGGATTTCTCTTCATTAGTTACCTACCTACACCACAGAAGGCGCCGTTTCCACCTCGACCTTTTATCAATGAAGATATCCCAAGTTCTGGCCGACAAGCCCGGTTATACCATGTGACCTGGTCTGCTCGGGGGTAAGTGAAAATTCCCGCCTTAGATATTCCCGTGACTGACCCGGTTTCAGGGCCCGCATTGAAGGTGTACAACATACTTGTGAATCACAGTGATGACCCCAAAAATGTTAAGTAGCAGTTTCCAGGTTCTGAAGTTTTCTACTAGATCCCTGATTCATACTAAAAAGAATAACCACACAGATCCCTCTTTTGGCCGAGCCCAAAAAAGAAATCATCAGGGACGAATCCAAAATGGACAAGGCTGACCATCTAACCTCTGTATTGGGCTAGAGGTTCCCGGCCGGGAGTAAAACTACACAAAAACCTCATTGTTGTCAGATCTGGGCACAGTCTTGGTTCTATCGTCGCCCGAACGAAAGGTCCACTCTGGTGTACGTACCTACCCTGAGGTTCCTGTACATAGCTCGGTTCAAGACAGTTCCTTCTCAACTTAACAGACTTGGGAGTACGTGCGGGGGCAAAAGCCCATCCATGAACTGCCGATAGCAACTGCACAAGCCCACATTTTGTACTTCCGACCGCCAACCAGCATCCATCGATCGACCCCTCAGTTCACGAGGAAGTCCAATCGATTTCAAACCCCGACAAATCCCTCTACAATTAGTCCACCTTGTGTTCTATGATGGAGCTTAATGCTTTTTGTATGTGATTGGTTAAGCCATTTGGAAATCAACCCACGTCACGTGACATGCCTATACCATAAAGTTACCATGTCACGATACTTTTTTGAATAATTTGTACTGACCTCAATTGTGGTCTCAGTTGAGATCCGAATGTGAAAATGATTGAATAGCACGCAGTATAAATTAGATATCAAATTGTTGTATGAGCTCTCTACGGTGGTCGATGACTTGAAATTACATGCATCGTCATCCTTCAATCATTAACCACACTCCCACCAACCACTCACCAACAACACGGTATGAGTGCTTCAAATTTGAGGTTATAAATGCTTACTGATGAACATTAGTTTTTTGTTGTAAGCAAATTATTATCTCCAGCCTCTTTTTCCCCATCGTAGATAATAAGTTTTTCGTTGGTTTCGGATATCAATAAAACTACTCAGACCAATAGACTAGATCGAACAGTTTGTTATACTGGACACAATACTTGATTATAGCTGATAGTTGGTTGGGTCGATTCTATCAGTCAACTTGTGCGAAGCAATCCAATTTTCAGTCCGACCGACTTGTTCAAATATCGATTGGTAGAGCGAGGTAATCATTGCTTACAAGTGTCTATGCGTACATGTTATCACAACTCTCAGTTTTGATCTTGAGAAGTGAGATTAGATAGAAGAATAAGGTCATGTCGATTTACAACATAATATAGAATAATGAAAATCAAAAAGTATTCCTCCAAACATGGTGCTTCAACTTACATTTTTTGCTCGTCTGTTGTGGTATCAATTAATCCCAAAATCACATCTGATTAACCCATTTACTAATCAAGATTTTTAGCTCTCTTGAATCTAACCTTCCCATCAGATAAATTCATTGACAATTCGGATACTTATTTCCCATGTGTACCGAATCGATGCCTGTCAGTCACTTCCTGTTAATCTCCTCCCCCAAAGACCAGATTTTATTTCAGAATCACCAGGTCAAAGTGACTAGAGAATCCATACCAATTGTTCACATTCAAAACACCCTTCACTTCAGCAGTGATCAAGTGCCGCCAACAAAGGAAGTGCATTCCAATCTCTATAAGTACTGGGCAAAGTGCAACATAGTGGGTGAGGTCCTCCAGAGTAAACTTATTGCGAAGAGCACAGCTCGTTAGCGGGTCATAGTCAAAATCAAAGGGGTTGCAGTTAAGTGCTGCTGTATTAAGGACTGCCCCTCAACTTGAAGGTTCTCCAATTTCACGGCCTAACTCAAAGTTCGGTACACTCTGAGTCCCTGGATGGAAGATGTTTTTCTTTTTTATTGAGACACATTATGAATGAATGAACGAATGAATGTTTTTTATTTGCCACTCCACACAAAGCGCATCGACAATAGTCAATAAAATATAAATATAAAACAAAACATAACAGTGTAATGAGGCTAAACAAAACAATGGGACATTAGAAAGGGCACACGGGTAAAAAAAAAGAACGATCACATCCTCCAGAAGACAAAGGCAGCGGAGCCCAGCCGGAAGGCACCCAGCCGGGC
Source organism: Apolygus lucorum (assembly GCA_009739505.2). NCBI lineage: Eukaryota > Metazoa > Arthropoda > Insecta > Hemiptera > Miridae > Apolygus > Apolygus lucorum. The sequence continues at coordinate 45,483,431 of CM019167.2, read as the reverse complement.
CCGGACCCACCCACCATGGCGGCTCCCGGACCGTGTACCCATACCGGGCAACGGTCTTGTCTGCGGTGCAAACGTTGCACGGGGAAAACCATCAAGGGGGCCGCCCCCAGGCCGGCCAAGACCCCCCGACCCAGACCCCGCAGCCAACGCCCACATACGGGAGGAATCAACAATTTAACAAGAGTGGTAACTATAATCATGACTAAAAACAAACTGACTAGAAAAGCAACTGAAAGATCAAATAAAATTTTCAAAAAATCTAAAATACTAACAATGAATAACAGAAAAACTTCTCAAATGACAACAATAATTATACCCTATAGTTATATCACATACCCTATCCTAATATCACAGCATTGTTACTATTATCACAAAACATCACATTAATAAATACATAAATTCCTACATAGATACAAGCTTGACTGAACTGAGTACTTAGATAAATGTTCCTCATAAAATAAAATAACTAAGGTATTAATCAATAAATTAAGAATAAGATTTAACTTGTTTAATAGCTTCAAAAAATTCATCAAATGTATAGGGAGCAAGTTCGCGCAAGAAAAGACCAATAAAATAAACCTTGGAATATTCGTGAGTGCCTGAAACTTGTGTACTAAGTTTGTACTCAAATAAAATTCAATCGTAATGCAATGTTACTAAGGGTTCAAAAATGAATTTTGAAATTTTGAAAACGCCCTAACTCAAAAAATGTTGATATAAAGGTATTGTTTATTCATCAATTTAAGATTCTATAGAATTTTTATAATTTTTGAGACCACCCGGAGCCCTGTAGGACAAACCGTTCGCTCCCTACGAGAATTTAAGGGTTTTACGTACGATCAATCAGAAACACGAGTGTGAATCGCAAAAGAGGCCTAATCTCCGTTCAAATTAAAGCTGACCAAAATGCGATCGGTACACTCTGAGTCCCTGGATGGAAGATGTTTTTCTTTTTTGTTGAGACACATTAAACCTTGGAATATTCGTGAGTGCCTGAAACTTGTTTACTAAGTTTGTACTCAAAATTCAATCGTAATACAATGTTACAAGATGAAAAGTTTTGACAAATTCTTCTAGTGGTTCTTTCAAGTGGTCTTTTAAAAATAACCAACTGTTAGTTATAGCATATAAAAATAATTATAAAATCCTAGTAAGTTATAGCTTATTCCAGCTGAATGTTGGACATTCTTGAAAAGAAGCCGTAAAAAATCTTGAGTTGCACGGAGGATTGAATTACTAAACTCTTGACTTGAGGTACGAGTGAGTTTCATGTGAACTATGAAGGCTGGTGGTGCTGGATCCCTGTATACTGAAACTAATGAAACTGTCATAGTACCCTTGTTGGACCGAATAGTGAACGAGGATGTTTCTTCAAAATCTTCCTGAAATATCGGTTATCCTGATCTTCATAGATGACTCGAGGCATATTAAAGAGTGGATACGAGCAAACATCTCTTCTCACTAATGAGCTCTGTTTAAGTTCTCCATTTGGGAAGATTAATGTGTTTTACCCCTATTAACGATTCAGATGGTTTCATTTGGTGGGTTTCGGTTGAAATACATCATTGTTTTGAATGTCCAAAGAAACAACCGTATTTTTCAGGAAAAAACCCCTCTATCTATACTACCGAGGGTGCAGCGGTAGAAGAGCTATCAACACCAGGGTTGGATTTAAATTATAATTCGGAGTTTACGTCCTCCGCGGTGGTATCTGCCGTGGTGCTGCAGGCCAGAACAACCTCAGCGCTGCGTAATCTCCAGAGGGTCGGAATTATATTGCTGCTGTTCTTCTAACATAAACATGAACAAAGTGAGTTGATTATGCCAGAGCCCAGGAACCATCTTTCATTTTGATTCCAGCAACAGATATACCGAAGCTCAGACTTCGGAACGAGGGTGGAGGGGGCGTTCCGTGTGAAAAGCTTGGTAAATAATGCATGGGGGACTGCACGCTCTTTTCCGCAAAGAGTTGGCTGTAAACTCAGAGGGGGCTCCACCCCAGACTCTCCATCCTATGGACCTGGAGTCTCTCTCTCTCGCTCTCTCATTCCACCTTCTCACTCACTACTTCTCGCAGATTTACAGTTGAATCTCATGGGCCAAGGGAGATGGGTGTTGAGGTAGAAAGTCTAGCTTCTCCCTCTTGAACTCAGACCAATCCCCTCCTTCTTTCTGTTTCCAATAGCATTTATTAGCCGCTCACCTTTTATTTAGCGCTCTCTGATCCGGCGAGGATTTTTCCCCCAATGCTCCTTTTTCCCTTATCAATAATCGAACAGACCCTCTTCTCGGCCTTCTTTGAACGGGTTGCAACGCTGGGTTACAAACCTTCTGGTTTTTCACTTTATATGAAGATCAGCCGGTGGCTGAAACTCGTCCTTTGTAACCATTTGGAAGTATGAGTAGTGTAACAATCATATCTGCACCACATGTCTTTTATCATGCTGGTGTTGAACATATCGAAGCGAACTCATCTTTATAATGGGTCTTTATTTTAATCTTTTATTAATCTTTATAATGGGATAAGGGATTACGATAAATACTATATAATCTCCTCGACCTTCTTTGAATGGATGGGGACACTATTTACAAAGCTTTTTGTTTTTCGCATTATCAGACGATCAACCCTTGACTGAGACTCTCTTGTTTTACAGGGTGTAATACGAGTGATTCACAATATTTCTCCCACGTGTTCTACAACAAATTTCCGACAAAAAGTGCTTCTTGACATTTTTTGTTATCCCCAATCAAAATGCCTTTTTTCACTTGCATTTTTTTTTCGTGATTATGATCTTTGCTCAATAAATCTGCCATAACTCCCTCAATTCAAGAGTTAGCTCAAATCTAAAAAATCCGTTGGAAAGAGCGTTAAATTTGAAATCTTTTTGATGCCCAGTGACATTTTTTTAAGTGGAGTTGAGATGTGCAAACGACGTATGAAAAGCGAAACTCGTTAAAATCTTGAAATATCTAGTTTTTTCAGTCGCCTGGTAACCATAACAGTTCTTGACGCAGAATTGTGAAACTTCCCTGAAAAGTGCGCCAGGATCTCAGCTTTCCAACGGTGTAATCAAAAGATATTTTGCAATCAAATTTTAGTGGGAAATTTATGTTTTAACGCGGAAAAACGTGCATTTTTTCAACGAAATCGACGGTTAGCCGTGGCGGAGCAGACATGACTACTAGGCGACTGAAAAAACAAGCGATTACAAGATTTTGACGAGTTTTGATTTTCATACGTCGTTTGCTCATCTCAACTCCATTTTATAAAAGTCATTAGGCATCAAAAAGCTTTCAAATTTAACGTTCTTTCCGAAGGATTTTTTAGATTTGAGCTAACTCTTGAATTGAGGAAGTTATGGTAGATTTATTTAGCGAAGATCAAAATCACGAAAAAAAAATTTCAAAGTGAAAAAAGGCATTTTGAGTGGGGAAACCAAGAAATGTCATGAAGCAATTTTTGTCGAAAATTAGTTGTAGAACACGTGGGAGAAATATCGTGAACCATATCGTGTGTTACATCCTGTATAATAATGTAGAAGTATAAGAGAATAATAATTAATATAATGCATTGAATTTACCTCGTCGATTCCAAAAGTATTGAAGCTCTCCATACTTCTATATTTCATATGTTGAGTGGGTGCCTAGACCTTGGGAATTATCCATTAATCCTTGGCCACCTTAGGACGTGTCAGAACGCACTACTGGACTTACTAAACTATTATGTTTGGCTCTCCCTTCCCCCCTCACTGACACTGATATCGCTTTAGTATAACTTCTGTGAGATTGGTGATACACCAGGCGTTTGAGGGGGTG